>CM059190.1:102910388-103095344 GCA_030323885.1 Branchipolynoe longqiensis | reverse complement strand
GTGGGAGGGGGAGGGGTGGGGGAGGGATGGGGAGGGTTGGTGGTGGGATGGGGGAGGGTTGGTGGTGGGATGGGGAGGGTTGGTGGTGGGATGGGGGAGGGTGGGTGTTGGGATGGGGAGGGTTGGTGGTGGGAGGGACAATGAATGAAGAAAGTCTGGTAGTGTGAGTGCGAACAGTGGGGGGGGGGGCTGCTGTGGGGGAGGGGGGGTGCTTGAGTGTGTTGTCGGGTGGGGTGTAGGGGCATGGGCAGAAGGGCAATTGGGGGGAAAGAGGGAGGTTGTGGTAGGACACTTTATTTTTGGATGGGAGAAGTATTTTATTTTATTCCCAGATTGTTTATTTTAAATCCTGCGTTGATGCGGTGTTCTTCAGGTCATGTACAATGTCTGTTCTTTATACAGCAACCACACAACAGTCTTCATCTTATTGAAATATTATTTAACCTGCTCATTTGTAAAGCTATGCACCATGATGGCTTAAACAGGTACATGCAGGTCATCTGGAGTTCCAGGCCATCTCTAGATATAAATCACCTCTAGATCTAAATCATCTCTAGATCGAAGTCAGCTCTAGACCGAACTCATCTCTAGACCGAAATCAGATCTAGATCTAGTCAACGCTAGATCCAAGTCATCTCTAGACACAGGTCATTTCTAGATCCAGATCGTCTCTAGATCCATATCACATCTAGCTCCAGGTCCACCTTCATATCCAGGTCATCCGTAGTTCCAGGTCATTTCTAGATCCAGGTCATCTTCAGATCCAGTTTACATGCAGAACCAGGTCACCACTAGATCTAGGTTACCGCTAGATCTAGGTCACCGCCAGAACCAGGTCATCTCCACAGCCAGGTCCCCACTAGATTCAGGTCATCTGTAGACCCAGGTCATTGCTAGATGCAGGTAATCTCCATAGCCAGTTATCACTAGATCCAGGTAATATCAAGATCCAGATCATCTCTAGATCCAGATCATCTGTAGACCCAGGTCTCCTGTAGATCCAGGTCATCTCTGGATCCAGGTCATCTCTAGATTCAAGTCACCTGCAGATCCGGGTTATCTGGTCCGAGAAAATATTGTAGATTAGATAAAATACCACTTCCCGTCTCATTGTGTGTGAGAATTCACCACCTCCCCCACCTTCCGGTCTGTATGCTATCACTGTGACCCGGCCTCAGCTTTAGGCGGGAGCGGGACCTAGCTCAGGTGGTACAGTGTCCACCTGTGAAGGTGTGGATCATCCTATCGATCCTACTCAGTGGACACATTTGCAGTTTGGGCTATTTTTCATTCCAACCAGTGGTCCACAACTGGTTCATAAAACGCTGTGGTATGTGCTGTCCTCTCTGTGGGAAACTGCATATAAAAGACCCCTTGCTGCTTATCGGAAAGAGTAGCCTATGTGGTGGCAGCGGGTTTCCTCCAAAGAAATATGTCAGAATGACCATAAGCTTGACGTCTAATAGCCGATGATAAAAATCAATGTACTTTAGAGGCGTAATTAAATAAAACAAACTTTTTTCAGCTTTAGGCCTTCTTGAGGGACCAGCGTAACTCGGAATGACCGTATTGCGATTAACCCAATGATCTCAACTTGAGAAAGAAACCCACCAAAGTTCTAGAGCCAACTTTCAAAACATGTGCCTCTACTCATCATGATGAGACTTGTACACAAGAATGAAGTTGTTTGCTTGTTTGTTGGTGTTTTGCGTCCTGACAACATCTAAGGTCATATTAGGACTGCTACCGATTTGTAGCAGTCCTAATATGGTATGCAGGTATTGCAGGTATTGCAACACCTCAGCCCTGCCCTGCAGAGTTGTAACCACTGCCTTGTGGTACAGGTTCTTGACAGAACCGAAGGCTAAGGGAGCAAACCCTAAACAGAAAACCATGTCACTGTGGCAGCATTAAGGTTGATGTATGGAACTCCCAACATCTCCCGACCAGCCACTGCAGGGACAAATAGCTTTGCGCCTGTCTTGACATGTTCTTGCCAATGTAAAACCTCTATTTGCTCCCCGAGAGAGTGCCGCTGGTAACTTGCAAAAGCCAGCATCACTTCAACACTTTTGCAGGGAGCTTTCATGAAATGCAAATACTCGAACGGACGGGGCTGCCCTCTATGGAAGATCTTCTGATCAAAAAGAATCTACGGTGGACTGGACACCTCAGGAGGATGTCATCAGGTTACTGTCTTCTGGTTACAGGAAGAGAGGGTGCCCTCATCTCCGGTTCAAAGATACCATCAAGAGAAACCTGAAGCTGAGAGACATAAAGACCGACTCATGGACATCATTCTCACAGCAGAGAGCTAAATGGAGAGTGGCAGTCAAGTAATGAAAGCAGTCTTTGTCGCATCGCGACCGACAGCATGATGATGATGATGACCGACTTGTGACTGCCTACACACTCATGGAAACTTTCTAGTCCTGCCCCCTTGGAGACTGGGGCGTCGGGAACGTGCCCTGATTTCCCACTCAGTCATATTATCCTGATACTGTGCTAACCAGTCCTGGTCCTATCCTATTAATGCTGAGCGCCATGTTAGATAGCGATCAGTATAAATGCTGTACATCATTGGGTTGACACGACCGGGAATCGAACTCCTGACCTTCCGCACGGGAAGCCTGCGCTCTGCCGATTCGGCCACAGCATCCGGTGGAATAAAGCAAAGAAACCTATGGTTGGTTGTTGGAGTTTTACATCCTGGAAACATCTAAGGTCACATCAAGACGGGGAAACCTCTAGAAGAGTCTGTCAGTGTCACATTAAAATATAAATTTGTAATTAGAAAAAAAAGGAGAGAATGAAAAGAATTATTTATATGAGGTATAAAGTACTTATGCAAATATTATTATGTATGTAATTCTCCTGTCGTCTATTGTTATTATTACATCTGCTCCTGTAACCTCTCCTTTTGATATGCTCTTTTCTACTTGGGTTACTGGAGGCTGGGGTGCGGCCTGGAGACCGGGAGGCCTGCTTCCAAGCAGCTCCCCTAATTCCCCTAATTTCCTCCAGGCGGCGCCTCACCCCCCTACTAACGGCCCATTTCGTCAACAATTTAGTTCAATAAAATTAACGGTAGGTGTAAGGGCCAGCCAGAGTTATAGGCTCGATCCATACGAATCTGACTTGTCTCCTTTCTGTTATGTTCTTGCTATTATTATGGAAGGAACTAATAATCAGCAAATCTAGCATTGGTGCGAGGAGTATGGAGGGGTGTGTGTGGATAGGGTAGGAACGCTACACACAGGCAGGGTCATGCACAAGGTCAGGGGGCATGATGAAGGTCGTTGTAAGGTCATTGCAAGGTCAAAGCGGTGCTGGGTTAAGTCTACCGTGCGGGGCGCTAATAGAGGTTTAGTGCATCACCCTGTCAGCGTATGTACACACAGGGGAGTTTGACACTGTCAAACAGGGGCATTATGGGATAGATGGGTGGCTTACTAACAGAACGACGAGTTTTTTGTACGTGGGGGTGGGGGGGAGGGGTTAAAGTTGAGGGTGTTAAACTTAAAGTTGCACAGATCGATGGTTTTGAGATTCTATTAGAGATTTTAGGTTGATCACTATGAACTACATTATTTTTGTTTTAACTTTTATTTTAAATGCCACAATTATCCCCACTTTTATATTAAATGGCTAAATTTGGAGATATTTGGAGTGAAGGAAAGCATGCTAAATTAATGTTGGTGTGCGTGTCAAAATGTGGCCACCAATGGGTTCAGTAGTAACATGTTCTATTATTAAAGCTGCATAGTCCGATGGAAACATCAAATTTTCAAAACCAAAACAATCATCTAGATTCGATTCTACATATATCCGACTTAGATACTGGTGCACTTATTAAACATTTATTGTCAAATATAAGTGGCAATTTAATAGAACGTGTTACTGCAAAAACCTATGGTGTTAGAGTTTGGGCAAGCTTGCCAAATTTAGTGAGCATGTTTGTACTTCAAATATCTCATAAGTTAGCGATTTAAAATAAAAGTTACTTCAGACTAAGGTAAGGTAGATTATAATGATTAACCTAATGTTTATCTCAGAAAATAACAGAAATTCAAGACAATCAGACGATGCAACTTTAACGTGACTTAGTACTCGATTCTATGCAGTTAGCAAGTGCACCAGTGTCTAAGTTGAATATGTAGATTCAAATCTAAATACCGTCCTGATATGGCCTTAAATGTTGCCAGGACGTAACACCCCAACAACCATCTAAATAAGCATCTTGGTTTCGAAAGGTTTATAATTTAATCGGATTATGCAGTTTTAAAATGAGCTGTATTAACAAAGGTTTAGTAAATGGGTTTGCTTATTTGGGGCTTTACATCCTAATAACATCTAAGGTTGTTTGATATCAGAACTATTTTAAGTGTAAGCATAAACATTATCAATCAATCAATCAATAGGATACAGCTATAATAGGCCTTGGACCTGTTAGCCGCTCTTAATTAATAGAAATGGAGACAGTTCTTCAGATGTGGTGGATCGTAGCAACTGTCACTGGCTCCAAGATATATGTACTGCTTGACCAGTATGCATCCAGTCGGGACTTGAAACAGTTCACCGACTCTGCTGCTATGACACTCTCCGGCAGTAAATGCAGTAAATGTGCTGCTTAATTTTGGTGTGCACATGCAACCAAAATGCTGAACATGGGTAACATATATGGCTTCATTCTCAGAAGGGATGGACACTCATCCAGACACTATTTTCAAGATGGCCGTCAGTTAAAAAAAATGGCCGCCGTGTTTCGAGGTGCGAACACTAAAAATGATAGAAATAACCGGGTTCAATGATCTTGGTGTCGATTCATATGTTTGTGACGACTTTCAAACTGAATATTGGTTTTGTAATTCCGAAAATCCAATATGGCGACCCATAGTGGCCATTTTCCAAGATGGCCACCATTATTTTGGAAACAAATTAATAATTGACCGATTTTCACAATCTTGGTGTCGATTTATATGTTTTTGGACATAGTAAGACAGATTATGAGGTTTACAATTTGGAAAATCGAATATTGTGATCAGTAACGGCCACTTTCCAAGATGACTTTTTTTGGTTTGCGGGTTTGTGAGCATAGCCCCATAGCACAGGAACATCAAACTGCAGTCAATGTGTGCAAAGTGCACGCATATCACAAAACTTCTACCAGTGACTACCACAGGATCTCATCATCATCATCATACTGTAGGTCGCAATGCAACAAAAACTGCTTTCATTTCTTAACTGCCGCTCACCATGAGTCGGTCCTAATGTCTCACAGATTATCGTGTGGTTGTGCATTTCAGAAAAGCTGCTTGCAAGGTGTTGAAGTGCTGCTGGCTTTTGCAAGTTACTAACAGCATTCTCTCGGAGAGCAAATAGAGTTCTCACACAGGCAAGAACACATCAAGACAGGCACAAACTATTTGTCCTTACAATGGCTGCTCGGGAGATGTTCGGAGTTCCATTCATCACCGCTCTTAATGCCGCCATGGAAACATGGTTTTCTGTTAGGGTTTGCTCCCTTAGCCTTTGGTTCTATCAAGAACCTGTACCACAAGGTAGTGGTTTACGGGATCTACCTACCACTAAAACTACCACCAGAGACTACTGTCAGAAGTATCATCGGCTCATTAGACTGTGCAGTTTTTAGCTAAAGGCAACTTAAGCCGTGTTGACACGGGGAATGTAAATCGATTCGTAGAAATCGACTTGCCTAGTTCGACACACATTTCGCGTGTGAACGGGCGTGTGAGTCGAATTAGGGCTGAATCGATTTCTGTGATCCTGATACTGTAAACCACTTGTGGAGGTCGATTACGTGAGTCGATTTCTGTGAATCGATTTATTTTGCCCATGTGGACGCACTGAGGCGGATTAAGCACCTCACATGCATGCGCAGTCGACACCTTAGTTTGTTGACTTTCCGGTCGATCAAAAGCGCATATTATATAATTTGGTCTATGAACCTGCTAGAGGTGCACAGATATTTTTTTCATCATTTATTTTTAGGGTTTCACTGCCCAGCAGAAGTTTTGACCGTTCCAAACCAATACGATTCAGTACATACATATCTAGGTCGAACCCACTCTCTCGTGGTGACGTCGCCTAACCGAAAACTGGTGCTGGTCAGACTGGACTTGCTCATGCGCAGATATCGATTTCCGGCCCAAGTAGTGCCTGTGTGAACGGGTGGCTAATTCGACTCCTGGTATACGCCTTGGCTGAATCGCTTTACATTTTGCCCCTGTGAACACAGGTTATGATGGTGTGAAGGCACTTTTGATGAATGCTATCTAATGGTGCTGACTGTTATGTATATGCCCCATCCTCGACATGGATGTGTGCGTTCGGTTGCGTATCCTGTCACGCATTGACAGCATCGGGTCGGAGGATCGGGAAGACAGCAATGAAGTGCAGAAAATGGTTAAGACATTCAATGATGTACTGGTATTCACAGGTCTGGGGACTATCAAAATAGAAGCTAAAATCTATGTAGATAACAACTGTCAATCTGTTATAAGCTGTGTTCACACGGGCAAAGTTTATGTCGACTTAGACAAGTTGATTTATATGAATCGATATAGTGTCGTCTCCACACACGGAGCGGTTTAAGGCGGAAATCGATATCTGCGCATGAGCAAGTCCAGACTAAGCAGTGCCAGTTTCGCTTAGTCGACGTCGGCACGAGAGAGTGTGGGTTCGACCTAGATCTGTTTCGACTGAATCGTATTGTTTTGGAACGGTCAAAACTTCTGCTGGGCAGTGAAACCCTAAACATAAATGATGATAAAAATATATGTGCACAGCTAGCAGTTTCATAGAGCAAATTTACCGGAAAGTCAACAAACTCAGGTCTCGACTGTGACGTACTTAATCCGCCTCAAGTCAGTTGGTTGCATTCACACGGGCGATATAAGTCGAATCATAAAATTTGGTTCATATAAACCACCTACAGAGGTGGTTTAGATGAACCGATCTAGCTGAATCGATTCAGCCCTAAATCGCTTTAGCGTAGCGTCCACACGGCGAATGTGAAGCGAACTAGGCAAGTCGATTTATATGATTCGAATTAACTGCAAGAATTCCGCTTGCTATTGAAAATAAAGTACCTGAGGAATTGGACAGAATGATCACGTTGGGAGTATTAGTAAAAGAAACTGAGCCTACACCATGGGTCAATTCTATTTCCATAGTAAAAAAGCAAGACAAAATTCGGGTATGTTTGGATCCCACCAAACTAAATAAAGCTATAAGGCGGGGACCGTATCCCACGCGAACTATAGAAGAGGTCGTTTCGAAACTAGAAGGGTTAAAGTATTTTTCAGTCAGTGATGCCAAAAGTGGCTATTGGCAGATCCAACTTGTCACTGAGAGTTCTAAATTGTGGACAGGTTCAGATATACGAGGTTACCGTTTGGCATTAAGACAGCGGGAGACATTTTCATTTATGAAATGAACCGTATTTTGTATGATCTAAAGGGTGTAAATGTCATAACCGATGACATATTGGTATACGGGAAAACAGTCAAAGAACCGTGTAAAGTTGTGATTAAGAACCGACTACACACGTTGACGTCCAGTTGCATAATGACTTTATTATGGTGCCTCCCAGTCTGCACTGGTTGCCCATTCGCTGGTCCTGGCCCGCTGGCTCCCGGCGTGTCATGACTTAGTACATACATAACATCTTCCCTTCAAACAATATATAATAAAGAAAGTAATGAAATAAAACAGTGTCAAAGAATATACATAAGTTGAAGTTTTTTGTTAATGTCGTTTTCAGTTTTCTGTAAGTCTCTGGCTTTTATGGCACTTTCTTTATTATATATTCTTTGAAGAGAAGATGTTACATATGTACTAAGTCTTGACATGCCGGGAGCCAGCGGGCCAGGACCAGCGAACGGGCAACCAGCGCAGACTGGGAGGCACCGTAATAAAGTCATTATGCAACTGGACATCAACTTGTGTAGTCGGTTCTTAATCACAACTTTACACTGACAGTGTGACTGATGATGCTGGTATTGACAGTGCCACTGTCAACACTGTCAATGGTCTAATAGTAGTCATCGCTATATGATGACATATGATGATGGCGGTTTAAAATATTTAGCACTTGAAGCGATTCTATATTTAACAAAATGGTTTTCTAGTTTGTTTGCGGGTAAACAACAGCTTGGAGATAATTGCAGCATTCTTGCTTTTTAATCTGTTCATCAACAACAAAATAATTTTAAAAAACCCAAATACATGGCAACCTACATAATCACTATCACCGAATGATGGGCGCCACCAGGTAATTACAGGTGTCCCCTCATGAATAGCTTGCTTGTTGTTGTTTTACGTCCTAGCAACATCTAAAGTCATACATATCAGGACGGGCCCCTTATGAATAAGACATGGATGTAATTAACCAGGTGCGCCAGCAGGATGGCACATTCGTAACTTTATGTCATGTATAACGCAATACGCGAGTATAAAGGCGCGGAAGGGAATTACTTGTTTATATATTATTGCACTGATTATTCCATGTTCCCCCACCTCGACCTGACCCTCTTGACCGGTGATGTCGCCACCGGTTCTCCTCGTCCCTAATGGATGTGTAAAATTGTCAGTTGCACCGGAGGATTTTTCTTATTATGGTTAACTGTTTCGTGACCCTTGCCCCACTTCCGACAGGTTTTCGGACTTGGTCACTATGCCAGTCCGACTTTGTCGAGCTTTGATTATTTTTCGTTCACGCGATAAAGGAAGTGTAGGATTTGTTTTTATTACTTAAAGCTGCATAGTCCGATGAATCATCAAATTTCCAAAACCAAAACAATTATCTATAATTGATTGTACATATCGAACTTAGATACTGATGCACTTATTAAGCATGTCTTGCCACATATAAGGGAAAACTGAGGCAATGGGATGGCTGAATGCGTTAGAGCTTCTCGCGTGTTGGTGGATCGGGGGACCGTGGGTTCGAATCCTGGTCGAGTCAAACCAATGACTTAAAAATTGATACTTGTCGCTTCCTCGCCATTATTAGGATAGGGCAAGGAGCAGTGGATTGAGGAAGACCAGTCGTCTGCGACTGAAATTTCCCCTGCTTAATCAACTAATGTGCCAACAATTTTTTTTTAGTAGAACCTGTTACTGCTAAAGTCTATGGTGTCAGAGCTTTTGCATGCTTGCCAAAACTAATTTGACATGTTTGTGTTTGAAATATTTCAAAACTTAGCCATGCAAAATAAACAGTACTTGAAACTAATGTAAGGTAGATTATAACAATCAATTTAATATATTTATCTCAGAAAAATGACAGAAACTCAAAACCATCGGACTGTGCACCTTTAAATGTGACTTCATTCCGTCGTAATGCCTACAACAAATACCAAGACGCTCCATTGAACGAATAATCTTTCCAGTCAGAGAGAGAGAGAGAGGGAGAGAGAGAGGGAGGGAGAGAGAGGGAGAGAGAGGGAGAGAGAGAGAGGGAGAGAGGGAGAGAGAGGGAGGAGAGGAGAGGGTAGGGAAAGAGGAAGAGGGAGGGAGAGGAGAGGGAGAGAGATAGGGAGAGAGAGAGGGAGAGCGAGGAGAGAGAGGAAGGGAGAGAGAGAGGGAGCGAGAGGGAGAGAGAGGGACAAGAGAGGAGAGAGAGGAGTGGGGAGAGAGGGAGAGAGAGAGGGACAGAAGGAGGGAGAGAGAGGGAGAGAGAGGGAGGGAGAGAGAGGGAGAAGAGAGGGAGACAGAGAGGGATGGGGAGAGAGAGGGAGAGAGAAGGAGAGAGAGAGGGAGAGAGAGAGGGGCAGAGAGAGCGAATGAGAGGGAGGGAGAGAGAGGGAGAGAGAGAGGGAGAGAGAGGGGGAGGGAGAGAGGGAGAGAGAGAGGGAGAGAGAGAGGGAGAGAGAGAGGGAGAGAGAGAGGGAGGGAGAGAGAGAGAGAGGGGGAGAGAGAGACCGAGTATGTCAGCACTTCTACAGCCAAGTAGGTAATATAACAAAATATGATTATGATTCTACTCTCAAAAGAGTGAGAACAACCAAGGAGCATAGGTGGTGTAATGGTTAGCACATGCCCAGAATGTAGGCGGTGTGGGTTCGAATCCTGCTCTAGGTGCAATATTCCCCATTTTCACCCCCCAACGACATATATAACCTATTTATGACTGCCCAAATATATTCCCAAATATAGGCAGCTATAAATGTGTTATCTAGTTGGCGGTCACACTGCTTATTATATCTATATATATATATATGTACACCTACAGCAAAGGGATGGGGTGAGCACTATATAGACACACCATTAGTTCTACTGGACAGTTTTCCCACAGACACATTACTAATTCAAAAGCATTCTTGTTGGCAGCATACCGAAAATAATCCATTCTAAAGCTGTGGTCACATACATGTTGGTGAACGTAGTTGAACGTAGGATAGATTAACGTGGGTCAAACGTGGTGTAAGTATGTTAAACTACGGTGAAAAAAGTTAACGTACGGCAGGTTTTGGTACATAAATACGTTATGGCACGGATGCCGGTATGTTCAACTACGTTCAACTACGTTAAACTATGTTCAACTACGTTTGCATACATCAGTCTCCACTATGGTCAACTATGTTCAACTACGTTCAAGTATGCTAAAGTATGCTAGAGTACACTAGACTACGCTAGAGTACATTAAGAGTACGGAGACTTCACCACAGTATGTTAGCCTCTAACCTGGCGCTCTTTTGAACATGTCCAAAGATTAAATCAGAACTCATGGCCCAGCCACGTTATTACCAAGTTAGCATGATTGAGAAGTATGGAAGCCGGTACATTCAACTACGTTCAACTACGTTCAACTACGTTCAACTACGTTCAACTAGGTTCAACTACGTTAGCCTCCACTATGTTCAACTACGTCGACTAACGTGTATGTGACCACACATTAAATGTTCAACTGCAATTTTGTTGCTGTGCTTTGCATGTGTATGTGGGTTCGGCATTAATATCCTAGTACTAACATGTGTCAGACCGATATGATACAATATCCCACTCAATCACATTATCTCAACACTGTGTTAACCAGTTTTTGCCTTACCTTAGTGATGGCAAGTATCCGGTTAGGTAGCGAAAAGACTACATTTAGTCAATCTTTTCTTTTAACTCGGCCAGGGATAAAACCCACGACCTCACATATGGGGAGTTGGCGCTAACCGCTAGGCCATCGAGTCCAGTCCGATTATTGCTAAAGCGCTACTCAGACAGTCGGCTGCCGACTAGATAATACTCAAGTCTTTTTTTTTCCGTTTGTTTTTTCTTGAAGATTTATACTGCCTGTCATGATGGATAAGTCTGAATAGACTTGTTTTCACCATCAGACAGTTGTTCGATAGAAAGCCCGAGCCTACACTTTTACCGACCCAAGGGATTTTTACCCACCCACACCACATAGACATGGAATGAGAGCAACTGGCCTTTGATGACAGTCTAATTTATACACAGTGGTGGAAATCCAAATTGGCAGAGGTGATGGCATGATGATCGAACCACCAACCTTCAGATTAGGAGTCTGACCTAGAAAAAAGTCAGACACTCTAACCACTGCGCCACAGAGAACATAAACACGTGGCTTCTTTCCTCTGGTTATCGTTATCAATGCTGAGGTGTTGGTTTTCGAGCCCGGACAACGAACGCTGCTACACACTACTTATGGCCGTGTCCCGTCCTGATATTTGGTAAAATATTTTATTCATCTGAATACTTATTTTGTCAGCGCCGGGGCACTGGTCTTCCAGCCGTTGGAGTGATCGCATTTGGTCTGTACATAGTGGAAGTGGAATGCGTTGCGTTGCGTGCAGCGCAACCCATTCTGAACATAAAAAGAAAGTGGTGGAGCAGCCTATGCTGCATAGTGTACAGCATAGGCAGTCAACATAGTGCAAGGTATATGCATCAAGATAGAGGGTGCAATAATTTACACTAGTGGTTAAATCATATGCTGTGTTTGTATATCAGTTAGATTTGGTTTTAATAACGGTTAGTCTTTTAATAGTGCCATGTTGTGCATGTATAGTGGTTTATATTGTGTGCATTGCTGGTTGAAGATGTAGTTATTCAGTGGTGGCAATGGGTCTCGAGTAGTGGTGGTGTGTTTCAAGTCATTGAGTTATAATAGTTGTTTGTCAAATGTGGATGGGGGGGGGGATATGACCTTAGATGTTGCTAGGACGTATAAGAACAACAAACAAACAAACAACAATATGGCCGTGTCATGTGGCCAACGGCTAAAATCACTTTCAAACATTGACTTTTCGGCATGGGGGGCAAAGTTGGACATATACATACCGTATACACAACATAGCAGAGCATATGGCCAATTCATGGCCAACGTATGGCTAATGTGACTCCCAGCGAAAAACGCTCGCAATATGCTCATGGTAAGCTCGCAGAACACCGATGAACGTTATATATACGTAATTCAATCGCCAGAAGTACGCCTTATATGTCAAGACATGGTGGAGAAATGCAAAATATACATTACACGAACATTAGACTATGTTATACATATGTTGTCAATACATTGTCAATACGTGGACTGTATGTTTCCGCTGGCTCTCCGTCTGACTCACGTAGGTTAACGTAGTGCTATGTAGTGAACAACATTTGTCTAACGTACGTCTAACCTGCTAACATACATTGACGTATGTCTAACGTATACATAATGTACACCCGACATAAAAGCCACACCTTGTTGAATGTCAAAAGTTTTGTGCATGCACTTTCGCGACCCCTTAATGAGCGACGCCGTATAACGACAAACATTGACGTATACCGACGTCTAAGGCCGGGAGTTCATTTACTGGTCGAGTCAAACCAATGACTTTAAAATTGATACTTGCTGCTTCCTAGCCAGGCATCCCCTCATTATTAGGATAGGGCAAGGACTGGTTAGCTCAGTGTCAGGATAATGTGACTGAGTGGGATATTTGGTCATGGTGCTGGCGGCCTGATTTCCCAGTGGGACAGCACTATAAAGTCACCATGAGTGTGGACTGTCACAAGTCGGTACCCATCCTGATATGACTTTAGATGTTGCTAGGACGTAAAACAGCAAACAACAGACAAACTATGAATAAAGAGGTAAAGAATGAGGTGAAAGAAAAGAAAAGCAATGCAGCTGAAAATAATGCTGAGTGGGCGGATTTCAAATAATCAAAAATTGAAAATTATCCATGTGTATGAAACCTTTTTTAGAAAAAAAAAAGCACCCCAAAATCCAACAGGTGTAGAGTTTTGTGAGCTGAGATGAGATGAGAGATATGAGAGGTAGAGCGCCTGGTGTCTTCTCTGTGATAACCCCCCCCCCCCCCCCCACACACACACACATTTCAGTGATGTCAAATTACCCAGTAAGCCCAGGTGCCACTGGTTCTGAATCACCAGCACCTCACACCTCGGGATGAAACACCCCCCTGCTGACTGACTGTTTTGCCATCCCCCCAACAAAGGATGACCCCTGTCATGTCATCCTTTCAGGCCCAGATATAATTGCACATCAGATCATGCTTTCTTTTTTTTCTTCTCTTTTTTTTTCTATGATAAATTTATTTGCTTATTGCACCTGTATTGTACATCAAACACTGAGTTTGTAAAGCAGCCAGCACAGGTCAAAGGTCAGACTGTAGGATGTTGAGATGCTTAGCGGTAAATTTCAATTTGGTAAGAATACCGCAAAAGATCTAAGGAAAATACCAGTGCCCGAGTGATAATATTCGCACCACTGGTGAAGGTTTGGGCCAGTGGTGGCGCCACCGGTCCCAGGGGTGGGTCATCCATAGAGTAGTATACAACATGGCGGTGGTTAATTAGGGAGCGGGACGTAGCTCAGGCAGTAGATCATGCTCAGTGGACCCATTTGAGGTTTTGGCTATTTTCCGTTCCAACCAGTGGTCCACAACTGGTTCCTCAAAGGCTGTCTGTAGTATGTGCTGTCCGGTCTGTGGGAAAGTGCATATAAAAGAACCTTTTGCTGCTTATCAGAAAGAGTAGCCTATGTGGTGGCAGCGGGTTTCCTCCAAAGAAATATGTCAGAATGGCCCTATGTTTGACGTCCAATAGCCAATGATAAAAATCAATGCACTCTAGAGGTGCCGCAGAATAAAACAAACTTCAAATTCAAAAAGTTGGTGGGGTCTCAGATGACCTTATAACCATGTGAAAGTTTGGTTTAACTGTACCGGAAATGGCCTGGGGTCTGACAATTTTGTTTGGATTAACCGATAATTTGGATTAACCGACTTTGCTTTAACCAACTTTTTTATATGATAAATGGTAGTATTTTGCCGGGTCACCGAAAAAAGTTTGGATTAACCGATCGTTAATTAGAATTACAGAAATTATTTAGAATTACAGCTCGTCTGGAGAAGCTGACGCTCTGTCTACTAGGCTATCCCGTCCAGTGAGATTAAAGAGGACAGCAACAGCTATGTGTGACTACACTAGGGGTCTGCACTGATCTCTCAAGGAACACGCCACATAGACAGGGACACATGGATAGAGTGATTGTATCACGGAGCCCCAATAGTCTAATGGTCAGCACACTAGTCCCAGAATGGCAATAAGTGTGGGTTCAAATCCTGCCATAGGTGCAATAGTTCCTATTTTCATCACCCTCCCCACCATTACACTGATTCCTGTTGTCAGGATCCTGTACAAGGTACACACTGTATGGTTGATGAACCTACCCTGTAAGTACATCACCTGCAGGTATGTAATTATAAACATTAAATAACTTATGGACATAAAACATTTAAAAGACTTACAATTCCAGGGGAATGAGTGTATAAGTCTACACTGATCTCCCAGGCCAGGAGCCACATAGACAGGTACGTATGGTTAGGGTGATTGCATCAGGGTGCCTAGATAGATTAATGTTTTAAGCCCCAGTCAGACCTCACCGGATTGACGAAACGGACAGAAACCGGACACTGTCTGGTTAAATATGGCAATGTACGGTTTATATACGGTACCCATCCGGCGTGTCCGTTCTATCTCCGGTGGTGTCCGGCGGTATTTGGTACAAGTTTTGAACATGCACAAAATTGTACCGGACACCGCCGGACTGACGTGTACGGTTCATGTCCGCTTTAAGTCCGTTTTGTCCGTTTTGTCCGTTTCATGTCCGCCTCCGGTTTTCTTCCGGCAGTGTCCGTTGATGGTGCTGAGGGAATTCGGTCTGTCGGTTTTCGGCGCATCCGTGATCAGTCCGGTAGGTGTCCGGTTGGTGTCCGGTTGGTGTCCGGTTGGTGTCCGGTTGGTGTCCGGTTGGTGTCCGGTTGATGTCCGGCCGTCTGTTAGACATTTGGTTGTCGTCAGGTTATCGTTCATTTATCATCCGGTTATTGTTCATTTATCGTCCGGTAGCTATTCGTTAATGTACGTTCCTTGTCCGTTTCGCGTTCGTTTCGTCCGGTACATTTCGGTACATTTCGGTACATTTTGATACCGAACACCTCCGGACTAGACAATTTTTTGTCCGGTGGTGTCCGGTACTCATTTCGGTAAGGTCTGACTGGGCCTTAATATGTTACTTCCGAAATGGCAAGAAGTGTGAGTTCGAATCCTGCACAATCTTTCCAATTTTTCATCAATGCCATTACAGTAGCTTCTGAACATTTACACAATAAATTTGTTTCGTGTCAGAAAATCGCTACAGATTTTCAACAATAACAATTACAGTCGATCCTCTGACTGGAAAAAATACTCATCTGTGAACAATTTTTCAAGGCAAACCTGTTTTTGTCTCATTTAATGCTCCTTTCAATGACAAAACACCTTCTATATGAGGACAATATTGCTCTGGATACAGAATTGTCCAGTTACAGCAAGTACTGGCCTTGTACATTATACACATTTCTATTGTCATGGATTACATAGTCTTCAATGAGTACACATGTTACATAATTGCATTAAAATCAAACTTCACAAAGAAATAATTAACCATGTAATCCATGTTTTAAGTAACCAATGTAATTTGATTAGCATAAATTGGATAATTGAAGAAAATGCGAAGACATAATTGGCTGACATCATAATTGCCACATTATGTTATGACAATGCTTTTAGCCTATTCCTGCTTGTGCAGTGCAGTGTTGATAATTGTATATGATTGCTGTAATTTGCTAATGTAGATAGACAACAGTGGGGTTGTAGTACTAAACTTTCTACAATACAGGAGGTGAACAGTGGGGTTGTGGTACTAACATTTCTACAATACAGGATCTTAATAGTGGGGCTGTGGTACTAACCTTTCTATAATACATGAGTTGAAGTTTGGGGTTGTGGTACTAACCTTTCTACAATACATGAGTTAAACACTGGGGTTGTGGGACTAACATTTCTACAATACATGAGCTGAAGAGTGGGGTTGTAGTACTAACCTTTCTACAATACATGAGCTGAAGAGTGGAGTTGTGGTACTAACCTTTCTATAATACATGAGTTGAACAGTGGGGATGTGGTACTAACCATTCTATACTACATGAGTTAAACACTGGGGTTGTGGGACTAACATTTCGACAATACATGAGTTAAACACTGGGGTAGTAGTACTAACCTTTCTATAATACATAGGTTGAACAGTGGGGATGTGGTACTAACCTTTCTACAATACAGGATCTTAAGAGTGGAGCTGTGGTACTAACCGTTCTATAGTACAGGGTGTGAATAGTGGGGATGTGGTACTAATCTTTCTATAGTACAGATTCTGAATAGTTCGTGGGGATGTGCTACTAACCTTTTTACGACAGAGGATATTAATAGTGGGGCTATGGTACAACATTTAATTTATACACCTTAACTCTCTTAAGCCCTCATCCCGACACAAACACCTGCACCACACATACTTACCCATATACCCATATACTTACCCACTCCCATACTCGCACACACCTTCACACACCTTCACAAGCCAACGCATACCCACGCATAACCACACACCCACACCACACATACTTATACAGTTATGTACCTACCCACACTCCCATACACCCACACACCATCACATAACCTCACAGATCCATACATACCCGCATACCCACACATAATCACACATACTCAAACATACCCACATACACACACCACACATACTTATACACATGTACCTACCCACTCCCATACACCCACACACCATCACATAACCTCACAGATCCATACATACCCGCATACCCACACATAATCACACATACTCACACATACCCACATACACACACCACACATACTTATACACATGTACCTACCCACTCCCATGCCTGATGATACACCCACACACTTTTACATAACCTCACAGATCCATACATACCCACATACCCACACATACTCACACATACTCACACATACCCACAACACCCATACACCCATACACCTATCCTTGATACTGGTGCACTTATTGAACTTGTGTTCTCCATAGAAGGGGATACTAAGTTACTAAGCCAATTGTTGTTGTTTTACGTCCTAGCAACATCTAAGGTCATATCAGGACGGACAAGGCCAATTAGATATATTATTGTTCCTGCTATGGTCAGTGGTGTCATAATTTTGACGGTGAAGCCATTCAGAGAAATGAACTATTGGTAACCAAACAATTATCCGATTGTAGAACAAACAAACTCACAGAGGTTTGGAGGATGTGGGAGAATGCTTACAAACAGAGAAAGAATGCATGCAGTAGTTAGCTACACAACAACTGAAAGTGATGAAAAGAAGGGGAGTCACAAGACTAGTACTGTCTAGCGGCAAAAACAAGTCATTAGACTTAACCGTTATGGGCAGCATAAATACACCCATCACACACACAAAAAAAGTTATTTATTTATAATAAACAGCTACTTGAAGGTAGGTAGATTATTATGACCACCTCAATAGCTTGCTTTTGTGTCTGTAAGAGGGGGAGTACAAGTTATTTTATTTGTGTATCAACGGTAAGTCACACTGACTTCATTGTTAAGGACAGTTGGTATATTTTGTTAATGATTTACGAGGGATGAATGGAGAACAATGTTAATAGACCCCGCCAGTTAAGCTGGAAAGTACCCGACTAGAGTAGTTCCAGATTCTTCCGACAGATGTCACTAGCTTAAATGGAGGGGTGTAATACATGAAGAGAGTGGCGGTGAAATTCTAGAAGAAAAATGCATTATACAGTAAAACCTCCCCAACCGACCACCTCCATAGATCGACCACTCCCCTATATCGATCGCTTTGTTTGGGTCCCAACAATATTCTAACTCTCTAAACCGACAACCTGCATAAATAGAGCACTTAAAGCCGGTTCCATGATCGGTCGATTTAGAGAGGTTTTACTATAGTTGTCTTTAAAAAAAGATATATTACATGAATAAGAGCTTGAATCCTGTTGCGATAAGAATATCTGAATATAATGAAGCGTTTTATTATTTTTCCAAGCATTCTTTACGGAGATATAGCAGTTGAAATCATAGGCAGTCAGGGAAGATACCTGACTAGAGTGGTTCCAGATTCTGCCGACAGATGTCACTAGCTTAACTTGCGGAGTCTAGTATTAGCCAGTCACGTAAACCCTGCCGAATCGCGATAGCTAAGTCATGGGACCTTAATGAGGATTTATTACACCACCCTGATATTATATATATAATTTGTTAGAAACAGCAAATTTGTAATAATTCATATTGAATTGTTTACTTAAATTTAAAGAACACAGGAACTACTTGCGTCTCCATTTCCGTTATTGTTTCTTGTCCGGACTGTCCTAAATTGAAAGTAGTACTGGTAATAAAATGGTAGAAATAGTGTTAGGAGTGAACGATTGACTACCTTATGCAGCACCGAAAGTTTGTTTTATTTAACGATGCCTCTAGAGCCCATTGATTTTTATAATCGGCTATTGGACATCAAACATATGGTCATTCGGACATATTTCTTTGGAGCAAACCCGCTGCCGCCCACATAGGCTACTCTTTCCGATAAGCAGCAATGGGTCTTTTATATGCACTTTCCCACAGACAGCTCACACCACAGCCCTTGAATAACCAGTTGTGGACCACTGGTTGGAACGGAAAATAGCCCAAACTGCAAATGTGTCCACTGAGCAGGATCGATCGGATGACCCACACCTTCACAGGTGGATGCGACACCGAACACAACATTTAAGGTGTCATAAATGAGTATTGATCTGTTTCGATGTTGTTGTTATTATTTGTTGGGGTTTTATATCCTGGCAACATATAAGGTGATCCATTCGAATGTCCAATGTAGTCAGGTAGTCTCCACTACATGTGGTGCATCTTGTTTGTACATGGTGATCTGGTCGCCGCGGGTGGAGGAGGGAGGGTGGAGGGGGTAAGAAGGAGGTGGGGTGGGTGGGTGGGTGGGTGGGGGAAGGTTATCTTGGTGAAATCTCCTCTCCACATTGACCCGACTGAGAGAGTGTTGGTCGTGGATCCCTAAGCACACAGTGCTATCAGCTTACGGAGAGGCCCCCCGCCCCACCTGCCAAACTCGCCCAATATTGGCGGGAAGCGGGGACCGCCGCAGTAATTACCGCCCACCGGGGTGCAGCACCCGGTGCCACCGTCTCCAAATGTCGTCTGCTTACTCAAAATTGTAGCAAATATCGTCCGATTTCAGGAAATATTCACTGAAATGTCATATTATTTTCCATCGAAGGTATTATCTACAGACGTTCCCGCCATATCGACGACTGCAGACGACGTTTAGCTGCAGCAGACGACATTTAGCTGCAGCAGACGAAACATCCGACTTCAGAACATTGGTTCTATCTTAGTGAAATGGCTATAGCGCTTTGATCACGTGGGAGGGATATGGACTGGTAGTTGGGTGGTGGTGTGTGTGTGTGTGGGGGGGGGGGGGGGGGGGTGCGTGGTATGTGGACCGTATTTTCCCGACAGTGACAACATCAGATGATCCAGAATCGTCTTCTTCCAACAAATGCGCCCGCTTGCACTATTAGTATTGTCGTGGGGGCGATGAAAATAGGAAATATTGCGACTAGAGCTGGACTCAAAGACACATCTCTTTGCATTCCGGGCCAGTCTGCTAACCATTACACCACCTAGGCTCCCTGATATCACCATACTACCCATGCCTACCTGTCCATGCGGCTCCTTTCCAGAGAGGTCAGTGCAGACCACTAGACTCATCCCCCTGGAATTGTAAGTCTTTTAATGCTTACAATTACATACAGGCAATGCACTTACATATACATACACAGGGTAGGTTCAACAACTATACAGTGCATAGCTTGTATAGGATCATGGTCACAGCAACCGGTGTCGTGGGGGTGATGAAAATGGGAAATATTGCGCCTAGAGTGGCACTCAAATGCACATCTCTTTGCATTCCAGGCCAGTGTGCTAACCATGACACCACCTAGGCTCCCTGATATCACAATACTACCCACTCCTACCTGTCTATGCGGCTCCTTGCCTGAGAGGTCAGTGCAGACCACTACAGTATCAAAGCCCGCCGAAGCAGATGACATTTTGAAATTGAAAAGCCTGTGCCTGATCAGGACTGAAGAACGGATGCCATATATCCAGTCAACTTCTACTGAGTTTATTCGACAGCAGACGATATTTCGATGGAGCAGACGACACGGTGACATCACACACACACACACACTGCTGTGGAATATTAGTAACGTCGGCCCCACGCACGCGCACTGAGATCTCTGATTTTAGTGTAAACGCTATTGGATCAATGAACGTCTTTCATCTGTCGGAGCCTGATCAAGGAGGGACGCCAGTCCCACCCCCACCCCCACCCCCACCCCAACCCTCATCATCTAATCCACGTGCCTGTTTTATTAAACAACTCCCGGTATAATTCCAACCAATAACCACCCTCCCCCACTCTGAACGCCACCTGCAGGCTGTACACAGAACTTCCTCTATCTCTGTCAGAGTTCTTTGTGACCCCCCCCCCCCCCCCCCCCCCCGCACACACACACACGACCCTAGCTCCCTCCACCCTACACACAGTCTCTGTACCCATCCACATGTTTGCTTAAACTGAAATACAAATGATTCATAAACAGAGTGATATTAACGCGATCACTGTTCAGGCAGGCTCTTCCTTTGATAGCGGGTTGTCCCACAATGCATTATTCTTTTTGGGATGGCAATGCCTACAGGATCCATGTTTCCGTCCTCCTCCTCCTCTCCCTCTTCTTTCTCTCCCTCTCTCTTTCTCTGCCTCTCTCACTCTCACATCCACGCTTATCCTGGCTCTGTCACTATCTAGCTTTTTTTTAATCTACCTCTCGTTATTGATGAGATACTCTTCTTGTAAGGACAAAATAGTGCTTCATTAACTATACATGTGACTAGTTCATTTATATTAATTCTTTTTGTGCGAGATGTGCTGATTATTTATTTCAAATAGTCCCTCAACAATACTTCACATATCCACCCCATCCATCCAACTCCCCCCCCCCGCCCCCTCCCCCCCACTCGCTACCCCATCCCTCCCTCCCCCCTCACTCTCAACCCCCCCACCCCCACTCCCTTCCTCCTCTCAATCCTTACACCACCCTCTCCACCCGCCCCCTCCCCATCCCCTCCCTTCCCCCCTCTCGCTACCCTCCCTCACTCTCAACCCCCCCACTCACCCCCCCCCCCTCGCAATCCTTACACCACCCTCTCCTCTCTTCCCCAGTCCTCCCCATCTTCCCATGTCCTACATCCCACATCCCCTGCACCAGATTCCAATTCCCCTTCTCTTCTCCCAAACCTCCCCACTCCCCTCTTCACCCCCCCCTCTCCTCACCTTCCCCTTCACTACCCACCTTCATTGCCAACCCCCACTCCATACCTGCACCACTCCTTCCACACTCATGCACCACTCTCTTCCTGTACCCTGCACCACTCTCTTTCTGTACCCTGCACCACTCACTTCCTGTACCCTGCACCAATATCTTTCTGTACCCTGCACCACTCCTTCCTGTACCCTGAACCACTCTCTTCCTGTACCCAGCACCACTCTCTTTCTATACCCTGCACCACTCACTTCCTGTACCCTGCACTACTCTCAACCTGTACCCTGCACCACTCACTTCCTGTACCCTGCACCACTCATGACCTGTACCCTGCACCACTCTCTACCTGTAGCCTGTACCACTCTCTTCATGTACCCTGCAACACTCTCTACCTATACCCTGCACCACTCTCTTCCTGTAACCTGCACCCCTCTGTACCTGTACCCTGCACCACTACATGAAGAGAGTGGTGCCGGGTACAGGTAGAAACCTGTACCCTACAGCACTCTCTTCATGTACCCTGCACCACTCCCTTCACATACCCTGCACCATGCTCTACCTGTAGCCTGCACCACTCTCTTCCTGTACCCTGCACCACTCTCTACATGTACCCTGCACCACTCACTTCCTGTACCCTGCACGACTCTCTTCCTGTACCCTGCATCACTCTCTGCCTGTACCCTGCACCACTCTCTACCTGTACCATGCACCACTCACTTCCTCTACCATACACCACTCTCTTCCTGTACCATGCACCACTCACTTCCTGTACCATACAACACTCACTTCCTGTACCCTGCAGCACTCTCTACCTGTACTCTGCACCACTCTCTTCCTTTACCCTGCACCACTCTCTTCCTGTACCCTGCACCACTCACTTCCTGTACCCTGCACCACTCTCTAACTGTACCTGCACCACTCCCTTCCTGTACCCTTCAGCACTCTCTAACTGTACCCTGCACCACTATCTTCCTGTACCCTGCACCACTCTCTGCCTGTACCCTGCACCACTCTCTACCTGTACCACGCACCACTCTCTTCCTGTACCATGCACCACTCACTTCCTGTACCATACAACACTCACTTCCTGTACCCTGCACCACTCACTTCCTGTACCCTGCACCAGTCTCTTCCTGTACCCTGCACCACTCTCTTCCTGTACCCTGCATCACTCTCTGCCTGTACCCTGCACCACTCTCTACCTGTACCCTGCAGCACTCACTTCCTGTACCCTGCACCACTCTCTTCCTGTACCCTGCATCACTCCCTGCCTGTACCCTGCGCCACTCTCTACCTGTACCATGCCCCACTCGCTACCTGTACCATGCACCACTCACTTCCTGTACCATACACCACTCTCTTCCTGTACCACGCACCACTCTCTTCCTGTACCCTGCATCACTCTCTGCCTGTATCCTGCACCACTCTCTACCTGTACCATACACCACTCTCTACCTGTACCATGCACCACTCTCTACCTGTACCATGCACCACTCACTTCCTGTACCATACACCCCTCTCTACCTGTACCATACACCACTCTCTTCCTGTACCATGCATGACTCACTTCCTGTACCATACAACACTCACTTCCTCTACCCTGCACCACTCTCTTCCTGTACCCTGCACCACTCTCTTCCTGTACCCTGCACCACTCTCTTCCTGTACCCTGCACCACTCTCTACCTGTACCTGCACCACTCACTTCGTGTACCCTGCACCACTCTCTACCTGTACCCTGCACCACTCACTTCCTGTACCCTGCACCACTCTGTACCTGTACCCTGCACCACTCACTTCTTGTACCCGGCACCACTAAATTCCTGTACCGTGCACCATTCACTTTGTGTACCCTGCACCATGCTCTTCCTGTACACTGCACCACTCACTTCCTGTACTATGCACCACTCTCTTCCATACAACACGGTACAGGTAGAGAGTGGAGGCGGCATGTGGAGGTGGGGTGTGGGGGTGGAGGTGGGGTGTGGAGGGGTGGAGGCGGCATGTGGAGGTAGGGGTGTGGGGGTGGAGGTGGGGTGTGGAGGGGTGGAGGCAGCATGTGGAGGTAGGTGTGGGTGTGGAGGGTGTGGAGGGTGGAGCCGGCATGTGGAGGGGGTGTGGGGTAGACGCGGGGGTGGAGGGTGGGAGGTGGATGTGGAGGGGGTGGTGGGGGTGGGGTGGGGGGGTGGAGTCGGGTGGAGGTGGGGGTGGGGGTGGAGGTAGGGTGGAGGGGTGGTGCGGCATGTGGAGGTAAGCGGTGGTTGGGGGTGGAGTGGGGTGTGGAGGGGTGGGGTCGGCAGTGACGTGGGCGTGATGGGGTGGAGGTGGGGTGGGAGGGGTTGAGCGGCAGTATGGCTGGTGGATGCGGCGGTGTGGAGGGTGTGGTGGAGGTGGGGTGTGGAGGCGGGTGGAGGTGTGGAGGGGTGGAGGCAGCATGTGGAGGTGGGGGTGGAGGTGTGTTGGTGGGGGTGTGCAGGGTGGTGGAGGGGTGGAGGCGAGCATGAGGTGGGGTATGGGGTGTGAGGCGCCTTCGTGTGGGGTGGGAGGGTGGCAGGTAGGAGGTGGAGGTGTGGGGTGTGGAGGGGTGGAGGTGGCAGCAGGGGTGGGGAGAGTGTGGGGTGTGGAGTGGGTGTGGGGGGTTGAGGGGGTGGGTGTGGACGCGTGGAGGTGTGGAGGTGGAGGCGGCATGTGGAGGTAGGGGTGTGGGGGTGGAGGTGGGGTGTGGAGGGGTGGAGGCGTGGTGCTGGAGGGGTTGGAGGCGCATGTGAGGAGGTAGGGGTGGGGGTGGGAGGTGGGTGTGAGGTGGCAGTGGAGCCATGTGGAGGTGCTGGGGGTGTGGCAGGTGGGTGTGGAGGTGGCAGGAGGTGGGTGTGAGGGCTGGTGGAAAGCGGCATGTGGATGGTGGGGTGAGGTGAGGTTGGGTGTGGAGGGGTGGAGGCATATGCGTGTGTGTGTGGGGTGCGTGGAGGTGGAGCTGGAGTGTGGCTGTGTGTTAATGGTGTGTGCGGTGTGTGATGCAGGGGGCGGGCTGAAGGCACCCAAATCTGCCTCCATCCCGTCTCCCCCGCCCCACTCCACCACCAAGCCATCCGGGCGGGGGTGGATTCCCTCAAAATCCGCCAATTCCTCCTCTTGATCGCCCTTCACTAATTGCGCGGGGTTTACCCGGTACGCCAGAGTTGGCTAGCGGCGGTTTCACGCACTAATCGCTTCGTTACGCGCGCAAAACACAACAACGTCAAGACTTCAGAATCGTCTGTCTGAAACGCTCTTTGCGTTCGTCTGCCGATACACGCTAACCCTTCTGGTGTGATCTCAGATGTTGTTATGATGCAAATCCCCAATCAGGGAGCATTAGAAAAGATGAATGTATGGAAGTAATTTGTAGAAATCGAGCCGTTTCAGTTGTTTGTTTCGGTGTTAGTTTGAAGAGTTTGACTCTTGCGATCATAAAAAGTTGGCCGTGTGTAAGACTGAAATCACCTTCCGGTTGAGTGGACGACAGTAAACACGGCTAGGGAAAGGAGAATAAACTTAAATTTAGCTTGGTAAGGAAATGAAAACAAAAGGTTACATTAAGCTTGATTTGAAGACAACATCTTACTGGCCATAAATGCTTCCGATGAAGTTTAATTGCGAATATTTGATGCTGTCGATTCATGTTGGGGAAATGTAAACACGGGCGCAGCTTTTAGGCGGAAGGGGTAATGTCTAAATGCTTTGCACACAAGTTGATATTTCGGATGTTTTCGTGATGATGAGTTGTCTGTAAATTTACACAATCCAGAACTCTGTCATAAGCCGTGTTTACACGGGGAATTGTGAAACGTTCTAGACAAGGCGATTTATATGAAGCGTTTTAGAGGCATGTTTACACGGCAGAGTTGGAAAGTGTGTTGGCGCCGGGAACCAGCAGGCGCCTGTAGCCGGCAAGCACTGCTATTTGTTTAGTTTACACACGTCGATTCGACGCAGATGTAGCTGCTACGTTAATATCGCTTGGAATTTAAGGTTAATTTAATTAAATTTCATTATTTGAGTCTGTAATTCTGTTAAATATGATCGCATTCACTAGATTTCGGCGTAATCGGGCCCTAACACTGCCGGGCACCAGCGATTAGTTACTGCTTCGCCTGTAGCTGGCAAGCACTACTATTTTATACTATCGCCGCCCACGAACCAGCTGAATCGCTTCATATAAACCACCTCCCGAGGTGGTATAGATGAACCGTTTCATATGAAGCGATTCAGCCCTAAAACGCCTCAGAGTCGCGTTTACACGCCAAATGTGTGTCGATCTAGGCAAGTGGTTTCATATGAAACGTTTTAAATCACCCGTGTAAACACGGCTATACAAACAAGAGAGAGAGAGAGAGGCAGAGGCAGAGACAAAGAGAGAGACAGAGAGAGGGAGAGAGACAGAGAGAGAAACAGAGACAGAGAAACAGAGAGAGAGAGAGCGATTGTACAATCATATCTGGGCGTAATTGGTTACATAATTAACACAATTAATATAATTCTGCACAGTTATGAGTGACATAAGCCCTGTTTTCATGGAATATGCCCTACTCTGGTCTTATTAAAACTGTCAAGGCCTTGGTGTCCCGTGGAGTTTCAGTTCTAGGCCCTCCTGTATTCACATTGTGCACTAATTACTCCCGCAATACCGTCTTTGATGGTTGCTATGCAACCCAATAGAGAAAATATCGGAAGGGTGGATTATGGAAATACTTATATGTAGAATAATATGTTTGTGCAATAATGTATAGAAATTGTGAATACAAAAATGTCTTAAAATGTCTTAAAAAGTCTGTTGTGCGCCGACACAACAACACTTAAGGTGCCGAACGGTGATCGATGCCTTGCGGTGACCGTACGATTTGTGACTAGATAAACCGCAGACCGCAACGCCGTAACATTTGCATACATCGCAACAGACACTGCAGACCACAGCACCGTACGGCGATCGCAGCATTTGTGACCTAGGCATTAATTAGTGCCTCCCATCACGGAAACCCCACATTCACGCTACGCCGTCAGCTATATCATTTTTAGTGTCACGAGGGCTAGTCCGAAGACCAATGGCTCACCCGCTGACAATATGCACATTTAGAGGAATATAAAAACACCGGAATTAAGAAAAAGAAAAAAATGTTGCCGCTCGATTCAGCTTGTTACGCGCTCCTGCATATTACTTAACACAGGTCCCGACTTCGGTGATAGCAAAACGGTAACAGGCTCTAACACCAAACCCCGCTAACACTGACTCCTGCATATGGCCCCTGATATGACCTTGTATGTTGCCAGGATGTAAACCTCCAATAACCAACCAACGAATCTGCAACTTAGATACGGGTGCATTAACTAATGATTTGGGGTTGTTTCTAAGGAATAATTAATGAATTTATTACACCATCCCTTTGGCCAACTACTTTCACAAAGCCATTAATCAGGCACCCATTAGTCTTGCTCTAATTAACCTATTAATACTTGGACGACACCAGAGCGAACAATGTGTAAAATGGCTAAGGCTGGAATCTGTGGTTGTGTAGGCAGGCTATAGTGAAATCAATACAGACAAAGAGAAAGGAAGAGTATAAAGTCTAACGAAGAAGAGAGAGTCAAGCCTTCTGGTTTATTATTTATATGTTTACATGGGTTCATTGTAGAGTATCGCCTCACACCTTTCCCCCAATGGAAAACAAGCATTCTTGGCCCTACCAATAGGGATCCAGCATTCCTGGTCCCTTGGATACCAGTGGTCTGCCCACTACCACCAAGCTGTATGGCCCCATGGCCACCACCAACCTTGACCTTTGAGTGTGGTGATCACTATCCCAGCAAAGGGGGTAGGCCCTGAGTGCACTCACACCCAGACCTGCCAGCACCACTATGTCTATTTAGATCCCACTCAGGCACCACCAACCCTAGATAAAAGATTCACCCAGTACTTGTAGTACACGGGTGAAGGACAACGTAGCGTAAATACGGGCGAAAATAGGTTTAGTATGGAACATGAACTAGAAACTGTGGCTCCAGTATCAAATGGCTACTCATATAGGCACAGAGTTGGTGAAATCGGCGAGAATGCAAAAAGACAAGATGGTGGCCAGAGAACACTGTCGATTTCACTTTTAAATTGCATTAAAGTATATGTTTTATTATATTTTCCAACTCAAAACTAGAATAAATGTTGCTTCTTAGATTGAGAAATTAGGCTCTCATAAAGACTCATTTCATTAGCCCGATTTTTCGACCATTTTTATATAAGGCTGATCTTCACCCGTGTACTACAAGTACCAGGTGAATCTTTTATCTACACCAGCCCATACATATATATATACATATATCTGCCTGGTCACGTACACCGATCAGTAATAGAATATTTGCATTCTCCCCTATGCCGTATATCGGAATATTTTACAAATGGTTACAAATGTATGTGTATATCAGTGTAGTTTATGTGAATGTAGGATGTTATGCATGTATTATTTAGGTGGGAGTGATTTGATTGTCTATACTGTTCCTAATCCATCTACTACATTCCCCATAATTACAGCATCCTCCAATTCAGTTGTCTACTCCATCTTCAAAATCCATGTGGCAGATTGTGGGATTCGAACCCCCGGGTTCTACCATGGATTACTCAGTTAGCCAGACAATAAGTAGTCCGTTAACTGTCCAGCTGCCCAATCAAGACCCGCACAGTGCGCACACCGGAAAGTCGGCTCAACTGATGTTCAGCCGAGTGAATTCTGGTACAGTCGGACCAGGCAAAGCTAGATAAAAGATTCCCCTCTATTTTTTAATTTTGGGGGGGGGGTAAATATGTTTATTCTGCTGAATAAGTCTTTTGTCAGTGCCGAAGCACTGGTCTTCCAGCCATTTTTCAATTCAGGGTTATTTACACAAAAGGAATATAGAATAAGGTGTACAATACCTGTTGAATACACAATTTGCACTATGTAACACAATGAAATTCTGAAACCCAAATGTTCCATAACAATATGGTACAGTAATGTCATATAACCAGATCAATATTAGTCAGATTAATGTGAGTATTTACATAGATTAATGTGAGTATTTACATAGTATTTAGAATGTAAGCAGAAGTTATCTTCTGTATTCAGTTAGTAAACTTGTAGTAAGTTTTAATGTTCAGTTGCAGTTAGGCAAGCCGTATATAAATGTTGGTTTGTTAGGAAAATTCTAGTGTAACTCTAATGTAGTTAGTTATGTGAGTTTATGAATTATGTTGTTGGGGTGGGGTTGTTAATAATACACTGACCAGCTGTGACCAGTGAAGCAGTGGGACCAATCCCAGTGCATTTAGGTCTTAAATTTTACATTTTTACCTGGACTGTCTCTGTCATCGTATTTTCTGTTCAAGGGGGACCCTCCCCCTGAATGTGTTGGGTGTCAGTCCCCACTTACACCCAAACACATTTTTATTAAGTTGTGTCGATTTCTTGGCCCTGCACCAACAGTTTTACACTGCAGGCAGCATGCGCAACCTTTTCACAAAAGTAAAACAAGAAAACATTTTAGCCTTTTGGAGGGCAGCTGGTCTATACGATCTCATAGTCTATTAAACCCATTAGATCAATTAACAACCTTTAGCTATATCTAAATTTTATTTCCCTTAGCCACAAATTATGTAACTGATTTTTATGAGCTTTTTAAATCCACAGTGCCTACTGACACAAATTTGATTCTGTGCTTTTGCATTCTGTAAAAGCGACGGTTGAAAAAAAACCCAACAATTGTAAAGAAACCACCAATCAATCAACCAATCAAACTTGTAGTACAGGGTTGAATACCAACCCTATATAAAACCTGGAGAAGAATTTCGACATGGTGGGGAAATGAACTGAGCTGATAAATTCTTAATTTAAGAAGCAACATTTATTCTTTATATACGTCTTCATATTCCCTAGATAAAAGATTCACCCGGTACTTGTAGTACACGGGTGAATACCAACCCTATATAAATACGGTCGAAAATAGCGTGAGTATGGAACAACAAGTAGAATGCCTTGCACCAGTGTCAAATGGTTATTTATATCAACACAGAGTTGGTGAATGAGAGAGAATGCAAAAAGACAAGGTGGCGGCCATAGAACGCCGTCGATTTCACTTTTAAATCTTATTAAACTAGATATTATATTATATTTTTCAACTCAAAGGTAGCGGGCTAATAATAATACAGATGTAAAGAATAATTGTTGCTTCTTACATTGTGAAATTAGGCTCTCAATTCATTGACCCGTTTTTTCCACAGCTTTTACATAGGGTTGGTTTGCACCCCTACTGCAGCAGTACGGGGTGAATCTTGTATCTACATATTCCCTTGCTATTTTTTTATTTTAAAAATATAATAAAACATGTATTTTAATAGACTTGAAAAGTGAAATCGACAGCCTTCTATCACCGCCATCTTGCCTTTTTGCATTCTCTCCCATTTCACCAACTCTGTGCCATTATAAATATCCATTTGATACTGGAACCAGGGGTTCTACTTCCTCTTCCATACTAAAGCAGTTTTCGCCAGCTTTTATATACGGTTGGTATTCACCCTGTACTGCAAGTAGGGGGTAAACCTTTTATCTAAGGCAAAGCCAACCATTACGAACCTTGACTTTTAATATGAAGCATATTTGATATTTGGCTCACGATTCTATTGACGAAATAGTTTTTTTGTGTGTGTTTTTTTTTCTTCTTTCTGCGTACTTGATCCACCAGTGCACCATACATACAACGTGTGTGCGTGTGGGGGGGGGGGCGTCTATATGGCGGTTCGGATCAACAGTGTCCCCATGACAAGGCTGACGAAGCTACAGCTCTCTAACCCACACCGACCCACACCCACACCCACACCCACACCCACACCCACACCCACACCCACACCCACCCCACAAAACACTCCACCACACTCGACCAGGTGCAGTTGCGGGAACCTGCGGGTTTGTTGGTTGTTGGAGTTTTACGTCCTGGCAACATCTAAGGTCATATCAGGACAGGTACCGACTTATGACAGTGCACACTCATGGTGACTTTATAGTGCTGCCCCACTCAGAGACCAGACCACCAGCCCCATGTCCTGATATCCCACCCAGTCACATTATCCAGACACTCAGCCGACCAGTCCTTGCCCTATCCTAATAATGCCGAGCGCCAGGCTAGGAAGCGACCAGCGTTGGTGGGATTATTCGAACAAAAACAAAAGCAGGGCGGGGGGAGGGGGATTTGACGGGTGGGGGGTTGGGGGGGGGGGGGGGGTGTCGCTAGAACCAGAATATTGTAGTAAGTTATAGGTAGTATAACAATGACAATAACTTGTGTATGATACGGCAAAGTAGTAAGCCTTAGGTAGTGTAACACTAACAAGAGCAGAGTGTTCATGACACAGCACAGTAAGTAGACTAAAGCCCTGTTTACACGGGCAATTTAAAACGCTTCATATGAAACCACTTGCCTAGATCGACTCACATTTGGCATGTAAACGCGACTCTGAGGCGTTTTAGGGCTGAATCGATTCATATGAAACAGTTCATCTATAGCTGCGTTTACACGGGCAAAAGTAAAACGATTCAAGACAAAGCGTTCTACCTGAAACGTTCTCGTGGCGCGTTTACACGGTATCGTATTTTCAGACGTGTTGTGGCTTCTGCGCATGCGCGGATTCTCCCCCTGTTGCCGGCGAGCACTGCTATTTGTTTTGTTTACACTCGTCGATTCGACGCCGATGTAGCTGCTACGTTAATATCACTTGGAATTTAGGGTTAATTTAATTAAATTTCATCATTTGAGTATGTAATTCTGTTACATATGACCGCATTCAATAGATTTCGTTCTATTCGGTCCATAACACAGCTGGGCACCAGTGTAAAGTTACAGCTGAGCCTGTATCCGGCGAGCACCGCTATTGTACACTATCGCCGCCCGGGAACCAGCTGAAACGTTTCCTGTAGACCACCTGATTAGGTGGTATACGCGGAACGTTCCAGCCGAAACGGTTAAGCCCTAAAACGCTGCAGTGCCGCGTTTACACGGACACATTTAAAACGAACTAGGCAACTGGTTCCAGCTGGGGCGTTTCAACTCGCCCGTGTAAACGCAGCTTACACCACCTCACGAGGTAGTATAGATGAAGCGATTCAGCTGGTTCCCGGGTGGCAATAGTGTAAAATAGTGATGCTCGCCGGCTACAGATGCAGCTGTAACTAATCGCTGGTGCCCAGCAGTGTTAGGGCCCGATTAGGCCGAAATCTAGTGAATGCGATCATATTTAACAGAATTACAGACTCAAATAATGAAATTTAATTAAATTAACCTTAAATTCCAAGCGATATTAACGTAGCAGCTACATCTGCGTCGAATCGACGTGTGTAAACTAAACAAATAGCAGTGCTTGCCGGCTACAGGCGCCTGCTGGTTCCCGGCGCCGATACACTTTCAAACTCCGCCGTGTAAACACGCATCTAAAACGCTTCATATAAATCGCTTTGTCTAGATCGTTTCACAATTCCCCGTGTAACCACGGCTAAAGCTGTAAGTAGACTAACTATAACAAGAGCATGTGTGCATAACACAACAAAGTTCAGTAAAACCTCTCTAAATCGACCGACCATGGGACCGACTTTAAGTGATCCATTTAGGAAGGTGATCGGTTTAGAGTTAGAATATCCTTACAATGGTATTGTTGGGACCCAAATAAAGCGATCGATATATGGGATTGGTCGATCTGTGGAGGGGTCGGTATAGAGAGGTTTTACGTTACAAATATTGTAACAATAACAGGAGCACTCCGCGTGTGACCTGGCCGAGTGACCCATCTTACTGCGCATCTGGGAGTCTTCGTTGCGCATGCGTGAGTCTTTACTGCACATGTGTGAGTATTTGCTTGCAGTTTGGGCTATTTTCCGTTCCAACCAGTGATCCACAACTGGTTCATCAAAGGCTGTGGTATGTGATGTCCTGTCTGTGGGAAAGTGCATATAAAAAATACCCCCTGCTGCTTATCGGAAAGAGGCCATGTGGCAGATGCGGGTTTCCTCCAAAGAAATATGTCAGAATGACCATATGTTTGTCATCCAATAGCCAATGAGACAAAAATCAATGCGCTCTAGAGGCGTTGTTAAATAAAACAAGCTTTTTAAGTTTGTGTCAGTCTTTACTGCGCAGAACGGCGCAGAGAGAGCGCGCAGTGGCTGACGGGACAGGTCGGCCAAAGCGCAGTAGTACGCCCAGATCACACCAGGCGGCGCCACCTCCCCAGCCAGCCGCCCCGCCGGTCTAAGCTATTCAGTGTACATGCAGGCGCCTAACCTGCAAACCCCCCGACCCCGACCCCATCCCACCCAGCCTACCTACCTACCGTATGTTGCCGTGCGTTGGTCAAGTTGGTTGGTTGTTGGAGTTTTACGTCCTGGAAACATCTACGGTCATATCAGGACGGGTAGCAACTTGTGACAGTGCACACTCATGGCGACTTTGTAGTGCTGCCCCACTGGGAGATCAGACCTCCAGTATCGAGACCTGATATCCTACTCAGTCACATTATCCTGACACTGAGCCAACCAGTGCTTGCCCTATCCTAATAATGCCTGCTGCCTGGCTAGGAAGCAACAAGTATCAACTGTTAAGTCATTGTTCTGATTGTAAGTAGTTCCCTTCTAGGGTTTCTCCCATATTCTCTATTAGATTGTTTCAAAATAATACATTTTGGCGACCGATGTTGGGGGAGAGGGCGGATGGGGTGGGGTGGTGGGTAAAAACATGCAAACACAGACATGGAACACTTCTTCCGAGTGACCTAATAATTATTACCTAACAGAAGAAAACCAGCGCACAGGCATGAAACACAAACTACTAAATGGCAGTGACTGAATAGGTCAGGGGAGAAATAACACAGATATGACGGATTGATTGCTGATGGCTTAATGCTGTTCCAGCAGCAAATGCCACATTCATGTCAAAAGGGTGGTGGTATTTATTCTGTCAGTTTGGTTAATCACATTTATATGCCGACATTGAAATTTGCACGGAAATCTGAAATGGTCAGATTTATGTTATACGACAGCAACAACTTTCTCTGATGCACTTTTGAAGTTGTTAAATTTGTTTCAAATGACAGCAAAGTTTAACTCGCAAAACTTCTAAAATATCATGGGGTGATATGTTTCAGTTGTTCGGAGAAACTCAAACAATTGTGTTTGTGTTTGACATTGGAAAAGAAGTCTAGAAAAACTAAACAGCAGTTACCTCATGAATTATACTTGGGGGGGGGGGGGGTAAGACAAATAGAAGAGTCAATACACAAAACCCTGTAAACGACAAGCAAAGATTTGAGATAAACATTGAAGTCAAACCTTCAAAAGGTAAATTTGTTATATTCCTATATTTGTTTCATTGCTCCATAACCATTTCATCACAAGATAAGTGGTAATAGTGAAAACTCTGTGTGTGATCTGGCTGAGTGACCCATCTTACTGCGCATGTGTGAGTCTTTACTGCGCATGCCTGAGTCTTTAATGCGCATGTGTGAGCCTTTGCTTGCAGTTTGGGCTATTTTCCGTTCCAACCCGTGGTTCACAACTAGTTCATCAAAGAATGTGGTATGTGCTGTCCGGTCTGTGAGAAACTGAACCGTATCACCCATTGTAATTTTAGTAGTTTTGCGAGTTATATTTTGCTGTCATTTGACACAAATTTAACTACTTCAAAAGTGCATCAGAGAAAGTTTTTGCTGTCGAATAACATAAATCTGACCATTTCAGATTTTCATGCCAATTTCAACGTAGACATATACAGCTGATATAAATCTGTTATTTTAATAAAAATGTTGGATTGGCATTTACAGGGTTTTCCGCTGGAGTTCTTTACATATTAAAGCACAAAAACACACCGGCAATAAGTGACTAAATAATCCCTCTGAGAAAAGAGCTTCATAGAAATAAAACACATCTCATACACCCCCACATAAACCAACACCCCACACCCCATGCACATTATACACATCCCATACACCCCCACATAAACCTACACCACACACACCACCCACATTATGCACATCCCATACACCCCCACATAAACCAACACCACACACACCACCCACATTATACACATCTGATACACCCCATATAAACCAACACCACACACACGATGCACATTACACACATCTCATGCACCCCCACATGAACCAACATCGCACACACATTATACACATCTCATACACCCCCACATAAACCAACACCACACACACCATGCACATTATACACATATCATACACCCCCACATAAACCTACACCACACACACCACCCACATTATACACATCCCATACACCCCCACATAAACCAACATCGCACACACCATGCACATTATACACATCCCATACACCCCCACATAAACCAACACCACACACACCACCCACATTATACACATCCCATACACCCCCACATAAACCAACACCGCACACACCACCCACATTATACACATCCCATACACCCCCACATAAACCAACACCGCACACACCATGCACATTATACACATCCCATACACCCCCACATAAACCAACATCGCACACACCATGCACATTATACACATCCCATACACCCCCACATAAACCTACATCGCACACACCATGCACATTATACACATCCCATACACCCCCACATAAACCAACATCCACACACCATGCACATTATACACATCCCTACACCCCCACATAACCAACATCACACACACCATGCACATTATACACATCCCATACACCCCCACATAAACCAACACCGCACACACCACCCACATTATACACATCCCATACACCCCCACATAAACCAACACCACACCACCACCCCACATTATACAATCCCATACACCCCCACATAAACCAACATCGCCACACCACAATTATACACATCCAATACACCCCCACATAAACCAACACCACACACACCACCCACATTATACACATCCCATACACCCCCACATAAACCAACACCACACACACCATGCACATTATACACATCTCATACACCCCCACATAAACCAACACCACACACACCACCCACATTATACACATCCCATACACCCCCACATAAACCAACACCGCACACACCATGCACATTATACACATCCCATACACCCCCACATAAACCAACACCGCACACACCACCCACATTATACACATCCCATACACCCCCACATAAACCAACACCACACACACCATGCACATTATACACATCTCATACACCCCCACATAAACCACAACCACACACACCACCCACATTATACACATCTCATACACCCCCACATAAACCAACATCGCACACACCCATCCACCCCCATCCATACACCACCCACATAAACCAACACCACACACACCACCACATTAACACATCTCATACACCCCACATAAACCAACATCGCACACACACCCACATTATACACATCTCATACACCCCCACATAAACCAACACGCCACACACCACCCACATTATACACATCCCATACACCCCCACATAAACCAACACCACACACACCACCCACATTATACACATCCCATACACCCCCACATAAACCAACATCGCACACACCATGCACATTATACACATCTCATACACCCCCCACATAAACCTACACCGCACACACCACCCACATTATACACATCCCATACATCCCCACATAAACCAACACCACACACACCGACAACCCCATCCGGATGCACAAACCACACATTGCACATACCACACTAGCACCCAAACACCCACACACCCCTCCATGCACACCCCACACACACTGCACCTACTCCACAAGCTGCACACTTACCGGCCTACACCCCCACATCCCATACACCCCAACCCCATACACCCCACACCTCGTACACCCCACACCCCGTACACCCCACACCCCATACACCCCCACCCCACACATACACGCACCTCACCCCACACACCACAGCCATACATACACTCCTCAAGCCTTACAGTTACACCTCACCCCATAAACCCCACACCCCATAAACCCACACCCACCCGTATCCCCGCCCCATCGCACCCCCCCCCCCCCCCACACCCACACACCCCTCCCATCCCCTCCCCCCTCCCCCACACATCCCCCCCCCCCCACCTCACGCCACACACGAGCACACATTAAACGCCACAGTAAACACTGTGGCAATTGGCCTGCTGGCATTTCGGTGGTATTTAACACAATATCACTCAGCCGTCCACCATCATCTGCTCCCATATGGTTACCTGTAGCGATGGGAAAGTTGTCCCCCCCCCCCACCCCCACCCATATGCCACCACTGCGTTCTTCACGTCTTCACTTCCATTGGAATCGGCAGAGCGCGGGCCTCTCGTGCGGGAGATCGGGAGTTGGGTTCCCGGTAGAGTCAAACCAATGACTTACAAAATTGAGAGTTGTCGCTTCCTCGCGAGTCACTCAGCATTAATAGGATAGAGCAAGGACTGGTTAGCTCTCAGTGTCAGGATAATGTGACTGATTGGGATATCGGGTCATGGTGTTGATGGCCTGATTTCCCAGTGGGGCAGCACTATAAAGTTGCCATGAGTGTGCACTGTTACAAGTCGGTACCCATCCTGATATGACCTTAGATGTTGCCAGGACGTACAACTCCAACAACCAACCAACGGATTCACTCCCCGTTTCTCCTGAATCTTCCCAGCACTCCTTTCGATGTCCCCTCCTCTCCTCTCCCCTCCCCTCCTCTCCTCTCCTCTCCTCTCCCCTCCCCTCCTCTCCTCTCCTCTCCTCGCCTCTCCTCTCCTCCTCTCCTTTCCTCTCCCGTCCTCTCCTCTCCTCTCCCCTCCCCTCCTCTCCTCTCCTCTCCCCTCCCCTCCTCTCCTCTCCTCTCCTCGCCTCTCCTCTCATCCTCTCCTTTCCTCTCCCGTCCTCTCCTCTCCTCTCCCCTCACCTCCTCTCCCTTCCCTCTCCCTCTCCTCTCCCCTCCCCCCTCTCCACTTCCCCCACCCCCCCCCCTCTCCTCGCCTCACCTCTCCTCTCCCTTCCTCTCCCGTCCTCTCCTCTCCTCTCCCCTCCCCTCCTCTCCTCTCCTCCTCTCCCCTCCCTCTCTCTTCCTTCTCCTCCCTTCACCTTTCTCCTTCCTCCCTCTCTTCCTTCTCTTCCTCCACCCTTTTCCCCCTTCTCTTCTTTGAGCACTGTCATTGTAGATTGATAATGCGTGTACATTCTGAAGTGTCCTCGCCTACAGCCAGTTAGAGATCGTGTGATGGAATCATTTTGATTCCAATTTGATTTAAAGACTCAAATTTTGACCAGGAATTTGTTTTCCATAGTTAATTTGACTGAATTTAATCTTACTGTTGTTTTACTCCTCATACATCTCTTTTGAATTTGTTTGATCGTAGTTTTATGCAGATATCATTTGTTGTACATTTCTATTGACTTGCCATTACCTCTGGCAATTTGGATTTCGACTGCTATATATAACTTACAGCATCATCAAAGGCCAGTTGCTCTCATGCCATGTATATGTGATATGGGAGGTTAGAAATCCCTCGGGTCGGTAATAGTGTAGGCTTGGGTTTTATTTTCAACCAACTGTCTAATGGTGAAAACAAGTCTATTCAGACTTATCCATGATAGGCAGTATAAATCTTCAAAGAAAATTATAAATCAGCTGTTTACACAGTTCTACTAAATTGGTCTTTTACTGTATTTAACCACGGTACAACCCCCCCCGCCCTCCTCTCACAACGGCCGATGTTTACATTTCATGCTGGGTAGTCGTTAAACAAACAAACAAATCCTCTCCTCCTCCTCATTCTTCTGCTCCCCGTCTTCATCCTCTCCGTCTCCCTCTCCCATCCTCATTCTCTTCCCCTCCACTCCCCCCTCACCCTTTCTTCCCCCTCACCCACTTCTTCTACCCTCCCCCTCCCCCCTCACTCCTTTCATGTCTAGTACCACTGCCAACCCACCCCCCACACCCCTCCTCTACCCATTCTTGTCTAGTACCACTGCCCTCCCCCCACACCCCTATCTACCCATTTTGTCTAGTGCCGCTGCCCCCCCCCCCCACACCCCTCCTATAGACCCCTTTCAATGTTTGTAAACATCGTGTATGCGCGCGCAGCTTGGCTGCAGAACGAATGCACACTGCCACTGAGTTTGCCAGTACGCGCAGTGCAAAACGTCAGTTTTATTCAAAATTAATAGAAATCCAGAACCCTTACTGTATCAATGTAATATAATCTTTTTGGTAAACATGTTTTCTATGTGTATTCCAATCAGTTTGCTTCTAGGTGGTGTGGTTTTAGAGGTATTTCACTTTTTCTGTATGAAGATTGCTTGCCGCCATTGACAATGCATTGATTGAGTTTGCCGTACGCGCAATGGAAAAGTCAGTTTTATTCAAAATTAATAGAAATCCAGAACCCTAACCATATCAATTTAATATAATCTTTTCGTTAAACATGTTTTCTATGTGTATTCCAATCAGTTAGTTTTTAGGTGGTGTGGTTTTAGAGATATTTAACTTTTTCTGTATGAAGATTGCTCACTGCCATTGACAATGCATTGAGTTTGCCGGCATGCATAGTGTAAAACGTCAGTTTTATTCAAAATTAATAGAAATCCAGAACCCTAACTTCATTAATTTAATATAATCTTTTTGTTAAACATGTTTTCTATGTGTATCCGAATCAGTTTGTTTCTAGGTGGTGTGGTTTTAGAGATATTTAACCTTTTCTCTATGAAGATTCCTCATAGCAATTGAGTTTGCAGTGTGACCGGATGTTGTCCTGCAGCCAAGTAGCCTGTGCACTGACCTAAATACATGTGCTGACGTCATATGAAATTGGTCAATACCCTTTCTTGTCTAGTATCACTGCTCACTCCTCCACCCCCCACCCCCCCGCACACCCCGCCTCTCCTGGTTTGTTGTCTTGGGGTGCCTGCCACACTCCCTGCAGTGTTGAGTAGTGTTATAGTTTGCCGACTCGCCAACTGTAAGTGTTGGTGACCTAGTTCCCGTGAGCTGCTCCAGAAGTCAGAGCCACCACTGGTTAGGTGGGAGTGAGCAGTGTGCGAGTGCATATGTCAGTGTGCATGTGTGAGTGCATGTGCATGTGCATGTGCATGTAGAAAGGTATGTGCTATTCTGTCTGTGGGAAGGCGCATATAAAAGACCCCTTGCTGCTTATCGGAAAGAGTTGCCTATGTGGCGGCAGCAGGTTTCGCCCAAAGAAATATGTCAGAATGACCATATGTTTGACGTCCAATAGCCGACTAGTGCTCTAGAGGGGTAGTTAAAGGGACCAGCTATAGGTCACTGAGAGACGACCGTACTCCGACAAATGCTCTCCAAGCATTCGCTTGCCTGTTTTCAGTTTATGCAACTACATATGTGGGGGGAGAGCTTCTGTTGTGTTTTATTTAGTCCAGCAGCACTGACACATTTAGACAACAATATAGAGAAATACATGTTAGCAATTGCAATCTAAAATAATAAATATAAAGTTCAATTGTTTATTTATCATAACCAGTTACTTTTTGTGGAATAATTGATTAAATCAAGTAAGTTAACAGACTTTAAAAGTTGAATTGAGAGCTTTCTGTGGCTGCCATCTTGGCGGTGGCCATGGATTCCCCTGTGTGTGGGGAACCCCTCTAGGTCATGTGATGAGGGAATCCCACCTATGATGTCATTCATACATCACAGACCTCAACTCTCATCCCACATGTTCAGTGGCATGAACTGAACAAACTAAGCAAAGGTATGTTTGGAGAGCTTTTGATGCTGGATTTGTTTGTATCTGGGTGAGGTATAACCGGCGACTTTAAATAAAATAAGCTTTCCTTGTTGTGGGTGTAGGAAAGGCATGTGAGTGCATGTGAGTGTTGGATGTGTACCTGAGTGTGTGTGTCACTGAGTGCATGTGAACATGTGTAATTGATTGAATGTGTGAGTATTGGTGCGTGTGTGAATGCGTGTGGGTATGTGTGCATGTGTGAGGGTATTATTAATGTATGAATGTGTGAGTGTTTTACTGTGTATGTACATATGTGTGAGTTAGTGCGGGTGAATGTGCGAATGTACGTGACTGTGTGGATATCTGAATGTGTAGGTGGTGTGTGAGTGAGTGTGAGTGTAATGCTAGGTACACACCTACCGTATACGATCGTTTTTCCCCACCCACCTACCGTATACGATCTAAAACTGCCCAAAAGTCATGAGGTGTGCACTCCCCTAGCACACCTACCGATTGCGATTCACGATTTTTAGGGCTAAAACGGTAGGTGTGTGCTAGCATTACGATTGCGATTCGCGATTCGAAAAATGAATCGGCCCGTTTTCAGTTTTAAACGGATCGGGAGTTTTAGTGCGCAAATCCTATACGGTATGTGTGTATCTGGCATAAGTGAATATGGGTGTGAGGGTGTGTGGGCGTGTTGTGTGCATGAATGGGTGCGTTATGTAAGTGTGTGTATGAGATTAGTGGGCGGGTATGTGGAGGTGTGAGTGCGTGGGTGCATTGTTTTATGTGTGGTGCGTGAGTATGTGTATGAGTGTCTGTGAGTGTGTGAGTGGGTGTGATTTAGTGTGTGATGTGTGTGGTGTATGAGTGTGTGAGTAGCTATGAGTTAGTCTGTGTGTTGTATGTGGTGTATGAGTGTGAGTGGGTGCGAGTGTGTGTGAAGTGTATGAGTATGTGAGTGAGTGTGGCGTGTGCATGCATATGGGTGTGTATGAGGGTGTGTGAGTTAGTGTGCAGGTATGTGAGTGTGTGTGGTGTATGAGTACATGTGGCGTATGAGTATGTGTGAGTGTGTGTGAGTGTGTGTGAGTGGCTGAGTGTGTGTGAGAGTTAGTGTACATGTGTGTGTGTGATTGTGTGTGCAGGTGTGTGTGATTGTGTGTGCAGGTGTGTGTGATTGTGTGTGGTGTATGAGTATGTGTCGTGCATAAGTGTGTGTGAATGTGTGTGAGTGGGTGAGTGGGTGTGAGAGTTAATGCACAGGTGTGTGAGTGTGTGTTGAGTTAGTGTGCAGATGTGTCAGTGACGTGTGGCGTATGAGTGTGTGTCAGTGTGTGTGCATGTGTGTGATTGTGTGTGGTGTATGAGTACGTGTGAGTGAATGGGTGGACTTAGGTGATGGTATAATTGAGTTAGTGTGAGTGGTTTAACGCCATTAAAGGCGGTAGTTATGGTGAAGGTAGCACCATGTCCCCCAGCTGCCCCAACCCGCCCCCGCCTCCACCCCCACCCCCACCCCAGTCAATAACATCAGGCCACGCCCATAACTCACTACCTACTACCGTCCAACAATCTACCAGCCCCTGAACAGCTCACCGGATCTGAAACATACCTGGCTACCTCACATGCAATGTATAACTCACATGTACATGTATAACTGACGTGTACATATATAACTCACTACCCACTACCGCCCAACAATCAATCAGCACCAGAACACTTCAGGTGACCGGATCTGAAACATACCTGGCTATCTCACATGCAATGTATAACTCACATGTACATGTATAACTCACGTGTACATGTATAACTCACTACCCACTACCGCCCAACAATCAATCAGCACCAGAACACTTCAGCTCACCGGATCTGAAACATACCTGGCTATCTCACATGCAATGTATAACTCACATGTACATGTATAACTGACGTGTACATGTATAACTCACTACCCACTACCGCCCAACAATCAACCAGCCCCAGAACACTTCAGGTGACCGGATCTGAAACATACCTGGCTATCTCACATGCAATGTATAACTCACATGTACATGCATAACTCATGTGTACATGTATAACTCACTACCCACTACCGCCCAACAATCAATCAGCACCAGAACACTTCAGCTCACCGGATCTGAAACATACCTGGCTATCTCACATGCAATGTATAACTCACATGTACATGTATAACTCACGTGTACATGTATAACTCACTACCCACTACCGCCCAACAATCAATCAGCACCAGAACACTTCAGCTGACCGGATCTGAACATACCTGGCTACCTCACACGCACATGTATAACTCACATGCACATGTATAACTCATATGTGTAGCTACATGCACCTGTCTGAAATATCCTTGCAAACAAACACACAATTATCTAACAAACTGTATAACACACCATTGAATACCAAACACCTGCTTAACACACACCTCTACCTAACACACACTTGTCTGATAAGCACATACCCCTGTCTAACTCACACACAGGCACCGGAAGTTGATAGTTAAAGTGACCAGACGGGAGAACCGCCTCCTGTTTTGGGAGATCGGGGAATCCGAACCCATGGGATCATGGGTTCGAACCCTGGTTGAGTCAAACCAACAACGTAAAAATTGATACTTGTCGCTTCCTAGCCAGGCGCTCGGCATTATTAGGATAGGGCAATGACTGGTTGGCTCAGTGTCAGGATAATGTGACTGAGTGGGGTGACAGGTCATGGTGCTGGCAGCCTGGTCTCCCAATGGGGGCAGCACTATAAAGTCTCCATGTGTGTGCACTGTCACAAGTCGGTACCCGTCCTGATATGACCTTAGATGTTGCTTGGATGTAAAACAACAACAAACAAACTGATAGATAAAGTACCATATGTATTTCTGCACCCAGGTAGCCACAGGGAATATGTCACATCCTGCGCATGCGCACACCGACAAAAGTTAGCTATTTTGAGAAATCAAAAGCCTTGGCCCCGACCACGGAGAACCAGTTGTTTCCCAACTGTTTCCCAGAAGACAAGTTCGCAACAAACTGCGAAATGGCGAAGCCACGAATAACAGTTGCATGCGAAAGCTAAATTAGCCTTCGTAGAACTGTGAGGTGAATACCAAATCAGGTCTGGCACCGCTGCTCAGAGTGAGCATCTAGGGTTTTGTTCCTTTCCTCTTTCAACAACAACAACAAAAATAAAGAAATAAAATACAGACAGCAGTAAATAGCCAATACTTTTGTTGTTGTTGGTACATTAGTTGTTTAAGCAGGGGAAATATCAATCGCGGATGATTGGTCTTCCTCATTCCACTGCTCCTTGCCCTATCCTAATAATGCCGAGCGCCTGGTTAGGAATCGACAAGTATACATTTTTAAGTCATTGGTGTGACTCGACCAGGGTTCCAACCCATTGAGTCTCATCAGTACTTGGGCAGGTGACTGCCCGGGAGGACGAGGTGCAGCAGACATCCTGATACAAGTGTACGGCTATAAGCTGCCAACAAATCAGTGCTGGATAAATAAAACTCAACGGACATGTTTAGGGATTTATTTACGTTGCTCATTGGCTGCTGGAGTTTGTTTCTTGCTACATCCAAGGTGACCAGTGCTGCTTGCTATACATGAAGAATTCATGCGCAAACCCATAAACGCCAACCCGAAAATGTCATTAAAATAACAGATTTTTTCCTGAAAATAATTTTAATTCTGACGAACTCCACTTTTGTTGTGATGACATGATAATGGAGCAATGACTGAAAAGTAGGAACGTAAATAAATAAAAAATATGTGTAGGATTGATTCCAATGTTTATCCCAATTTTTGGATTGCCATTTACAGGGTTTTGTGCCTGAACTCTTCATATGTAGACGTGGTCTATTATATATAAGCCCCCCCCCCCCCTCCCAGGGGTGCTTGGGGGTTGGGTGGGGTTGGGGGTGTGGGTCGTGTCTGACACCAATATGTGTACAGCCCCAGGCGCCGCTTCGTTTAAGATCCAATCTAAACGGGCCTGCATCACTAACAATCCATCGGCCAAGTCAGTTAAATTACTGAGTCTAAATCACATATCAAATTTCCTTTATTATTTTTTTAATATTAATTTTTTTTTTTTTTACAGATTTTTGTTTTTAAAGAACAATGCACAGAACTCGACAGATTTATTCCCAATTGTGAGATGGAATAGAGGGTTCTTTCTTGAATTTTATTTGATACATTTTTCTTGTTCAAGTTAAACTCCATGATAAAATAACCAACAACAACAACCCCCACCCCAAAAACACACGTTTTAATCAAGGAACTCATTATTTTAATACACATAAACCGAAAGATTTATCTCCAGCTTGCTAGTGAGGGCAGAATTGTACCTGTCTGAAACACAAAATAAACTGAACAATAACAAAAAAACGAACAAAAAGGCCATATTTGAAAGAACTAATTCACTTAAATGCAATCAAATCGAAATTTGTGTCACACGCTTGTAGATGACCCTCAAAAGACCACATAGGACTTACGGACATAAAACAAAACAACAATATATCAACCCAGCAGTGACTGTTACTGGCTTCTTTGTGACTGTTACTTCCTTCCTTGTGAATGTTAGTGGCTTCTTTGTGACTGCTGCTGACCTCTTTGTGACTGTTACTTCCTGAATTGTGACTGTTAGTGGCTTCTTTGTGACTGCTACTGACCTCTTTGTGACTGTTACTTCCTGAATTGTGACTGTTAGCGGCTTCTTTGTGACTGCTACTGACCTCTTTGTGACTGTTACTTCCTGAATTGTGACTGTTAGTGGCTTCTGTGTGACTGCTACTGACCTCTTTGTGACTGTTACTTCCTGAATTGTGACTGTTAGTGGCTTCTTTGTGACTGCTACTCACCTCTTTGTGACTGTTACTTCCTGAATTGTGACTGTTAGTGGCTTCTTTGTGACTGTTACCTCCTTCTTTGTGACTGGTAAGAGCTTCTTTGTGACTGTTACTGGCTTCTTCATGACTGTTCGTGGCTTCTTTGTGACTATTAGTGGCTTCTTTGTGACTGTTACTGACCTCTTTGTGATTGCTACTGACCTCTTTGTGACTGTTACTTCCTTATTTGTGACTGTTACTGGCTTCTTTGTGACGGTTACCTCGCTCTTTCTGACTGTCAGTGGCATCTTTATGACTGTTACTGGCTTCTTCATGACTGTTAGTGGCTTCTTTGTGACTGCTACTGGCTTATTCATGACTGTTAGTGGCTTCTTTGTGACTGTTACTGACCTTTCTGTGAGTGTTACTTCCTTCTTTATGACTGTTAGTGGCTTCTTTGTGACTGTTAGTGGCTTCTTTGTGACTGCTGTTACTTCCTTCTTTGTGACTATTACTGACGTCTTTGTGAGTGTCACTTCCTTCGTTGTGACTGTTATTGGCTTCTTTGTGACTGATGTTGCGTCCTTCTTTGTGACTATCACTGACCTCTTTGTGACTGTTAGTGGCTTCTTTGTGACAGTTACTGACCTCATTGTGACAGTTACTTCCTTCCTTGTGAATGTTACTTCCTTCTTTGTGACTGTTACTGATGTCTTTGTGAGTGTCACTTCCTTCGTTGTGACTGTTAATGGCCTCTTTGTGACTCATGTTATGTCCTTCTTTGTGACTGCTAAGTGCTTCTTTGTGACTGTTACTTCCTTCTGTGTGACTCTTAATGGCTTCTTTATGACTGTTACTGACGTTTTTGTGACTGTCACTTCCTTCTTTGTGACTGTTATTGGCTTCTTTGTGACTGCTGTTATTTCCTTCTTTGTTATGTTAGTGGCTTCTTTGTGACTGTTACTGACGTCTTTGTGACTGTCACTTCCTTCTTTGTGACTGTTAATAGCCTCTTTGTGACTGATGTTGCGTCCTTCTTTGTGACTGTCACTGACCTCTCTGTGACTGTTAGTGGCTTCTTTGTGACTGTTAGTGGCTTCTTTGTGACTGCTAATGGCTTCTTTGTGACTGTTACCTCCTTCCTTGTGACTGTTACTGGCTTCTTTGTGACTGTTACTGACGTATTTGTGACTGTTACTTCCTTCCTTGTGACTGTTACTGGCTTCTTTGTGACTGTTACTGACGTCTTTGTGACTGTCACTTCCTTCTTTGTGACTGTTAATGGCCTCTTTGTGACTGATGTTGCGTCCTTCTTTGTGACTGTTAGTGGCTTCTTTGTGACTGTTACTGACGTCTTTGTGACTGTTACCTCCTTCCTTGTGACTGTTACTGGCTTCTTTGTGACTGTTACTGACGTATTTGTGACTGTTACTTCCTTCCTTGTGACTGTTACTGGCTTCTTTGTGACTGTTACTGACGTCTTTGTGACTGTCACTTCCTTCTTTGTGACTGTTAATGGCCTCTTTGTGACTGATGTTGTGTCCTTCTTTGTGACTGTTAGTGGCTTCTTTGTGACTGTTAGTGGCTTCTTGGTGACTGTCACTGACCTCTTTGTGACTGTTAGTGGCTTCTTTGTGACTGTTAGTGGCTTCTTGGTGACTGTCACTGACCTCTTTGTGACTGTTAGTGGCTTCTTTGTAACTGTTAGTGGCTTCTTGGTGACTGTCACTGGCCTCTTTGTGACTGTTAGTGGCTTCTTGGTGACTGTTACTGACCTCTTTCTGAGTGTTACTGCCTTCTTTGTGACTGTTAGTGGCTTCTTTGTGACTGTTAGTGACTTCTTTGTGACTGCTGTTACTTCCTTCTTTGTGACTGTTAGTGGGTTCTTTGTGACTGTTAGTGGCTTCTTTGTGACTGTTAGTGGCTTCTTGGTGACTGTCACTGACCTCTTTGTGACTGTTAGTGGGTTCTTTGTGACTGTTAGTGGCTTCTTGGTGACTGTCACTGGCCTCTTTGTGACTGTTAGTGGCTTCTTGGTGACTGTTACTGACCTCTTTCTGAGTGTTACTGCCTTCTTTGTGACTGTTAGTGGCTTCTTTGTGACTGTTAGTGACTTCTTTGTGACTGCTGTTACTTCCTTCTTTGTGACTGTTAGTGGCTTCTTTGTAACTGTTAGTGGCTTCTTGCTGACTGTCACTGACCTCTTTGTGACTGTTAGTGGCTTCTTTTGTGACTGTTACAAACTTCTGTTTGCCTTTAAGTAAACACACATGAAAGAAGTTCTGCCCAAACTTTGAACTCCAACCAGGAGGGTGTGTTCTTTCTTCACGATTAAAGCTGAATAGTCCGATTAAAGCACCAAACTTCTAAAGCAAAACACTGATCTAGATTCGAACCTACATATGCAATCACTTATTAAGCAGTTGTTGCTGCATAGAAGGGCGTACAATGTCAATTTAATAGAACATGTTACTGTTGAAGCCTATGGGATCAGAGTTTTGACAAGCATGCACATATTAATTTAGCATGTTTACACTTAAAATATCTCGTAAGTTAACCAGTTTAAAATCAAAGTTACTTCAAACAAACTAAAGTAAGGTAGATTATATAGATCAACGTAATATATTATCGCGGAAAATGGTAGAAGATCAAAACCCTCAGACTGTGCAGCTTTAAGGCCCCCTCACACTAGATGAGATGGCCGAATGAGTTGAGCATCCGCCTCCCGTTTTGGTAGATCATGTAATTCGAACCCACGCGTTCAAACCATGGTCGAGTCAAAACAATGACTTAAAAATGTATATTTGTCGTTTCCCAGCCAGGCGCTTGGCATTAGTAGGATAGAGCAAGGAGTGGTCGGTTCAGTGTCAGGATTATGTGACTGAGTGGGATATCAGGTCATGGTGCCAGTGGCCTGATTTCCCAGTGGGGCAGCACTATAAAGTCGCCATGAGTGCACACTATCGGTACTCGTTCTGACATGACCTTAGATGTTGCCACGAAAGCTCCAACAACCAACCAACCCGACCCGACCCCCTCACGATACACAGTAAAACCTCTCTAACCGACAACCTCCACAGATCGACCACTCCCCTATATCGCTCGCTTCATTTGGGTCACAACAATACCATTGTAAAGATATTTGAACTCCCTAAACCGATCACCTCCCTAAATGGATCACTTAAAGTCGGTGCCATGGTCAGTCGATTTAGAGAAGTTTTAGAGGAATTTACAATTTGGTGGAAATTGATCGACTACCTCCTAGTAAAACCGGCCACCGGCTGTGGCGAACAAGAAGTGTAATCGCATTAATCATGGTGTTCACTGGCGGGAAAAAAGTGTGTTCGAAGAACAACACAAAGTGCCGTGTCATGCAACTATATGAAGCGCCATGAACTCGTTTGACTAAAAGTAATCTGCAGCCTGTGAATAATTGATCACACCGTTGTGGGGCTGTACAAATGATATCAGACCCAGGTCTGAGCCTGCCATGCCGATAAGCCTAACTTAGGCCGTGAGTGCATTTAGAATTTATTCAGTCAAATAAAAATACAAGTACCATCGTAGTTAACATGTGGAAAGTTGAGATTAACCAGAAACAAGAAGCCTGTTTTATTTAACACTCCTCTAGAGCACATTGATTTTTGTATCATCGGCTATTGGACGTCAAATGTGTTTCTTTGGAGGAAACTCGCTGCTGCCACATAGGCTACTCTTTCCAATAAGCAGCAAGGGTCTTTCATATGCACTTTTCCACAGACAGGACAGCACATACAATGATCTCTGATGAACCAGTTGTGGACCACCGGTTGGAATGGAAAATAGCCCAAATGACAAATGGGTCCACTGAGCAGGATCGATCGGATGACCGACATCTTCACAGGTGGACAGGCTACCACCTGAGCTACCCGTCCTGATATGACCTTAGATGTTGCCAGGACGTAAAACTCCAACAACCAACCAATATACATAATATTATGTATATGTGTGTACACGCGCGCACACATACACTTATTTCTATGTGTGTGCATGTATATATATGCCTATGTACATATATATATATATATATATATATATATACATGCACACACATAGAAATATATATATAAATATATATATATATTGTTATATATATTGTTATATATATATTGTTATATATAAATATATATATATATTGTTATATATATTGTTATATATATATATTGTTATATATATATAAGAATATATATATATTTATATATATATATATATTTATATACATCCCCGCAATATGCTAATTGCCCGCTGCACGGCGCACATCTACATTGGACGTGTCCCAGAATGCCCCACACCTTCGGGCGTCAGTTTGACCTACATAGCACCTTCGTTGCGTGCGCAGCCACAAGCGGGTAGCCGTGACGTCACTGCCATTATTGCAGCAGACAACATTCCGCCGGTCCGACTATCAAACGGAGCATCTAATTAAAGTTGGAACACTTACCCCGGCGTCCCAATTAGCCTGTCAGAGGAGGGGGGCATCGTAAAGACCTGGCGAAACACAGCGTGACTTATAGATAGTCACTGTCGCCAACGTGTTATCAGCAGTAATTACCGACACTGAATAGAGTCGTTAACAGTTAGCAGTGCTTATTGTCACAGCAGTGTGCTTATTGTCACAGCAGTGTGCTTATTGTCATAGCAGTGTGCTTATTGTCACATCAGTATGCTCATTGTCACCTCAGTTTGCTTATTATCACAGCAGTGTGCTTATTGTCATATCAGTATGCTTATTGCCACACCAGCATGCTTATTGTCACAGCAGTGTGCTCATTGTCACCTCAGCGTGCTCATTGTCACAACAGTTTGCTCATTGTCACAACAGTGTACTTATTGTCACTGCAGTGTGCTCATTGTCACCTCAGTGTGCTTATTGTCACAGCAGTGTGCATATTGTCATCTCAGTATGCTTATTGTCACACCAGTGTGCTTATTGTCACCTCAGTGTGCTTATTGTCACCTCAGTGTGCTTATTGTTATTGCCACACAGTATGCTTATCATCACATCAGTGTGCTCATTGTCAATGCAGTGTGGTTATTGTCACAGCAGTATGTTTATTGTCATATCAGTGTGCTTATTGTCACTGCAGTGTGCTTATTGCCACAGCAGTATGTTTATTGTCATATCAGTGTGCTTATTGTCACTGCAGTGTGCTTATTATCACAACAGTGCGATTATTGTCACACCAGCATGCTAATTGTCACATCAGAGTGTTTATTGTCACATCAGTATGCTCATTGTCACAGCAGTGTGCGTATTGGCACAGCAGTATGTTTATTGTCATATCAGTGTGCTTATTGTCATTGCAATGTGCTTATTGCCACATCAGCATGCTTATTGTCACATCAGTGTGCTTATTGTCACATCAGTGTACTTATTGTCACAGCAGTATGCTTATTGTCATATCAGTAGGCTTATTGTCACATCGGTGTGCTTATTGTCACTGTAGTGTGCTTATTGTTATTGTCACTGCAGTATGCTTAATCTCGTATCAGTGTGCTTATTGTCACTGCAGTGTCGTTATTGCAACATTAGCATGCTTATTGTTACAGCAGAGTGCTTATTGTCACATCAGTGTGCTTATTGTCACATTATCGTGCTTAGTGTCACATCAGTATGCTTATTGTCATGCGAGTATGCTTATGGTCACATCAGTGTGCTTATTGTCACATCAGAGTGATTATTGTCATACCATTATGCTTATTGTCATTTCATTATGCTTATTGTCACAGAGGGTGCTTATTGTCACAGCAGGGTGCTTATTGTCATATCAGTGTGCTTATTGTCACATTATCGTGCTTAGTGTCACATCAGTATGCTTATTGTCATGCGAGTATGCTTATGGTCACATCAGTGTTCTTATTGTCACATCAGAGTGATTATTGTCATACCATTATGCTTATTGTCATGTCATTATGCTTATTGTCACAGCAGCGTGCTTATTGTCACATCAGTGTGCTTATTGTCACATCATCATGATTATTGTCACATCAGTATGCTTATTGTCATGCCAGTATGCTTATGGTCACATCAGTGTGCTTATTGTCACATCAGAGTGATTATTGTCATACCATTATGCTTATTGTCATGTCATTATGCTTATTGTCACAGCAGGGTGCTTATTGTCACATCAGGGTGCTTATTTTCATACTAGTGTGCTTATTGTCACTGCAGTCTGGTTATTGCCACATTACCATGCTTATTTTCACAGCAGTGTGCTTATTGTCACATCAGTGTGCTTATTATCACATCAGTGTGCTTATTGTCACAACAGTATGCTTATTGTCACAACAGTATGCTTATAGACTACACCACTATTCCAGTGGCGCGGTGCATTGTGGAAGAAAAACAAACCCGCGAGAAGCACATGGCAAATGCTAATACACTGGGTGCAGCTATGAAATGTGCTAATTTCACCTCATCTCAGCTCTTGTTTGGTACATAGAATACCAACTAAAAAGAACAGATAAAAAAAAGAAGATAATTAAGCATATACATCAATATAATCAGCACATCTTATGCCTTGTGCATTTAGATTTAAAGAAATCTGGGCACTTAGACTAGTGTTAGAGCCATAGCCAGAGTCAGTTTTACTTATTTTATTCATGTTTTTATTTATATACTATGGTTAATGACACAGGTAGAACTAGAAAATTAGTAGGGTTAATCATATATTGGTTATATATTTCTTTGAAACAAGTGTCTGTTGACACATTTGGCATTTTAATATATAGAACAAGAATAGTGATGTGGATATCAGCCTTAAAGTGACCGATTGTTTTGTGTGGAATTGTATGTTTCTTAGCTCAAAATGTTTAACTATGGCTAGTTCTGTCTTAGTTATATTCATCAGATCATTATATTGCATGTGTGCATACATGTTTATGCCAAATTGTTATGAATTTCTATTAATTTTGAATGAAATGGAAGTTGTGCCCTATGCGTATCGGCAAACTCAATGGCTGTACGCCTTTGCTTTGCTGCCAATGCCGTTTTCAGCGCATGCGCAGTCGGAACTGTGATCTCGTCTATTGTCATGTCAGTATGCTTATTGTCACATCAGTGTGCTTATTCTCACAGCAGTGTGCTTATTCTCATATCAGTGAGCTTATTGTCACTGCACTGTCACAGCAGGGTGCTTATTGTCACAACAGTGTACTTATTGTCACAGCCATGTGCTTATTGTCACAGCCATGTGCTTATTGTCATCTCAGTGTAGTTTTTGTCACAGCAGTGTGCTTATTGTCACAGCATGGTGGTTATTGTCACAACAATGTCCTTATTGTCATATCAGTGTGCTTATTGTCACACCAGTGTGCTTATTGTCACAACAGGGTGCTTATTGTCATAACAGGGTGCTTATTGTGACTGTCAAATCAACCGTTTAAACATGATTACTTGTCGCTTCCTAGCCAGGCGCTCGACATTATTAGGATAGGGCAAGGAGCAGTGGAATGACAAAGACTAATTATCAACGATTGAAATTTCTCCTGCTTAATCAATCACTCCCCACCTCCACAACAAAATTACCTTCAATATTTGTAGCACAAAGGAAAAAAAAAATCGATTAACAATTCTAAATAAAATGTAACCGTTTAGTCTGAGCAGAAAAAAATAGTTTATATAATCGCTATTTTAGATGGTAGTTTGTGGTTGCATAAAAAGAACGTGACGCCAGAGTATACGAATCGATTCAATGCTGGGTTCTTATATAAAAGGACATAATCCCATTTTATGACGTCAGAGGTCACGAATCTATGGAATGCCGAACTTTTATATGGAAGGAAGCATTCACTGTCCTTGACGTCATAGTTTGTTAATTTATTCAATTCTAAACTGATTGTCGTCATCTAATTTCAGTAAAACTAGCCAACTCACACATTCACGGAATTAAACTACAGCATTGTGAAGAGTGAAAAAAGCAACATCCATTTTCAGGAACAGGATAATAATTAACGAGTCGTTTAGAATTTACTGCCAGCAGACGACAATTAAGGCATATTTCCCGCCAAAAACCCAACTCCTAATTGTCCACTCTTCTTCGTGGTTCTCACAATGACGTCATACTCATACTATTACTAACCATGGTTCTATGGAGGTCGGGAGTTCGAATCTCGGCCGAGGCAAAATAATGACTTAACAACATTGATACGTGTTACTACCTAGCCTGGCACTCTGCTTTACTAGGAGAGGACAAGGACGGGTTGGCTCAGTATCAGGATAATCTGACTGAGTGGGATATTGAGTCATTGTGCCAGCGGCCTGGTATCCCAGTGGGGCAGCACTATAAAGAGTGGGAACTGTCACAAGTTGGTACCTCTCCTAATATGACCTTACACGTTGCTAAGACATAAAACCACAACAAACAAGCCAATGACGTCATGTTAAAGTTGCATAGTGCGATGGTTTTGAGTTTCTGACTTTTTCTGAGAATTCTCAGCGGCAAGTGAGTAGGACAGTGGCTGAGCAGGCGAGCGGTGGCGCCACTGTCGGAGCTGAGGCATGAGCAGTAGATGAGTAGGTGAGGTTCCAGCACCCGATCACTGGTGTGTGGGTGCTAGGATAGTATAGTATTCCGTGTTATTATACTCATATAATCTTATACAGCATATCAGGTTGATTGTTGTGATGTACCTTACTTTAGTTTGAAGTAACTTTGATTTTAAATTGCTAACTTTTGAGATATTTGAGGTGCAAACATACAAAATTAGTTTCAGCAAACATGCCAACATTCTTACACCATAAGCTTTTGCGGTAACATATTCTATTCAATTGCCTCAGCATCCCCTTCTGTGTGGTGACAAATATTTAATAAGTTCATCAATATCTAACTTCTAAGTTAGATATGTGGAATCAAATTTAGATAATTGTTTTCGGTTTGAAAATGTTATGTTTCATCGGACTATACATCTTTAAACAAGGCAGACGACATTTTCCTTCCCGCCAAAAGCAGGGCTCTTTTTGCGCATGCTTCTATCGATGACGTCATGCTAACTGAAGCAGACGACAACGAGGATCAGAACCGGCCAATGGACGTCGCCCCTGCCCCCCCGCACCTCCGCCCAGGCCGGACACCGCGCACCCTGGTATCAAATATTAACCATGTTTAGGAATCTGCTCACGATTCTCCTGAATCTCAAACCACACACACACACACACACACACACACACACACACACACACACACACACACACACACACACACACACACACACAGCCACCCTGTTTTTGTGCAGTCTGGCTCAGACTTGTCGACGCTGGCCACAATTCATGAACCACGTGGAGAAACGACTGTCAACAGGTCAAGGTCAGCATTGTCGGCTGCAACCTAGTTTTAAAAATCGGAGTGACTATTGTCACGGTACCATGTCCCTAGCGTGAGATTCTATAGTCACAGTACCGTGACGGCAGTAGATTATTCTACAATCACGGACCGCTCAGGGCTAGGGTTAGGGTTAGGGTTAGGTTTAGGGTTAGGGTTAGGGTTAGGGTTAGGGTTAGGGTTAGATATTTTGGGTAGGCATTGACTGTACCCTTCGGATGTAAAAGAAGGGTACCGTGATGCTAGCATGCCGATCTATATTAACGGTACTGTGATGCTAGAGTGCCACACCGCTGTCACGGTACCATGATTTTAGAATATCCTTCTGCAGCCACAGTACCATGATAATAGAGGCATCCTTTAAAAATTGCATAGTCCAAGAAACACTTATATCTAAATTTGGAAACCTACATAATCAACTTAGATACTGGTGCACTTACTAAAGCTGCATATTCCGATGAAGCATCAAATTTTCAAAGCCCCAAAACACTCATCTAGATTTGGTTCTAGGTGTCTAACTTAGATACTGGCGCACTTATCAAACATTGCTTGGCACAGATAGAAGGGAATACTGAGGCAATTCAAGATAACCTGTTCCCGCTGAAGCCTATGCTATTAGAGTTTTAACAAGCACACCAAAATTAATTAGTCGAGGGTTGGATGCAATGGTTCTCCACTCCACTTATTCAATATGAATAACGCCGCCGATATAGCTGCTACGTTAATAATGCTTCGATTTTAGGGTTAATTTCATCAAATTTCACTTATTGCGTATGTAATTCTGTTAAATATGGTCGCATTGAATAGATTTGGGCCTAAAACATTGCCACTGGCATTTTGCCAGTATGGATATCGACGTCCATGCGGTGGCGGCGGCGATTTGTTTACTTTGCATTCGTCGATTCGACACTATTAATATCGCCGCACTTATTGCGTATCTAGTTCTGTTAAATATGGTCGCATTGAATAGATTTGGGCCGAGTCAGTGCCTAACCCCACCTTTAACCCTCCTTTTGCATGGGGTTAGTGCAGGCGACTTTACGGTCGCCGAGTTAGTTTAACCCCGACACATACATACGCAGTTTTCGCCTCTAACCCGGGAAATCCGCACGACGCAGGGTTACCACCGCTAACCCGGAGACATACATATAGGCCCATATCTCAACTTGAAATAGCTTCTAGGTTGATCAGTTAAAATCAAAGTTACATTTAACTGACCTGATAAACAATTTGACATGTTATTAATGCAATGTTATTATTGACTTGATCGATGTAGAATTGTTCATTGTGATTATTGATGATATAAAATGTACTGTGATTATTATTGAACTGTATTGTGATGTCATGTACTCTATTATATTCATATTACTGCATAACTTCACTTGCATGTCGGATGTTGTTAGCGATCACTCACAGCTGCATTGAGTAGAGCTGGACAAGAAAGCCGGAGACCCTGCCTGTCATGCAAATAAAGTTGTCTCATTCATATTCCTTAAGCCTGGTACACACCTACCGTATAAAAACCTCAAAACGGTCGTTTCGCGACTAAAGTTCGGTTTTTCGTCAGTTTCAGTCTTTAGGTGTGTGACCCCCTATCACACCAGAGCCTTGCGATTGGGACTTAAAACTCAGTTTTAGGGCTTAAGAATAAGATTCGAAAAATGAATCGGGCCGTTCGAGAAACACTATATGTGAGCACCCCAATCTTTAGCAGTCGGGATATGTGTATTGCCCCCTGTTTTCAATTTTAGTCGGGAATCGGGTTGGGTCGGCTCGGGTCGGGTCGCGTTGGGCAGTGAGTTTTAGCACGTGAATCGTATACGGGAGGTGTGTACCAGGCTATAATCCTGCTTCCTACTTCTCTGTTCCCCAGGTAGCAACGCTAATATATTTATATCAGAAAATGACAGAAACTCAAAACCATTATGCCTAGTACACACCTACCATATACAATTCGCGCACTAAAACTCGTGACTCGACCCGACCCACTTAAAACTGAAAACGGGCCGATTCATTTTTTGAATCGCGAATCGCAATCGTAATCGGCCCGTTTTAGCCCTAAAACTGAGTTTTTAGTCGCGAATCGCAATCGCTAGGTGTGTGCGGGGAGCGCACACCTATAGATTTTTCTGCGCGAAATGGGCAGTTTTAGATCGTATACGGTAGGTGGGTGCGCACAAACGGTAGGTGTGTACTAGGCATAAGACTATGCAACTTTAATGAACCAACGCTACCTCCCACTTCTCCCCCCTCCCCTTTCCACCCCACCCCCACTGGGCGGTGGACGGGTAGGGGGGGGGGGCGGTGGTGTGGGGGATATTAGAGGTGAGGGGGCAGGAGGGGGGGGGCACTCTCACCTAAAAACGTGACCACATTCGGGAAATTCACCAGAACTCATTAATCAGGGCGTTTTCTGGTTAACTGGGGATTTTATGGTTCTCAAAGTCCTAACGATTATTTTGTTTAGAAACCACACAAAAACAACGCAAAACCCCACAAAAACCTCCCACATTCCTGAAACCATATGCTCAATGCTTCGCTTTTTATTCCCCTCGGTAATTGTTGTTTTTTATGTGTTTATTTAGTATATTTAGGCATTTTAAAGAACCTGTCATGTGATTCTGTTATTTACGGGGAGGGGTCATTTCATAAAACCCTTGGGGATAGCCAAAAGCTGAATAATCAGGGAGCGGGACGTAGCTCAGGCGGTAGAGTGTCCACCTGTGAAGGTGTGGGTCACCCAATCGATCATGCATAGTGGACAAATTTGCAGTTTGGGCTATTTTCTGTTCCAACCACTGGTCCACAACTGGTTCATCAAAGGGTCTGGTATGTGCTGTCCTATCTGTGGGAAAGCACATCTAAAATACCCCTTATCGGAAAAAGTAGCCAATGTGGCAGAAGCGGGTTTCAGAATGACCATATGTTTGACATCCAATAGCCGATGATAAAAATCAATGCGCTCTAGAGGCGTCGTTAAATAAAACAAACTTTCCTTTTTTTGAAGCTGAATAATCTGACGAAGGCACGACGTGTTCAAAACGTCGATTTGATTATAAATATGTGTGAATTTGAACATGCTTCCATTGGACTATTTAAAGTGTAATAACTATTTCTGCGAAGAAACGGTTGATTGGTTAGTTGTTGGAATCGTACGTCCTGGCAACATCTAGTATCATATCATGCCAGCTACCGACTTATGACAGTGCACACTCATGGGGACTTTATAGTGCTGTCCCACTGGGAGACCAGGCCACCAGCACAATGACCTGATATCCCACTCAGTCACATTATCCTGACACTGAGCCAACCAGTCCTTGCCCTATTCAAATAATGCTGAGCGCCTGGCACAGATGCGACAACCATAAATTTCTACGCCATCGGTTTGACTCGACCAGGGTTCGAAACCCAAGATAACCAGAACGGAAGACGAACGCTCAGCTCACTCAGACGTTGCGTCTGGTTCTTGAAGAAACTGAGATAAAGATGGTTCTGTAAGACTGAAAACTTCAGTAATGCTCTGTGGTTTCTTGTAACATCCTGTAAAGTCGACGGCTGGCGGTTTGAGTGGTGTAGATAGGCTAATAGGAAATCACTACAGGCAAGGAAGGAAAGTAGATATAGAGTGAAAGGTAGGAGAGTTAGACTCCCTTCTTTATTACATATATATAGTCTTAGGAATCAAGATGATGGTGTACACATGACCAAATCATCCAATCACCACCATGCATTCTTATATTAACCAATGAACATTCAATATCCTTGTAACCAAGGCATGGTTAGGTCTGGTCACAGTGCCATGTTGAGTCTGGTGTGCAGTGATCCATAAATAACACTTGGGGGGAGGGGGTATGTGAGGAGAGTTCCAAAGACTCTCTCACATGTCAAGAAGTGACCCTCTCTCATGTCACGAAGTGACCCTCTCTCACTATCTATATTAATATACAATTTCTAGCTTTAATTAGTAATGGATCACCAACACCACATATACCTTATATGCCTTTGGTTGTACATACCATCTACCATTATATAGACCATTTGTAATTTATTATAGAATAGTTCTCCATAGCCCATATCTCAAATATCGGAAAATTTTACAATCTGAACTATATTGTCGTGGGGGTGATGAAAATTGAAAATATTGCGCCTAGAGCGGGACTCGAATCTGCATCTCTTTGCATCCGGGCCAGTGTGCTAACCATTACACCACCTAGGCTCCCTGATATCACCACACTACCCACGCCCACCTGTCTATGCAGCTCCTTGCCTGAGAGGTCAGCACAGACTACTACACTCGTCCCCCTGAATTGTAAGTCTTTTAATGCTTACAATTATATACATACAGGCAGTGTATTTACATATACACACACAGGGTAGATTCAACAACTATACAGTGCATAGCTTGTACAGGATCATTGTCTCACCAACCAGTGTCATGGGGGTGAGGGGTGATGAAAATGGGAAATATTGTGCATTGAGCGGGACTCAAACCCACATCTCTTTGCATTCTGGACCAGTGTGCTAACCATTACACCACCTAGGTTCCCTGATGTCACCACACTACCCACGCCTACCTGTCTATGTGGCTCCTTACCTGAAATGTCAGTGCAGACCACTAGACTATTGTTATAACTTTGATTAGTGTATATGAGTATTTGCTATTACAGTGTTAGAGCCAAAAGACCAGTGCTACGGCACTGAGAAAATGTTATACACTTGAACAAAATCAAAATAAAGTGTAGGAACAAAAACCGGAAGTTAAATATTCCAAACAGTTCTATTATTAGCTTTTCCATAGCAACATATTATTCAGGAATTAAATTATCAGACCATTAGATGTGACGCATTCAATTACTGCCAAGAAAATGGGACGGGGTGGGCTAGTGCTTAGAGTGTTCCCTTCCCATGCGGGAGGTCATGTGTTCGATTCCAGGCCGAGTCAAAACAAGGACATACAACTTATTTAGTGAGACAACACCTAGGCTGATACTCTGCATTACTAGGATAGGTCAAGGAATAGCTTTCGCATTGTCAGGACAAACAGACATGGTGCTGGTGGCATGGTATCCCAGTAAGGCAGCACTACAAATCCACAATATGTGTGCGTACAGAAAGAAGGCAGTACCCGTGTTGATATGACATTAGATTTTGCTAGGATGTAAAACCCCAGGTTCCCTGAGGTAGGGGCGGCGGTGCAATATATGGACAGCTAAAGTTTCATTGCTACAAAAGCAGCCTGCACCGACCTCTCACTTCTCAGACAAGGAACCGCATAGACAGGCAGGCGTGGATAGGGTGATTGCATCAGGGAGCCTGGATAGACTAATGGTTAGGACACTAGCCCTGGAATGGCAGGAAGTGCTGGTTCTAAACCCGCTCTAGGCGCAATGTTCCCTTCGTTTGTATCAACCCCCCGATGCTATTAATATTACCCCCCTCCCCCCACACACGAGAGTAGTATACCCCCTCACACCGATGCTATTAATATTACCCCCCCTCCATCCCACACGAGAGTAGTATACCCCCTCACACCGATGCTATTAATATTACCCCCCCCTCCCTCCCACACGAGAGTAGTATACCCCCTCACACCGATGCTATTAATATTACCCCCCCTCCCTCCCACACGAATACCCCCTCACACCGATGCTATTAATATTCCCCCCCTCCCTCCCACACGAGAGTAGTATACCCCCTCACACCGATGCTATTAATATTACCCCCCCCCCCTCCCTCCCACACGAGAGTAGAATACCCCCTCACACCGATGCTATTAATATTACCCCTCCCCCCACACCAGAGGTAGTATACCCCCTCCACCGATGCTATTAATATTACCCCCCCTCCTCCCACACGAGAGTAGTATACCCCCTCACACCAATGCTATTAATATTAACCCCACCCCCCCACACGAGAGTAGTATACCCCCTCACACCGATGCTATTAATATTACCCCCCCTCCCTCCCACACGAGAGTAGTATACCCCTCACACCGATGCTATTAATATTACCCCCCCCCCACACGAGAGTAGTATACCCCCTCACACCGATGCTATTAATATTACCCCCCCCCACGAGAGTAGTTTGGTTAGCAGAAGGCCCCTCACATCCTTCCACTTTTAATTATATTTGGTCCAAGTTCCACATTTAATTCAAAATTAATACATTTTTATATATTTAATCTTAACAAATTATTATCTCCAGATATATAGCCCAACTGTTTTTGGACCTGTACCTGTACCTGTTTTTGCCTGTACCTACTAGTAGTAATTAGTATACCCCCCCATGCTATTAATATTAACCCCCCCCCCACGAGAGAAGTATTCCCCCCCCCCCCCGATGCTATTAATATTCAACCCCCCCCCCCCCACGAGAGAAGTATACCCCCCCCCCCCGAGGAAGTACCACAAAAATTCCATTTGAATAATTGTGCATTTAAGCTATAACTTGTACCCTGCGCTGCTCCCACAATCCCCCCCCCCCCCCCACCCTTCCATGGTTGATGTCATGTGATGGAGCTATTTAGCCTTCCTCCAGTAGGTGGCAGCAGCGATCAATCAATCATTCAATGATCAATACTCGAAACGGGAACCCGTGCTCAAAGTGCTGGGCACCTCATTTTACAATGTATTCCTTCCTTTAATGGTCGTTATATCCGAATGAAATGTTCACACCGGACGCGGTGGCCGAATCAGTAGAGCGCAGGCTTCCCATGCGGAAGGTCGAGAGTTTGAATCTCTGTTGAGTCAAATCAATGATTTACAACATTGATATTTGTTGCTATCTAAATTGGCGCTCGGCATTAATTTAATAGGATAGGGCAAGGACTGGTTAGCTCAGTGTCAGGATAATATGACTGATTAGGGCATTGGGTCACAGTGCTGGGGCAACACTATAACGTCCCCATGAGTGTGCACTGTCACAAGTAGATACCTGTCCTCACATGACCTTAGATGTTACCAGGACGTAAAACCCAACAAACGAAATGTTCATATTCCATTACAAAAATTCAGCTGTCTAGTGTTTATAAGAAAGAACCTAACGTTACTTTAAATTAAACTAAAGTGAAGTAGATTATAATGACGAACCAAATATATTACAGCATCATCAAAGGCCAGTGGCTCTCATACAATGTCTATGTGGTGTGGGAGGTACACAATCGCTTGGGTCGGTAAAACTAAAAGTGTAGGCTCGGTCTTTAAAAGTGAAGGCTCGGGCTTTCTATCGATAAAATGTCTAATGGTGAAAACAAGTCTATTCAGACTTATCCATGATACGCATTATAAATCCTCAAGAATTTTTTTTTATCTGAACAAGAAAGTTACTTCAAACTAAAATAAATTAGAGGATAACAAAGAATCTAATATATCTGAACAATAATGTTACCTCAAATTAAAATAAATCAGAGTATAACAAATAACCTAATTATTTATCTGAACAATAAAGTTACTTCAAACTAAAATAAATCAGAGTATAACAAATAACCTAATATATTTATCTGAACAATAAAGTTACTTTAAACTAAAATAAATTAGTGTATAACAAAGAACCTAATATATTTATCTGAACAATAAAGTTACTTCAAAGCAAAGTCAAGGAGCATATAATGAAGAACCTAATATATTTATATATAATTAAAGTAAACTAAAGTATTATAACAAACCTAATATATTTACCGAGAAAAAAAAATCATAGAAGCTTAAAACCATCAGACTGTAAAACCTTGAGGCGACAACAAATATTAAAACTGATCCAAACATTACAGTTGGTTGGTTGTTGGAGTTTCACGTCCTGGCAACATCTGAGGTCATATCAGGCCGAGGCAAACACTACAGAAAAGGCCCTATGATGTATGCATTGACACACAATGTCCGTGAATAACAATGTGTACCTACTGTTGAGTAGCTATCTCCCCCACCCAACCCCCACCCACAACAAGCCACCTAGCGGTGGCTAAACAAATGACGCACCACCTATTGAATCGTTTAAAACAAATTGCCAATGGAAGGCTGAGAAATGTGCCCACACGGGCGGGTGTATGGGCCTGGATGACCGGATGTGTAGGAAAGCATGGGTTCGATCCCCGGCCGAGTCAACCTATAGAATCTTATGGAGGAGTAAGTGGATTTGGGATTAATACCAAGAAAGATTACTATCTAAGTGTCGTTGTTGTGTTGTTAACATTGCAACATTGGAAAGCGGAAGCCATGTTTTTATTATCGCTTAATCATGCTTTATTATTATTATTATATGAAGAGCTTAACTATATATTGCACTAAACCAAAAACAACTCTGTCAACCGCTTTGAAGTTGATTGGTTGTTGGAGTTTTAGATATTGGAAACATCTAAGGTCATATCAGGACGGGTACCGACTTGTGACAGTGTGCACTCATGTCGACTTTATAGTGCTCCCCCACTTGGAAATCAGGCCACCGGCACCATGACCTGATATCCCAGTCAGTCACCACTGGTCACATTATCCTGACACTGAGCTAACCACTCCTTGCCCTATCCTATTAATGCCGAGCGCCAGGCTAGGAAGCAACAAGTATCAATTTTGTAAGGCACTGGTTTGACTCAACCAGGAATTGAACTTCCGACCTTCCGCATGGGAGGCCTGCGCTCTACCGATTCGGCCACGGCGTCCGGTCAAACAGGCACCGGTTAGCTTAGTATCAGGATAATGTGACTGAGTGGGATATTAGGTCATGGTGCTGGTGGCCTGGTCTCCTAATGGGGAGCCGTGAATATGGCCTATACTGCCGACACGCGTAAAGCAACCACCAATCAATCAATCAATCAACCTAATGGGACAGCACTATAATGACCCCAGTGGCCAACTCCGGCGTAAATAATACTGGCATAACAAGTTGCACATAAATAAAAAAGAGAGAGACTACAAACCAAAGTGCAGAAAAACAATATCAAAAACACACACCAAACCTGAAGTAGCATATGCTTGAGCTTAACAATAGAACTGACTCGTTACACAACGACGCAGTTTATGTGGGACGAGTTGTGAAGTTTGAAATTGTTCATGGCACAGCTCTCTGTGCTGGAAAGTGGAACTATTTAGGTCACCTGGATATATTAAGTAGGTCAGCAATACTTAAGAACAATATGACCGGATGCTGAAGGTTGCGTAATCAATTCCCGGCCGAGTCAAACCAATGACTTATACCTAGTACACGCCTACCGTTTGTGCGCACCCACCTACCGTATACGATCTAAAACTGCCCGTTTCGCACACAAAAATTGCTAGGTGTGTGCTCCCCGCGCACACCTAGCGATTGCGATTCGCGACTAGAAACTCAGTTTTAGGGCTAAAACGGGCCGATTACGATTGCGATTCGCGATTCGAAAAATGAATCGGCCCGTTTTCAGTTTTAAGCGGGTCCGGTCGAGTCGCGAGTTTTAGTGCGCGAATTGTAAACGGGAGGTGTGCGCCAGCCATTACACGCATTATATATTGTCTGGTAGGGCCTACCCATGTGGCGGTTTCAGCGTGTTCCCGTGCTCAGCCGTGTCCATCGCTTCTGCGCATGCGTCAGAATCTAATAAACATGGCCGTAATCGATTAACACAACCCGGGCGACTCGGGTCATCCGAGTGGTCAGAATTTCAAATAGAACACGGCGAGTGGAGTCGACAAATACACGTGCCGTGTGCAAAAAAAGAATAACTTAGATTAATGAAATGGAACTATAGCTAAACTAGGCCATCATAAAATACTTTAAATCCTATTTTGCTGTAGTTTTATCGGTTGTTAAAAAAAAAAGAAAAAATTGTCCACCCGAGCGCGGAGAAGCGTATTCGATTATTCGACCCGAGTTTGTAGGATGTGCGCATGCGCATATAAGTGTCTCGGGTGACCCGAGTTGATGCGAAATCCACGCATGCGCAGAAGCAACGGGACACGGCTGAGCACGGGAACACGCTGAAACCGCCACACCGGACGCGCTGGCCGAATCGGTAGAGTGTAGGCTTCCTGCATGGAAGGTTGGGAGTACGATTGCATGGTCGAATCAAACCAATAGGAGGGCGCGCATTCACGTCACTTCCGGTTGACGCGGTGAAAACAAACAGATCATAGCAGTACTTTTTGTTATATTTACATTCGCAATAACGCTGGATTTCACTTATTGAGTCTAAATAACAGAATTAGATCACAGCAGTGAATAGATTTTTTTTTTTTTAGATTTACATTCGCAATAACGCCGCCAATGCGGCAGCGACCTTAATATCGCTTGGATTTGGGGTTTAATTTGACAGAATTTCACTTATTGAGTAAGTTATGCTCCTCAATAACATTATTTCAACACTGAGTGAATATTCATGGTTCTAAATAACAGATTTAGACCGTAGCAGTGAATAGATTTATGATTTTTGTTTTATTTACATTCACTCCAATGCTGTGACTGCCATTGTTTTCACCGCCTCGCATAGTTTCTAGGGTGCAATGCGCTAAGTACCCGGATGTCTGCGCCCTCCTTTGACTTACATAATTGATACTCATCACTACCTAGCCTGGTGTCCGGCATTGCTAGGATAGCGCAAGGACTGGTTAGCTTAGTATCAGGATAATGTGACTGAGTGGGATATTAGGTCATGGTGCTGGTGGCCTGGTCTCCTAATAGGGAGCCATGAATATGGCCTATGCTGCTGACATGGCGTAAAGCAATCACCAATCAATCAATCAACCTAATGGGGCAGCGCTATAATGATTGATTGATTAATCGGTGGTTGCTTTACACCTTGTCGGTAGCACTATAAAGTTACCATGAGTGCGCACTGTCACAAGTCGGTACCCATCCTGATATGATCTTAGATGTTCCCAGGACGTAAAACTCCAACAACCAAGCAACCTAATCCCAGACGGTGGTGTGAAATTAATCCACTGGGTGGCGCCAGGGGTGACTAGAGCAGTGCATTCATGCTCAAGTTTCACCTGCCTATGCATATGCCACAGTTGTATCGAAAGCACCACAGCACCACAATTCAACACGCATATTCCGAGTATTCTGGTCCCTCAGGAAGAACTGAAGCTGTCACCCAGCATGCCGGGTCACAGCTTTAGCTTACATGGAGGAAGTTAGGGTTGGTGTCCATCCCAGCCCTATCCTTCACTATAGGCTCTATACGTTAAACTCATTTTGCACCGATAACCACATGCTTTCCGATAACCAAACTTTGGTCCTTGGTCGAGTTCTTGCCATGCATTTGTTCCGAATGTAGATTGCAGTGAAATTGTCCCCATAAATATTTTCCGTTAGATAAAATCCCACTTTGTGTATGCGTATTCACCACCTCCCCCCACCCCACCTCCACCACCATCGACTTGTTATCTGAAGCAGATTGCCAGGACATTAAGCTCCAACAACCAACCAACCAATCAATCCCTGGCCGACTCAAACCGAAGAAATAAAAAATGGCTGCTTGCCGCTACTTTGCTGAACATTACTAGTATAATACTCTGCACTGACCTCTCAGGATCCAAATAGACAGGTATGTGTGGATAAGGTGATTGCATCAAGGAGTCTAGGTGGTGTAATGCATAGCATGCTAGCCCCCGAATGGCAAGAAGCGTGGGTTTGAATCCCGCTCTAGGCACACTATTTCCCATTGTCATCACCCCCCCCCCCCGACACTAGTATAATATGAGTGGGATATTGGATCGGATCATAGTGCCGGTGTAACGATTTCAATTTCCCCCCTTTTCAAGTTCCTCCGGGGAATCTGAAAACGTTTTTAATTTCCCTCCGAAACATTTTCAGATTCCCAGGGGGAAATTAAAAACAGTTTTCAGATTCCTCCCCCTATTTTCAAATTCCCCCCTCCGGGAATTTTAAATTGTTTAAAAAACTTTAAAAAACATTTTAAAATTCAGACCTATAATATCTTTTTCTTAGATAAAATGGAGACATTTTGTGTCATTTGGGGTGAAATATGTTTTGTTGTACTAGTAATAATTTCCATTATGCTATTCTCTGTGTATTATTATATTTGTCATGAAAAATAAAATAAAATAACCAAAAATAAAGAAAATTCCCCAAAAATGGGGAGAGGGAAAGTTAAAACAAGGGAGGGAACTTAAACACGTTTTCAAATTCCCCTGGGATGAATTTAAAAACGTTTTCAAGTTCCCAGGGGGGAACTTGAATCGGGGGGAATTTGAAATCTTTACACCGGTGCTCCTATCTTCCAGAGGGAGAGCACTATAAAGTCGCCATGTCTGCACAAGCACATGTCGGTGCCCGTCCTGATGTGACCTTAGCTGTTGCTAGGACGTAGAACCCAATAAAGAAACATGTCAGATATGTAGAGTCAAATTTAAGCAAGTGGATTGCTTTAGAATAATGTTGTGTTTTCATCGGGTTAGCGATAATAATAGTATGTGAAGACTGCTCATCTTAAAATTGGAAGACGGGCAGCAACAGGTGTCCCCCTCCTTGGAAATGGCTATAAAATGTCGGGTAAAATAAAAAATAAAAGAACCCCAACAAAAAACAACAACAAAAACACCCGAAAATCAGAAATGGAAACGGAATAGACCGAAATAAAGAAGAAAAAGAAGAAAAAGAGGAAAGAGAAGAAACACACGGGAAAGGGAGAAAAAGAAGAAGAAAAAAAATAATAAGAAGAAAAAGAAGAAGAAAAGAAAAAGAAGAAAAATGAGAAAAAGAAAAATGAGAAAAAGAAGGAGAAAAAGAAGAAGAAAACGAAGAGAAAAAGAAATAAGAAAAAGAAGAGAGAGAAAAAAAGAAGACAAATTAAATTGATTAAAGAAAAGAAAAAGAGGAGAAAAGAAGAAAAAGAAGAAAAGAAAAAGAAGAAAAGGAAGAAGGGAAAGGAGAAAAGGATGAGAAAATAAGAAAAATAAAAAGATGAAAAGAAGAAAAGAAGAGGAGGAGAAAGAAAAATGCGAAGAGCAAAAATGAGGATCGGTTTGGGAACAACGCGTTCAGCTCTAAATGGCTGTCAGCAAGAGGAACAACAAAAACAGACCACAAAGAAGAAACGAGGTGTAATCTTTAAATCATAGGTTTTTTTTAGTGACATCTCACTTAAAGTGGGGTCAGTGTTTTAGACAACACCTACTTTGAGTCAGAATCCTTCTGCCTGCAGGCTACCTCTACGCCCTCTGCCGACCCTTTTGGAGTTAAAGGCGTTAAAGGCGCCTAGTTCGATGAAAGCATCACATTAAAAAAACAAACAAGTATTTAGATTTGCTTCTGTAGTAGTCTGCCATCGGCCTCTGAGGTAAGGAGCCGCATAGACAGCTAGCCGTGGGTAGTATGATGATATCAGGGAGCCTAGGTGGTGTAATGGTTAGCACACTGGCCCGGAATGCAAAGAGATATGGGTTTGAGTCCCACTCTAGGCGCAATATTTCCAATTTTCATCACCCCCATGATACTGGTTCCATGACCAGCATCCTGTACAAGCTATGCGCTGTATGGTTGTTGAACCTACCCTGTGTATCTATGTGTAAGTGCATTGCCTGCATGTATGTAATTATAAGCATTAAAAGACTTACAATTCCAGCAGGACTAGGTAGTGGTCTGCACTGACCTCTCAGGCAAGGAGCCGCATAGACAGGTAGGTGTGGGGAGTGTGGTGACATCAGGGAGCCTAGGTGGTGTAATGGTTAGCACACTGGCAAGGAATGCAAAGAGATATGGGTTTGAGTCCCGCTCTAGGCACAATATTTCCCATTTCCATCACCCCCATGATACTGGTTCCATGACCATGATCCTGTGCAAGCTACGTGCTGTATGGTTGTTGAACCTACCCTGTGTATGTATGTGTAAGTGCATTGCCTGTATGTATGTAATTGTAAGCATTATCATCCATCATCATGCTGTCGGTCGCGATGCGACAAAGACTGCTTTTATTACTTGACTGCCGCTCTCCCATTTCATGAAAGCTGCCTGCAAAAGTGTTGAAGTGCTGCTGGCTTTTGCAAGTTACCAGCGACACTCTCTCGGGGAGCAAATAGAGGTTTCACACCGGCAAGAACATGTCAACACAGGCGCAAAACTATTTGTCCCCTGTAAGCATTAAATGAGCATTTAAAAGACTTACAATTCTAGGGGGACGAGTGTAGCAGTATATTGTCACTATAGGCATACTATTTCCCATTTTCATCACCCCTATGACACTTCCATATATTTAACTTAGATACTAATGCACTCATTGAGCATATATTGCCGCAACAAAGGGATTATTGAGTTTATTTAATAGAACCTGATACTGCAGAAGCCGACGGTGCCAACATTTTGACGTGCTTGCCCAAATTAATTTGACTTGTTTATACTTCACATATCTCAAAAGTTAGCAATTTAAAATCAAAGTTTCAAACTAAAGAAATGTAAATTATAATAATCAGCTTAATATATTTATCTCAGAAAAAATGACAGAAAATCAAAACCATCGGACTATGCAACTTTAAACTTGCATTAAAGCTGCATAAGCCGGTGAAAGTATCACATTTTCGATAACAAAACTCTTATCTAGATTTGATTCTAGATGTCCAACTGAGATTCTGATAGACTTCTTAAACATGTGTTGCTACATAAAAGGAAATACCAAGTCAATTTACTAGGCCATCTCTTACTGCTGAAGCCATATGGGGTGAATTTTCACAAGCACGCTATAATTAATTTAGCAAATGTTTACACTTCAAATATCTACTAATCTAGCCATTTAAACCAACTGTAAAGTCGCCGGCTGGTGGTGTGGGTGGTGTGGACAAGCCAAGAGAAATCAATACAGGTAATGAAGGAAAGTAGGTGAAGAGTGAAAGTAGGAGAGTGAGACTCCTTCATTTATTACTTTATATAGGCTTCTAGAATCCAAGATGGCAGTGGTCACATGGTTCGATCCACCAATCAGAGTTCAATCTGTTGTATCCAAGGCCTTGTTATGCTGGCTACAGTGCCTTGTGGTGGCCAATGATCCATGAATAACACCATGGGGGAGGGGGTATGTGAGGTGACTCTTCCAAAGACTATTCTAGGAAGTGACACTCCTCCAAAGACTATTTTACTATACAATTTCTATACCTAATGAGTAATAGTTTACCAACTCCACATATCCCTCAAATGCCTTTGGTTTTTATATATCACCATTTATCATTATATAGACAGTTTGCAATTTATTATAGTAAGTTCACATCTATCCTCATGCCATTATATCGGAAAATTTTACACAACGTCACTTCAAAATAAGGTAAGATAGACTATAGTGATAACTGTGATATATTTATCTAAAACAATTCCAATGTTAGATTCCAACTGCTAACTCAATGACATAATAACATTCAAAACCCACTAACACCAATGAATAACCACATCATCAACAAGCAATGCACCCGCTATAATTCATAAACCACCATATATGCACAACATTGGACTATTAAAAGACTAAATGATATTAGAACCAAATCTAACTGATATACAACCACAGCATATGATTTAACCACTCGTGTACTTTACTGCACACTCTATCTTGATGCAAATACCTTGCACTATGTCGAGTACCTATGCTATACACTAAACAGCATAGGCTGCTCCCGCACTTTCAATGTTCAGAATGGGGTGTGCTGCACACAATGCAGCACATTCCACTTCCCCATCACCATGTACACACCAAATGTGATGGCTCCAACGGCTGGAAGAAAGACCAGTGCCTCAGCATTGACAAAAATGTATTCAAACTAATAAAATATTTACCACCAACAAAAAATGTTTATCTCAATTTTTGGATTGGCAATTACGGCGTTTTGCACCTGAACTCTTCACTGCTTCATATATATATATATATATATATATATATATATGTATATATATACCCACATATACTGCGTATATGCGGATGTAAGTAATGCATGGTTCTCCCCCCCCCCCCCCCCCCCCCCCCCATCGCCGGTTCGGTGAACCGGGGGGGGGGGGGGGGGGTGACAATTCCACCAGCCGGCGGCACCCGCTCGCATATAAACTACCTCCCGCTCGCCGGCTGGTCACTCTCTCATTTGCCATAAACGCCATACGACCAGTGTACTTTTAATTATATATCTATATAAATATACGGTACACAAATAACATGAACGAGAGACAATGAGTTGGGTGTGTAATTTAATCACTGGCTCAGTGAGTAATAGCCCTAGACCTAGACAAAAAAGAAAACATTCCTCCAGTGTGTGTGGTGCGAGGGGGGCCCTGCCCAGCAATTACCCCGACAACTGGGAGGTGTAGGGGGGGCCACCACCAATGTGCCAAAGAGGAATAGATATATACAGTATATGTTCCCCTTGCATTTATACTCGTATAAAGTCTTTGCTACAGTACAATGAGGAGACAAGATAAGGAAGTGGGTTGAGATGATATATTCTCTGGCTTAGGGGATATGATGCCCTAGCCTAATAAAATAAAATTCCAGTGCGCGAGTGACAGTATTCACGGTACTGGGGTGGTGGTGCCACCTGTCCCACCCAGGGGAGGGGCCACCCATAAAGTAGTACACAGAATCAGGCCAGTAGGGGATATTCCCTTACGCGCCTTTATACTTGCATAAGTTTTATACATCACATAATGCATATACATATATATATATACATATATATATACATATATATACATGTATATATATATATATATATATATAAGGCAGGTGTCGGTCGGCCATGAGGGCTTAGTGTGAAAGGGGAGCGCGTATGAGAGGAGAAATGAAAGCCGAAATGTGAAATATGTGACCCGCCATTGGAAAAGGTACTACCGTGTGGCGATCCTTCCAACCGAGAAAAAAACATGTCAAATGTCCCTCAACCACTATTTGGACTTGGCAAGCACTCTAGTGATGACATCATAAACAGGAACTGAGAGTGAATAATTGTTGGAAGTTGATGGTCCATACTGTAATGATCAATAGAAAATTCGAATTTGAACATTAATTTTTCAGGGAGTGGAACGTAGCTCAGGCGGTAGAGTGTCCACCTGTGAAGGTGTCGGTCATTCAATCGATCCTGCTCAGTGGTCACATTTGCAGTTTGCGCTATTTTCTGTTCCAACCAGTGGTCCACAACTGGTTAATTAAAGGCTGTAGTATGTGCTGTCCCGCCTGTGGGAAAGTACATATAAAAGACCCCTTGGTGCTTATCGGAAAGAGTAGCTTATGTGGCGGCAGCAGGTTTCCTCCAAAGAAATGTCAGAATGACCATATGCTTGACGTCCAATAGCCGATGACAAAAATCAATGTGCTCTAGACATCGTTAAATAAAACAAGCTTTACTTTAATTCTTACATTGTGATTTTATAGACCATTTTCCTGTAACTGGTCACAAACAGAGAGACGGCTCTTGTTTATAAAGCCACTTAGCACCCCACCCTCCTGAGTCCCCACCCCTACACCCCCTCACCCCCACCACCTCCAGCACCCCTGCCCCCCCCCCATCCCCCCACCCACCACCCACCACCACGTACACTGTATATTCTGTCATCTCCCCTCCAGATGACGTCAGATATACTTCCTTTTCCCCCGCCATTTTTACCTAGCCGTCTGCTGTGTCCAAATGTCGTCTGCTTTGTCAATCAGAATTCAGTTCACTTTCAGTGCACACAGACGCCCCCCCCCCCCCACCTTTACCATCACCGCGCATACTTTTGAAAATAGGAGTCTATTATTATTACATTCATCGCTTAAAATTGCATAGTGATAACAAAATTACGTTAGAAGCCCCACACCAATTAAATGTTGAGAAATTATTGGAAATTTGACATCAGAATTTGAATGGAGGAAATGTTACTGTTTATCTATTTGGAATATGGTTGACTAGATCAATCAAATCAATCGATCAATTTAGTAATATTATTATCCTCGACATATGATATATCTAGCTGGGGATAAGGAGTGTAGTAGTCTGCACTGACCTCTCAGGCAAGTAACCACATAGACAGGTAGGCGTGGGTAGTGTGGTCATATCATGGAGTCTAGGTGGTGTAATGGTTAGCACACTGGCCCGGAATGCAAAGAGATGTGGGTTTGAGTCCCGCTCGAGGCGCAAGATTTCCTATTTTCATCACCCCCACGACAGGAGTAAGGTAGAATAGTGATGACAGGAATTTGGTGTCAAATATGAGTTGCCTACTAGGAAGCGACAAGTATCAATTTTTTAACTCATTGGTTTGACTCGACCGAGAATTGAACTCCCGACCTCTCCCCGCCCAGCGTGGGGGGGGGGGGGCCTGCACTCTACAGATTCAGTGGAGCGGGACGTAGCTCAGGCGGTAGAGTGTCCACCTGTGAAGGTGTGGGTCATCCTATCGATCCTGCTCAGTGGACCCATTTGCAATTTGGGCTATTTTCCATTCCAACCAGTGATCTACAACTGGTTCATAAAAGGCTGTGGTATGTGCCATCCTGTCTGTCAGAAAGTGCATGTAAAAGACCCTTTCCTGCTTATCGGAAAGAGAGTAGCCTATGTGGCGGCAGCAGGTTTCCTCCAAAGAAATATGTCAGAATGACCGTATGTTTCACGTCCAATAGCCGATGATAAAAATCAATGTGCTCTAGAGGCGTCGTTAAATAAAACAAACTTTCCTGTCTACAGATTCGGCGACCATGCCCGATTGTTGTCTTGGTCGCCTTTATTTTAGTGAGTGAAGTGACTAAAGCCCCGGTCACATAGCCGTTAGTGGACGTAGTTGAACGAAGTGGAGGCTAACGTAGTTGAAAGTAGTTGAACGTAGTTGAATGTACCGGCATCCATACTTGTCCATGATGTTAACTTGGTAATAATGTGGATGAGCCATGATCTCCGATTTAATTTTTGGACATGTTCAAAAGAGTGGTACATAAGAGGCTGAATTTGCATCCGTGATGCTAAGTACTCTAGCATACTCTAGCATACTCTAGTGTGCTCTAGCGTACTCTAGTGTACTTGGACGAAGCCCTGGTCAGATAGCCGTTAGTGGAAGTAGGTGAACAAAGTGGAGGCTAATGTAGTTGAACGTAGTTGAATGTACTGGCATCTGTACCATAGCATATTTATCCATACCATAATTTATTTATCTGTACTGTAACATATTTATCCATACCAAAACCTGCCGTACCTTAGCCTATTTCAACGTAGTTTAATGTACTTACACCACGTTTGACCCACGTTAACCTCCTCTACATTCACCTATGTTCAACTACGTCCACTAATGTGAATGTGACCAGGCCTTTAGAAAGCACATGATCGGTTAACACTTTGTAAACCTGGCCGTGATGTAAAAGCGGGGTCCCTGAGATAGGCTGAGTATAAATCCCAATTTGTCTAATTGCTCGCATCTCTCTATAACGAGTAATGGTGGGTGTGCATCCTGCACCACACTTATCACACACCTATCTGAGGACACACGCCAGTCACCAGACAGGTGCTAATTACCCAACATGCAACAGCGTAGCTCACCTGACTGCGTTGGACTCAGAAAATGGAAGAGTTCAGGCGCAAAACCCCGTAAACGCCAATAACAAATTTTAATTAAAATAAAATATTTTTACCTTCAGGTAATTTTAATTGTCATAAATTCCACTTTTCTTGTGTTTAGGTGGTCTTGGAGCAATGAACCAAAAAAATGGGTATGTTAAATTTTTTTACCTTCTGAAGGTTTTACTCTAATGCTTAGCTCAATTTTCGGATTGGTGTTTATGGGGTTTTGCACCTGAACTCATCATTAAAGCTGCATAGTCCGATGAAATATCAAATTTTCAAAACCAAACCGATTATCTAGATTTAATTTTACATATCCAACTTAGATACTGATGCACTTATTAAGCATTTGTTTCTGCGTAGAAGGCAATACTGAGTCAATTTAACAGAACCTGTTACTGCAGAAGGCTATGGTGTCAGAATTTTGGCAAGCTTGCCAAAACTAATTTTCCATGTTTGCACTCAAAATATCTCAAAGGTTTACCATTTAAAATATAAGTAATTTTGAACTAATGTAAAGTAGATACTAGTGACCGATCTAATATATTTATCTCAGAAAAAATACAGAAATTCAAAACCATCGGACTATGCAACTTTAATATAACCGGTGCTTCCCGACCCCACCCCTTCTCCCCGGTCTCTCTCTCCAGACCGGACGCGGTAGCCGAATCTGTAGAGCGCAGGTTTCCCGTGCGGAAGGTCATGAATTTGAATCCCGGTCGAGTCAAACAAATGACGTACAAAATTAGTACTTGTCGCTTTCTAACCCAGCGTGCGGCATTAACTGGATAGGGCAAGGACTGGTTGGCTCAGTGTCAGAATAATTTGACTGAGTGGGATATCATGTCATGGTGCTGGCGGCCTGTTCTCCCAGTGGGGTAGCACTATAACGTCGCCATGAGTGCGCACTGTCACAAGTTGGTACCCGTCCTGATATAGCTGTAGATGTTTCCAGGACGTAAAACTCCAACAACCAACCATAGGACATCTAGTCGTGAAACAACCGGAAGTAGCAGGCAGTCCGCTAGGGGGCGGGCAGCTCAGAGCGGGAAATATGATTAATATCTAATAGACTACATCACGGTTCTGACTGCGCATGCGCTGAAAACGGCGTTGGGAGCAAAGCAAAGGCATACGACCATTGAGTTTGCCAATGCGCGCAGTGAAAAACGTCAGTTTGATTAAAAAATAATAGAAATCCAAAACCCTAACCCTCATCAATTTAATATAATCTTTTTGTTAAACATGTTTTCTGTATGTGTTCCAAGCGGTTTGTGCCTAGGTGGTGTAGTTTTATCAATATATTACTTTTTCTGTATGGAGATTTCTCACTGCCATTGACAATGCATTGAGTACTCTAGCTATGGCTCTAACACTAGTCTGAGTGCCTAGATCTTTCTAAATCTAAATGCACATGGCATAAGATGTGCTGATTATATTGATGTAAATGCAATGCTGGATAAAAGATTAATATCTTAATTTATTATATATATTTTTTTAGTTGGTATTCTATGTTTCAAACAAGAGCTCAGATGAGCTGAAACTAGCACATTTCATTGCTGCACCCAGTGTATTAGCATGTGCCATGTGCTTTTGGGGGGGTTGTTTTGCTCTGACACATCCCACAATGCACCGCGCCGCTGGAACCGTGATGTAGTCTATTGATCCATTACTGGACAGGATGGCCGAATCTGTAGGAGCGCTGGCTGGCTTCTCGTGCGGGAGGTCATGATTCAGAACCCCGATCGACTCAAACCAACAACTTACCAAATTTATACTTGTCGCTACCTAGTGTGGCGCTCAGCATTAATAGGATACCACAACGACTGGTTTGTTCAGTATTCAAGTAAGGTGACTGTGTGAGATATCGGTCATGGTGCTGGTGGTCTAGTCTCCCAGTGGGGCAACATTTTAAAGTCACCATGAGTGCACACTGTCACAAGTCGGTACCCGTCCTGATATGACCTTGATTATTGCTCGGACGTAAAACAACAACCAAACAAAGCAGAACAAAATAAACACACATACATACATACATACACATACATACAGACACACACAGACAGACACATACATACAGACACACATACATACATATGCTCTATAATCTAATATGGGAATATAATTATAAACAAGGACACTACCACATCTCAGTCATTAAAAAAAAGATGCGACCGACACTGGTCAACATCCAGGGGACGAGATGCCGCCACCGGTAAAGTGTCGTATCCTACGGAGGATAACAATAATAACAATAATAAGTAATATTCCTTTACGTATCATTATACTCGCATAAGACGTATTACATCACATAATACAGTAAAACCTCTCTAAATCGACCGAACATGGGACCGACTATAATTGGTCCATTTAGGGAGGTGGTCGGCTTAGAGAGTTAGAATATCCTTAAAATGGTATTATTGGGACCCAAATAAAGCGATCGATATAGGGGAGTGGTCGATATTTGGAGGGGTTGGTATAGAGAGGTTTTACTGTATATGTATCCCCTGCCAAGTATATATATATATATGATATATGTGATGTATAACGAATTATGCAAGTATAAAGATACGTAAGGGTTAATTATTACTTATTTGTTATACTCCGTAAGACCAACACTGTACAGGTGGCTCCAACTACCCACCTCTCCTCCACCGGATGTAGACCAGTGTCAGTCGCACCGGAGGATTATATATGATATATATATATATATGGTAGGGGAAATAGGTTAAGGAGGTATAATTAGTTCACGCCGCCACCACCTCCGGATCAGCGACAGTGTTATTGCGCCTTGATTGGGTGGGCATGATCTGTTACCTCAGTTATTGGGTTGGAATACTCTGCTGTAAGATTGGTCTGCACTGAATGCCTGCTATCAAAAAGAAAGCACGTTGATACACTGTCCGTAAATTATATAAATACATATGCCTCCAGTGTGTGACGCGAGGGGGACGCTCGCCTGGGAATTTACCCGACAGCTGGTATGGGGGGGGGGGGGCACTCCCCCAATGCGCACAGAGGAAATATAAGGTGTACATGTTATACTTGCATTTATACTAATATAATGCGTTATGCATCACATAAATACATGTAAATATAGATATAAATATAGATGTTTAAATACATTTAAATATAGATGTTTAAATACATGTGTATATTAAAAAAATATATATATAAAGATACAAATATTTATATATATAAATTATATATATATATAAGTATGTATACATAGATATAAATATACATAAATATATAAAAATATATATAAATATATATAAATATATAAAAATATATAATGTTTATTTATATTTATATCCAAATATATGCATAAACACGTATATAAATACATAGATAACCACTATATAAATATATACACATAACTAATTAATATATATAAATATATATATACATATATATATAAAACTATATACAAATGTTGGAAAAGCAACAAACAAACTATATATAACTATATATATAACTATATATAACTATACATAACTATATATAACTATACATTACTATATATAACTATATATAACTTATTAAAACTATATATAACTATATATAAATACATATAACTATATATAACTATATATAGCTATATATAGCTATATATAGCTATATATAGCTATATATAACTATATATAACTATATATAACTATATATTAACTATATATAACTATATATAACTATATATAACTATATATAACTATATATAACTAAATATGAATATATATATAACTATATATAACTATATATAACTATATATAACTATATATAACTATATATAACTATATATAACTATATATAACTATATATAACTATATATAACTATATATAAATATATATAACCGTCCTGATATGACCGTAGATGTTGCTAGGACGTAAAACAACAACAAACAAACGAACAACAACTATATATAACTATATATAACTATATATAACTATATATATAATTATAAATAACTATACATAACTATACATAACTATACATAACTATATATAACTATAGATAACAATCGATAACTATAGATAACTATAGATAACTATAGTTAACTATATATAGCTATATATAGCTATAAATAGCTATATATAACTATATATGACTATATATATATTCATATATATACAGGGGCAGTTCGTCATTAATAGGATAGGGCAATGATTCATTTGCTCAGCATCAGAAAAATATGACTGCTCGCCTAATGCATTATGTACCACATTTATGTGTGAGTGTACTTGTGTGAGTGTATCTGTGTACGTGGTTAGCTATATGCATGTCTCTGTCTGTGTATGTGTATCCGTCCATGTATATGCGTGTCTGTGTGTCTGTGAGTATGTGTACATGTGTATGTGGTTAACTCAGTGTATCTATCTGCCTGTGTATGTGTATTCATACACATATCCATGCATGTGTCTGTGTGTGTCTGTGTGTGTCTGTGTGTGTCTGTGTGTGTCTGTATGTGTCTGTGTGCCTGTGTGTGCGTATGTGTGTGTCTGTGTGTGTCCGTGTGTGTCTGTGTGTGTATGTGTGCGTCTGTGTGTGCGTCTGTGTGTGTCTGTGTGTGTTCGTGTGTGTCTGTGGGTGTCAGTGTGTGTCAGTGTGTGTCTGTGTGTGTCTGTGTGTGTCTGTGTGTGTCTATGTGTGTCTGTGTGTGTCTGTGTGTGTCTGTGTGTGTCTGTGTGTGTCTGTGCGTGTCTGTGTGTGTCTGTGTGTGTCTGTGTGTGTCTGTGTGTGTCTGTGTGTCTGTGTGTGTCTGTGTGTGTCTGTGTGTGTCTGTGTGTGTCTATGTGTGTCTGTGTGTGTCTGTGTGTGTCTGTGTGTGTCTGTGTGTCTGTGTGTCTGTGTGTGTTTGTATGTGTCTGTGTATGTGTGTGTCTGTGTGTGTCTGTGTGTGACTGTGTGCGTATGTGTGCGTCTGGCTGTGTCTGTGTGTGTCTGTGTGTATATGTGTGTGTGTCTGTGTGTGTCGGTGTGTGTCTGTGTGTGTCTGTGTGTGTCTGTGTGTGTCAGTGTGTGTCTGTGTGTGCGTGTGTTTGTGTGTGTGTGTCTGTGTGTGTCTGTGTGTGTCTGTGTGTGTCTGTGTGTGTCTGTGTGTGTCTGTGTGTGTCTGTGTGTGTCTGTGTGTGTCTGTATGTGTCTGTGTGTGTCTATGTATGTCTGTGTGTGTCTGTGTGTCTGTGTGTGTCTGTGTGTGTTTGTATGTGTCTGTGTATGTGTGTGTATCTGTGTCTGTCTGTGTCTGTGTGTGACTGTGTGTGTCTGTCTGTGTCTGTGTGTGTCTGTGTGTGTCTGTGTGTGTCTGTGTGTGTCTGTGTGTGTCTGTGTGTGTCTGTGTGTGTATGTGTGTGTCTGTGTGTGTCTGTGTGTGTCTGTGTGTGTCTGTGTGTGTCTGTGTGTCTGTGTGTGTCTGTGTGTGTTTGTGTGTGTCTGTGTGTGTGTGTGTATCTGTGTCTGTCTGTGTCTGTGTGTGTCTGTGTGCGTCTGGCTGTGTCTGTGTGTGTCTGTGTGTGTCTGTGTGTGTCTGTGTGTGTCTGTGTGTGTCTGTGTGTGTCTGTGTGTGTCAGTGTGTGTCTGTGTGTGTCTGTGTGTGTCTGTGTGTGTTTGTGTGTGTCTGTGTGTGTCTATGTGTGTCTGTGTGTGTCTGTGTGTGTCTGTGTGTGTCTGTTGTGTCTGTGTGTGTCTGTGTGTGTCTGTGTGTGTCTGTGTGTGTCTGTGTGTGTCTGTGTGTGTGTTGTGTGTCTGTGTGTGTCTGTGTGTGTCTGTGTGTGTCTGTGTGTGTCTGTGTGTGTCTGTGTGTGTCTATGTATGTCTGTGTGTGTCTGTGTGTCTGTGTGTGTCTGTGTGTGTTTGCATGTGTCTGTGTATGTGTGTGTATCTGTGTCTGTCTGTGTCTGTGTGTGACTGTGTGCGTCTGGCTGTGTCTGTGTGTGTCTGTGTGTGTCTGTGTGTATCTGTGTGTGTCTGTGTGTGTCTGTGTGTGTCTGTGTGTGTCTGTCTGTGTCTGTGTGTGTCTGTGTGTGTCTGTGTGTGTCTGTGTGTGTCTGTGTGTGTCTGTGTGTGTCTATGTGTGTCTGTGTGTGTCTGTGTGTCTGTGTGTCTGTGTGTCTGTATTTCTTTGAATATGTGTGGGGCATGCCTATAAACCCCCAGGCAGCACCCAATGCCTACTTGCATGCACATACAGGTGCTGACCATACAGCTCAAGCTACTTGTTCTAGAACTTTCTAGGTCTTGATTCAACTAACCTACTCCTCCATTTCCATTAATATAATATTTATATAAACCTCCATTTTATATTTCACATATATATGTGTATGTGGTTAACTCGTGTGCGTCTATCGGTCTGTGTATGTGTATCCATTCATGTGTCTGTGTGTCCGTGTGTCTGTGCGTCTGTGACTGTGTGAGTAGCGGGGCGCCACATCCTAGTGGCAGTGTCACTTAAATCAACCCGGGGGTCAAAATACTGTTCACAAAACAACAACAGCCCGCATAGTTGGCGCCAGGGGCCCGTCCCGTAAACATTCACCGACCAAACACCGCCAACAGTACTGGCCCACAATGCACCATACAACCAACAGTGCTGGCCCACAATGCACCACGCAGCCAACAGTGCCATCCCACAATGCACCACGCAGCCAACAGTGCCGGCCCACAATGCACAACACAGCCAACAGTGTGGCCCAGAGTGCACCAGGCAGCCAACAGAGCCGGCCCACAATCCACCAGACAGCCAACAGTGCCGGCCCACAATGCACCACACAGCCAACAGTGCTGGCCCAAAATGCACCACACAGCCAACAGTGCTGGCCCACAATGCACCATGCAGCCAACAGTGCCGGCCCACAATGCACCATGCAGCCAACAGTACTGGCCCACAATGCACCATGCAGCCAACAGTGCCGGCCCACAATGCACCTCGCAGCCAACAGTACTGGCCCATAATGCACCACACAGCCAACAGTGTGGCCCACAATGCACCATGCAGCCAACATTGCGGTCCACAATGCACCACACAGCCAACAGTGCTGGCCCACAATGCACCACGCAGCCAACAGTGCTGACCCACAATGCACCATGCAGGCAACAGTGCTGGCCCACAATACACCATGCAGCCAACAGTTCTGGCCCACAATGCACCACACAGCCAACATTGCCGGCCCACAATGCACAACACAGCCAACAGTACTGGCCCACAATGCACCACACAACCAACAGTGCTGGCCCACAATGCACCACACAGCCAACAGTACTGGCCCACAATGCACCACACAACCAACAGTGCCGGCCCACAATGCACTACACAGCCAACAGTGCTGCCCACAATGCACCACGAGGGGGAACAGTGCTGGCCCATAATGCATCACACAGCCAAAAGTGCTGGCCCACAATGCACCACACATCCAACAGTGCCGGCCCACAATGCACCACACAGCCAACAGTACTGGCCCACAATGCACCAAACAACCAACAGTGCGGCCCCCAATGCACCACACAGCCAACAGTACTGGCCCACAATGCACCACACAGCCAACAGTACTGGCCCACAATGCACCACACAGCCAACAGTGCCGGCCCACAATGCACCACACAGCCAACAGTACTGGCCCAAAATGGATCACACAGCCAACAGTGCTGGCCCACAATGCACCACGCAGCGAACAGTGCTGGCCCACAATGCACCACGCAGCCAACAGTGCTGGCCCACAATGCACCACGAAGCCAACAGTGTGGCCCACAATGCACCACACAGCCAACAGTGCCGCCCCACAATGCACCACACAACCAAGAGTCATGGCCCACAATGCACCACACAGCCAACAGTGCTGGCCCAGAATGCACCACACAGCCAACAGTGCTGCCCCACAATGCACCACACAACCAACTGTGCTGGCCCAGAATGCACCACACAGCCAACAGTGCTGGCCCACAATGCACCACGCAGCCAACAGTGCCGGCCCACAATGCACCACACAGCCAACAGTGCTGCCCCACAATGCACCACACAACCAACAGTACTGGCCCAGAATGCACCACACAGCCAACAGTGCTGGCCCAAAATGCACCACGCAGCCAACAGTGCGGGCCCACAATGCACCACGCAGCCAACAGTGCCAACCCACAATGCACCACACAGCCAATAGTGCTGGCCCACAATGCACCACACAACCAACAGTACCGGCCCACAATGCAGCCAACAGTACTGGCCCACAATGCACCACACAGCCAACAGTGCGGCCCACAATGAACCACACAGTCAACAGTGCCAGCCCACAATGCACCACACAGCCAACAGTGCCGGCCCACAATGCACCACACAGCCAACAGTGCCTGCCCACAATGCACCACACAGCCAACAGTGCTGGCCCACAATGTACAACACAGCCAACAGTGTGGCCCACAATGCACCAGGCAGCCAACAGTGCCGGCCCACAATGCACCATGCCGCCAACAGTGCCAGCCCACAATGCACCATGCAGCCAACAGTACTGGCCCACAATGCACCACACATCCAACAGTGCCAGCCCACAATGCACCACACAGCCAACAGTGCCAGCCCACAATGCACCACACAGCCAACAGTGCTGGCCCACAATGCACAACACAGCCAACAGTGTGGCCCACAATGCACCAGGCAGCCAACAGTGCCGGCCCACAATGCACCACACAGCCAACAGTGCCGGCCCACAATGCACCACACAGCCAACAGTACTGGCCCACAATGCACCACACAGCCAACAGTGCCAGCCCACAATGCACCACACAGCCAACAGTGCTGGCCCACAATGCACCACACAGCCAACAGTGTGGCCCACAATGCACCAGTCAGCCAACAGTGCCGGCCCACAATGCACCACACAGCCAACAGTGCCAGCCCACAATGCACCACACAGCCAACAGTGCCAGCCCACAATGCACCACACAGCCAACAGTGCTGGCCCACAATGTACAACACAGCCAACAGTGTGGCCCACAATGGACCACGCAGCCACCAGGACTGGCCCACAATGCACCACACAACCAACTGTACTGGCCAACAATGCACCATGCAGCCAACAGTACTGGCCCACAATGCACCATGCAGCCAACAGTGCCGGCCCACAATGCACCATGCAGCCAACAGTACTGGCCCACAATGCACCACGCAGCCAACAGTGCCGGCCCACAATGCACCATGCAGCCAACAGTACTGGCCCACAATGCACCACACAGCCAACAGTACTGGCCCACAATGCACCACGCAGCCAACAGGACTGGCCCACAATGCACCACACAACCAACAGTGCCGGCAAACAATGCACCACACAGCCAACAGTGCCAGCCCACAATGCACCACGCAGCCAACAGTACTGGCCCACAATGCACCACACAACCAACAGTACTGTACCACAATGCACCACACAGCCAACAGTGCCAGCCCACAATGCACCACACAGCCAACAGTGCCAGCCCACAATGCACCATGCAGCCAACAGTGCTGGCCCACAATGCACCACGCAGCCAACTGTACTGGCCCACAATGCACCACACAGCCAACAGTACTGGCCCACAATGCACCACACAGCCAACAGTGTGGCCCAGAATGCCCCACACAGCCAACAGTACTGGCCCACAATGCACCACACAGCCAACAGTGCAGCCCACAATGCACCACGCAGCCAACTGTACTGGCCCACAATGCACCACACAGCCAACAGTGTGGCCCACAATGCACCACGCAGCCAACTGTACTGGCCCACAATGCAACACACAGCCAACAGTGTGGCCCACAATGCACCACGCAGCCAACTGTACTGGCCCACAGTGCACCACACAGCCAACAGTGTGGCCCACAATGCACCATGCAGCCAACAGTGCCAGCCCACAATGCACCACGCAGCCAACAGTGCCGGCCCACAATGCACCATGCAGCCAACAGTGTGGCCCACAATGCACCATGCAGCCAACATTGCGGTCCACAATGCACCACACAGCCAACAGTGCTGGTCCACAATGCGCTCAACTCATTCGGCCATCCCATCTGGTCCAATAACGGTGATGTTGATGATGGTAGCAGTAATTGTGATGATGATGATGATTATGATGATGATACATCATAGTTTTAACTTAATACAGATCTCAACCTTTAAATGTCCCTCCTCGCAACCCGCCCGCCACCACCCCCTCAATGTGGTGGTTTTGATGATGATGATGATGATGATGATGATGTTGATTATTATTATCATTGTTATTATACATTGTAGTTTAGACTTAATCCAGAGCTTAACTTTTAAATGTCCCTCCTCCCAACCCGCTTGCCACCACCCACCCAGTCACTGTCATGGTCTTGAATGAGCGAGTTCGCTCATTCGGTGTCATTGCTGGACACTGCAGGCTCAAGGCCTGTTCTCTGTGGCGGAGTGGTTAGAGTCTCTTACTTTTTTCTAGGGCAGACTCCTAATCTGAGGGTCGGCGGTTCGATTCCCCGTGCCCCCAGCTCTACCAATTTGGATTTCCACCGCTGTGTATAACTTACAGCGTTATCAAAGGCCGGTTGCTCTCATACCATGTCTATGTGGTGTGGGAGGTTAAAAATCCCTTGGGTCGGTAAAGGTGTAGTCTCGGGCTTTCTATCCACCAGCAGTGGAATGAGGAAGACCAGTCGTCTATGACTGAAATTTCCCCTGCTTAAACAACTAATGGACCAAAAAAAAAGAAAAGGCCGAAGTGACGCTCGACAGGGTCTCTCACCCCCCCCCCCTCCACCCCCCCCCCCCCCCCCCCCCCTCCCCTCCCCTCACCCCCCTACTTTAAGGTAATTGATTACTCATTTGTTAAATCGTTCACATGACTCATATGCCCTCATCACATTTCATTTCCCCAATATATCGGGTCCTTCGCTCGTTCGCTTCTTGCCCGATGATACACAGTCAATGTACATGCCGCCGGGCAGGCAGCGCCCGAATAAAAGCCTTGATTAATCCACTCATGCCTCTGAGTCAGCTGTGTCCGTGAGCTATGGTGGTTATGATGATGGTGATGATGATGATTATTATTATCATTGGTATTTTGCATTGTAGTTTAGACTTAATCCAGATCTTAACCTTTAAATGTCCCTCCTCCCAAACCGCCCGCCACCACCCCCCATCACTGTCGTTGTGGTTATCATGATGGTGATGATGGTGATGATGATCATAATAATTATACATTGTTGTTTAAAGTTGCATAGTCCGATACTTTTGAGTTTCTGCTATTTTCTGAGATAAATATATTATACTAATCATTATAATCCACTTTCCTTTAGTTTGAAGTAACTTTAATTTTAAATGGCTAAGTTTGGAGGTATTTGACATCAAAACATGCCAAAATAAGTATGGCAAGCACGCCAATACTCTGACACTATAGACTTCAATAGTAACGGGTTCTATTAATTGACTTATTATGCCCTTCTATGCAGCAACAAATGCTTAATAAGTGCACCAGTGTCTAAATTGAATATGTAGAATCAAATCTAGATAAGTGTTTTGGTTTTGAAAATTTGATGTTTTCATCGGACTATGCAACTTTAAACTTAATGCAGATCTCAATCTTTAAATGCTCTTTCTCCCAAGCCCCTTCCACCCCCTCACTGTGATGGTGATAATGATGATAATTGCTATCATTATTAATATAATTTGTATTATCATTATTATACATTGTAATTTGAACTCAATGCAGATCTCAACCTTTAAATACACCCCTCCTCCCACCAACCCCCCAAACACCCACCCCTCATTTCGAGGCTCCAGACGACGGGCGGTGCTCCCTGGGTAGACGCCAAGTTGTTGGCGCGTGAAATATTGGTGGGAAATTACGAGTCGTCTGGCGGCGTGTTGTTTCGCGCCTTCACGCGGCGCGACGTGACGCCTAATGGTTCACGTCACGTGATCACTGCCCCACTTCACACCGACCCATACACTGGTTCTGAGCAAGGGCGGATGGGTGATGGGTGATGGGAGGGGGATGGAAGTTGGAGGGGGTTACTAATAATACTTTTTTTCCCTTGAAGATTTAAACTGCCTATCATAGATACGTCTGAATAGTCTCGTTTTCACCATTAGACAGTTGGTTGTTAGAAAGCCCGAGCCTACATCCCTACCAACCCAAAGAATTTGTAACCTCCTACACCACATAGACATGGTGTGAGAGCAACTGGCCTTTGATGACGCTGTAACTAGTGTAAGTTATACACTGCGGTGGAAATTCAAATTGGCAGAGGTGATGGCATGGGGAATCGAACCACCAACCTTCAGACAAGGAATCTGACCTAGAAAAAAATCAGACACTCAAACCACTCCACCACAGAGAACACCATCTGTTCAGCAATCCCAACCCAAAGGCACCACATTTGACACCCCCATTAAAAAAAAAAAGTATTTACATTGCTCATATTGTCATAACGGATAAGTGTGTTAACACTTGTTTTCACCAACGGGCAGCTCTAGTCCAAATTGATTCAAATCTTTTGAAAACTTGTCTCGCTACTTTGCGTTGATGAAGGCTGCAACCAGAACACTGATTCTATTACGGGCGTTCCAAGTTCCGCTGGTCCCTCAGGAAGGACTGAAGCAGTGACTCAGCATGCTGGGTAACAGCTTCAGCTTACACGCCAGAATATGGGGGTCGGTGCTACTCCCAAATTCATCCATCACGATCGACCCTATACTTTAAACTCAATTTGCGCCTATAACCACATGCCTCCTGATGACAAAATTTGGTACGATTATTACCGTGCAATGGCATATATATATTTTTTTATTGAGGCTGTATTTATACTGTCCATAGCATATAAGCCTGGGTATTCAGGCTTGTTTTCAATGCTGGCCAGCTGTAGTGTCAGTGTTATCTTATCATACAGTAGCTGCTGATAAGGTATTTGATTGCCTGCATTTCAGCAGCAGATAGATAGTTGGCTGGTCTGGTTAGTAATAGTAGTCTATGTTAATTTTTTTGGATTTTCTTGGAATATATGTGTTTTATTTGTTCTACTCTTACTACTAGACTAGCCTACTCCTATTTACATATAATAGGCTTGTACATAGCTGTGTGGTGTGCTATCTGGCTACTTTTGGCATATATATAGCCATCCATACATATACTTACATATGCATGGCTGTATATATTCATGCATAAGTAGGACACACCCATGCATGCACATACCTACATGCATATGGATATCCCTATATATAGATATATTCATGGATACGTATACCTACATATGTAGCGATATATATATATATATATATGAAGAGCTCAGGCACAAAACCCTGCAAAAGCCAATCCAACATGCTTAATAAAATATGAGATTTTTACCTGAAATAATTCCACTTTTCTTGTGACGTAATGATTGTCTTGAATGAGCGAGGTCACTCATTCGGTGTCATTGCTGGACACTGCAGGCTCAAGGCCGAAGCCCTCCCCCCCTGCCACTAGCCACTACTGTGGTTGGGGGGGGGGGGGGAGGAGTGATGCGCGACACGGTCGCTCATGCACCCCACCCCCTGGTCAGTCTTCTCCAAACGCCCGCACTGACCACTTCCCACCTCAAATTTTACCCACACACCCACACCTGCAGTTGATTGTGCCCACAACAATCAACAAAACCGAAAACCAATCAAGCATTTAAAGTAAAAAATAAAGATTACCATCTAATGAGCGACTGACAACCACGCAGTTGACAGATTACCCTCTACTGTTATCTCATTTGTTTATCATTAACTATTGCTATTGTACTTTAAGGTAATTGATTACTCATTTGTTAAATATTTCACATGACTCATATGCCCTCATCACATTTCATTTCCCCAATATATCAGGGCCTTTGCTCATTCGCTTCTTGCCTGATGATACACAGTCAATGTACATGCCGCCGGGCGGGCAGCGCCCGAATAAAAGCCTTGATTAACCCACACATGCCACTGAGACACATGTGTCTGTGAGCAATGATGGAACGATGAACAAAAAAATAGGAGTGTAGAAAAAAAGAACTTTTTGAAGGTTTGATTTCAATGTTTGAATCCAATTTTTGGATTCGCGTTTACAGGGTTTTGCACCTGAGCTCTTCTTATGTGTATATATATACAATACTGAGCATGGTACCCTAATTACCTTGCTATCAGATCAAGTGCTACTTCCCTTAGCTGCATAACACAATGCATGCTGGGAATTTGAAGCAGAGCAGGATCTTGACAAATTGTTCCTTACATACCTATATACCTATATATGCAATAGCATATATATATATATATATATATATATATATTTATATATATATATATATATATATACACATCTATATATGAGGAGTTCAGGCGCAAAACCAAGTAAGTCCATTTTGATGAAAAGTGAGATAACCAATGGAGACAGCACTTCTTAGTCCCTAATACACAATGAGCAAATCAGTTTTGTTTCAAAACCTGGTAAGTCCTATGGTAAATCGGCCCTAAAATACGGTTTTGTTGCAAAACCTCGTAAGTGCCATTTGAGTTTGTCTGCAGAACCACGTAAGATGTATAGGGCCAATCAGCGGCGCATGTCAGGTCACATGACGCACAAAATGGCGGCGCCCACATTCCCTATTTGTACGCGCTGATATTGCTAGCTTCCTTCGGTCTACGGTTGTTTTGTCGACGTTTATTATGGAAACCTACGATGCAATTGATGAGAACGTGATGTTATCACCATCGGGAAAGCGTAAACGACATCAGCCACAAAATTCCACGCGTTCTAGAGCCAAAGCAGCTCGCTACAGTGGAGTAGGTTTGATTCCGCGTGTCAAATGCGCGCATAACAATACCGTATGCTCTGCCCAAACTTTGACAGAAAACGATTTACAGTACATAAAAGAGCAGCTGTATGTCACCTCAGATAAAGTTAAGCAAGATGCAATCCTTGTGTCCCACATGGATATAACCCAGGTCCATCGCCGAAGGCCAAGAGAAGAAAATGAGGAAAGGGCACACAACAGAGGTGTGTCGATCAAGTACAGCTTTGTGAAGGAAGATAAAACGAAAATTTCAGTATGCCAGGCTTCATTTCTCAGCATATTGTGTAAGTATGGTTCCACATATGGCAAGAAATTTAATCTATTCTAATTATAGTTTATTTAATTTAATTATACTTATGAAGTGGGCGTGTCTACTCGCCTTGAGCAATTTGCGCGCGCGCAATTTGCGAGCGCGCAAATTGCTAACACTTGAGCAATTTGCGCGCGCGCAATTTGCGAGCGCGCAAATTGCTAACACTTGTGCACGCGAGGGTTCTCGGTGGTAAAGCGTTGTAATCTTTGTGATGACTTCTAATGGGTATTTTCCTGTCATCTCTCCATAATTCACTGAGGCGGAGACTCGACTGGTTATATCGGCGTTTAATTTATTCATCAAGAGTCTAGTTACATACTAATGGTAGTGACATGAGTAAATCGAGGTACAATCGGAGATATTTCTAATTGTGTGTTCTTTGATTCTGCAAGATTTCCATAAGATTAGTCTTTGACAATGGACTTACATGGTTTTGCAAACAAACCGAAAGTGGACTTACTTGGTTTTGCAGAAAAATCAATAAAAGTTGGTTAATTAATGAGTTTTGGAATAAAGGTTCATTTATCACTTTCATAGTATTTTGTTCATTGCCCTTAACTCTTTAATACAAAGAAAAGTGGAATTACTGAGAATTATATTTATGGACATACACAAATCTTGATTTTAAAACAAAAGAGGTCGGGTGGACTTACTTGGTTTTGCGCCTGAACTCCTCATATATATGAGACTGTCTCAAAAGGTGCAAAGCAATATGGGACTAAACTTTGTCCATTGTAGCGCTCAACATACTATCTGCTTATGCATTTGCTCAGGATAAACTGATTTGTTTTTTACATTTTTTATTTTTTTTGGTGGTAAATATGTTTATTCTGCTGAACAAGTCTTTTGTCAGTGCCGAAGCACTGGTCTTCCAGCCATTTTTCAATTCAGGGTTATTTACACAAAAGGTATATAGAATAAGGTGTACAATACCTGTTGAATAGACAATTTGCACCATGTAACACAATGAAATTCTGAAACCCAAAAGTTCCATAACAATATGGTACAGTAGTGTCATATAACCAGATCAATATTAGTCAGATCAATGTGAGTATTTACATAGTATTTAGAATGTAAGCAGAAGTTATCTTCTGTATTCAGTTGGTAAACTTGTAGTAAGTTTTAATGTTCAGTTGCAGTTAGGCAAGCGGTATATAAATGTTGGTTTGTTAGGAAAATTCTAGTGTAACTCTAATGTAGTTAGTTATGTGAGTTTATGAATTATGTTGTTGGGGTGGGGTTGTTAAAAATACACTGGACCAGCTGTGACCAGTGAAGCAGTGGGACCAATCCCAGTGCATTTAGGCATTTAGTGACATGGTGTTTCATAATCCCAATAGAATACATATTGATTTGAAGCAAATGTCCTTGTGTTTTCAGTGTAACCGTTTCTGTGCTGTTTTGTGTCAAGTGTTACAATGGACAAAAAAAAGAAGAGTTATCACCTTTTGAGAGTGGCTCATATGTGTCCATGCAGACATATACCGACAGATGCATGGATATCCATGTATATTCATGCATACAAATACCTACATTATGCAACAATACATATTTTTGAAAGTGAACAGAATGACGATTGGTTCTCGGCGTGAAGGAGGCGGGGAGGAGAGAATGCCCGCTCCACAGCGGATATCATAGCGGTTAACGTGGTTAGACAGAAACAATAAGGGGCTATTTATATTCACGTAAATTAATTGTATAGTACATATATTATGAGGAATTTAGGCACAAAACCCTATAGACGCCAATCCCAAAATTGAGATAAACATTGGAGTCAAACACTGAAAAGGTTAATTTTTTACATTACATTCCCCCCCCCCCATTGCTCCATAGCCCTCTTTTAATTTGTTTTTTATTGAGGCTGTATTTATACTGTCCATAGCATATACGCCTGGGTATTCAGGCTTGTTTTCAATGCTGGCCAGCTGTAGTGTTGGTGTTATCTTATCACACAGTAGCTGCTGATAAGGTATTTGATTGCCTGCATTTCAGCAGCAGATAGATAGTTGGTTGGTATGGTTAGTAGCCTATGTTATTTTTTTTGGAATTTAATGGCATATAGATGGTTATTTTATTGGACTCACACCAGTCGTCCAGCTTTAGTAGGAGTTTCAGCTTAATTGAACTTAGCAAAGTGAACTTAGCGAGAAATAAAATTACCTTCATGTAAAAATCTTGTATTTTAATTAAATTCTTGGATCGGGGTTTACGGGGTTTTGCACAAAATCTCTTCATATATATATATATATATATATATATATCCACATATACTGAGCACAGGACCTTAATTATCTTGCTATCACAGATCAAACACAACTTCCCTTATAGCTGCAGAACACATTGCATGCTAGGAACCTGAACAAGACCAGGAACTTGACAAATTGTTCCTTATGATTTCCTCGGTTTTTGTCCGTTTTTCTTTGTATAATGCAGACACAACAATTACACCCACATTAAAAAACAACTGTGAGAAAAGAAAGAGAAAATGTGTGACTTACGAGCTGACTCGCTGCCCGGGTAGGCGGGGTTGCCATAGACAACCAATGATGATTTCCCTGAAGAGGAAAGAATATATTGAATATTGACTTGTATATGTGATCAAGCAAGCTTTGGAGGAATTCAGTTCATGGGCAATGATGAAGGAACCAGGCGAGGGTATGTTGCACTGTAGCAGTTTGTGGTTTTATAGTTCATGTAGCTATTCAACATAGCCAGGGTTCTCAATAGAAACCATTGGGCTAATTACACCTTTACATGTAATGAATATCTAAATAAACACAATGTAACTACTGTAGTATAATTGTAATAGTTGCACATATTAGCGGCTACATAATGACAATCTGACCTGGTAGTATATCTAAGTAATGACACTTTGACAATTGTAGTGTAATTATAATAAGCATTGATATTGTCGTGGGGGTGATGAAATTGGAAATATTGCGCCTAGAGCGGGACTCGAACCCACATGTATTTGCATTCTGGGCCAGTGTGCTAACCATTACACCACCTAGGCTCCCTTATATCACCATACTACCCCCGCCTATCTGTCTATGTGGTTACTTGCCTGAGAAGTCAGCGCAGAGTACTACACGTGTCCCCCTAGAATTGTAAGTCTTTTAATGCTTACAATTACATATATACAGGCAATGCACTTACACATACATTCACAGGGCAGGTTCAACAACCATACAGCGCATAGCTTGTATAGGATCATGATCACGGCAACCAGTGCCGTGGGGGGTGATGAAAATGGAAAATATTGCGTCTAGACCGGGTCTCGAACCCACATCTCTTTGCATTCCGGGCCAGTGTGCTAACCATTACACCACCTAGGCTCCCTGATATCACCATACTACCCATGCCTACCTCTCTATGTGGCTCCTTGCCTGAGAGGTCAGTGCAGACTACTACACTATTCATAGTTAAATCATACATTTTGACAATTGTAGTATACTTGTAATAACTATAGACATTAATAGCTAAATAATGGCTATTTGATAATCGTAGTATAATTGTAATAAGTATTGATATGCCTAGCTAATTGTAGTATAATTATAATAACTATAGATATTAATAACTAACCAAAGACATTTAGCCAATTGTAGCATAATTGTAATAACTATAGATATTAATAGGTAAATAATGACGACTTGATAAGGGTTGTATACTTGTAATAATAATAGATATTAATAGCTAATAACGGCGATTTGATAATTGTAGTATAATTGTAATAAGTATTGATATTAATAGTCGAATAATTCACTTCACTCGGTCAGAGAGTAACAGGAACAAGGAGATATATTTAAGGATTTATTAAAAATGAATCAGACCCACAGGTAGGCCAGGCAAGCGGGTGACAGTGACCCAGTTCTAGTTCGAGATGGCATAATCAAGCGGTCGACAGGGACCAGGGAGGTGAGCAGGTGGAGAGCAGATCAGAGCAGGTGACATGTAGACCAATCAGCGCTCACCCCCCATGTTCGAGGGAGGGTGGGTGGGAAAGGCGAGGTGCACAGGTCGGAGCCAAGGAAACAAGTGAGTGGTAATGTAGAGAAGGAGAAACAAGAAAGGAGGAAAACTGACCTCGTACGCAAATTACCCATGTTAGCCTCGCCAACATGCTCAATGACAATTTGACAATTGTAATATAATTGTAATAATTAATAGTTAAATGGAGGCAATTTAACAGCTGTAGTATAATTGGAATAACTATATATATATATATTAATAGCTAAATAATGACATTTTGACAATTGAAGTATAAGTGTAATAACTATAGTCTAGATGTTAATATCTAAATAATGACGATTTGTAGTATAATTATGATAATTAATCATTAGATGGAGACAATTTGACAGTTGTTGTATAATTGAAATAAATACAGATATTAATAGCTAAATAATGTCCATTTGATAATTGTTGTATAATTGTGATACTTAATAATTAGATAGAGACAATTTGATAGTTGTTATATAATTAGAATAACTATATATATAGTCAAATAATGACAATGAAACAAGTCCCAATATCACCATGGCAACCAGTCTAATATAAGGACCCCTCTCTGTCCTTCACCTGCACCTCTATGTACATCCAACTTCCCACTGTTTACCATCTGCCTAAAAGTAAACCGCAATACATACACGACCGACAGCTACCCCACTTATATACATGTTTCCACTTACGTCCCGCCCCACATGCCCAAACATCAGAATCAAACCAACGAAACTAAAGGCCCTGTCACACTTTACCGGATTAACGAAACGGATTGAAACGGACAAAAATATTCTAATCCGGTGTGATTCGGACTTGTAATGTATCGATTATGTAACAGACGGTAACGGACAGTAACATACAGGTAACAGATGGTAACAGACGGTAACGGACGGTAACAGTTGATAGCGTATCTAATGATCAACGGACAAGTCAGTATACAAAAAGAACTATGATGAATGGCAACAGATGTGTAATGGATATGTAATGGATGGGAACGGAGGGTAACGGACGGTAATGGATGGGAATGGATGAGAATGGAGGGTAGTGGATGGGAACGGACGGCGAACGGACATGGAACGGACAGGGAACGGACGGCAATGGATAATAACTGCATGTGTCAGCTCGGCGCAATCCGTTACAAGTTTTGTGCATGCTCAAAACTTGTAATGGATCAGGCCGGATATCAACAGATATCAACTGATATCAATGGATATGCAATGGAAATAAACTGGACTTTGCCAGATATCAACAGACTTTGTTCCGTTTCAATCTGTTTCCTCAATCCGGTAAAGTGTGACAGGGCCTTTACCGTCAATGTGTACTTACACTAGGCAACTGGTCACGTGGCTAACTTCTACGATACTGTCATCAATCAAAATGTACCGCTGTACGTTACTCATCACATTCTTATTGCCACACTTAGTCATCGCTAAAATGATTTGTGTAAATAACTGTTCAAATCTATTGCCGGAAGACCAGGACATTATGGCGGACAAATGTGTCATTCTGAAGAATAAACTATTTATATCAACAACAGCAAAAAAAAAAGGTGTTACAACTGCTTCCTGGTGTGTCGACTAATGTGGGATCCTGTTCATCTTTGATTTGTTTATTAAGTAAACCAATTATCGCTCATCTTAACTGGATAAAACCGGACATAACATGGTTGGGGACTTGGCATTTGTGCAGGTGAAATAGTTTTATTCGTCAGAAGATAGTCATTTCTCAGTAGCGAAATACTGATTTTCCAGACATGAACAATTACAACTATTTAAAATAAAAATGTTGGTACATTAGTTGATTACCCAAGGTAAATATCAATAATGAACACATTGTCAAGTCGACGGCTGCCGGTTTGAGTGGTGTAGATAGGCTAATAAGAAATCACTACAGGCAAGGAAGGAAAGTAGATAAAGAGTGAAAGGTAGGAGAGTGAGACGCTCTGATATATTGTATTTATAGTTTCAAGAACAAGATGGTGGTGATCACATGATCCAGTCTTCCAATCCCTAACAGGCATTCCTCTATCCACCAATGAGGGTTCAATATCCTTGTTACCAAGGCATGGTTAGATCTGGCTACAGTGCCCTGTTGTATCTGGTGCAGTGATCCATAAATAACTCTTGGAGGGGAGGGGGTATGTGAGGCGACTTCCCAAAGACTGTCCCATATGTCAAGAAGTGACCCTCTCTCAGGTCAAGAAGTGACCCTCTCTCTCTACTATACTAATACACAATATCTATCCTCAATTAGTCATAGATCACCAACTCCACATATACCTTATATGCCTTTGCTTTTACATACCATTTTATAGACAAGTTGCCATTTATTATAGCAGAGTTCTCCATATCCCATATCTCATATATCGGAAAATTTTACAAAATGGTCTTCCTCATTCCATTGTTCCTTGCACTATCCTAGCAATGCCAAGTGCCAGGCTAGGTATCATTGCTTTGACTGGACCAGGGTTCGAACCCATGGGTTTGAATTCCATGACATATCAAAATAGAAGGTGGGTGCTCAACTCATTCGGCCACCCTTTCTGGGTGTGTAGTAACATGTTGATGTGTATTACTTCGGGAAGGAGGAGCCGGGGTCTGAAAAAGTAGTACTCTTTGAACTACCTTCAAAATGTAGAAAACTTTGGATGACCCTTTAGTTATTGGTGCAGTCATGAAACATCTATTACTGCATAGAAGAAATAATAAATCTATTTACATGTTGGTGTGAACACCGAATTTCTTAACAAACTCATAAGTTAACCATGTATAATAAAAGTTATTTCAAACTAATGTACAGTAGATTATAAGATTAACCTTATAGGAAGAGTTCAGGTGCAAAACCCCGTAAATGCCAATCCAAAAATTGGGATAAGCATTGGAATCAATCCTACATTTTTCTTTTTTTACATTCCTAATTTTTCAGTCATTGCTCCATCATCATGTCATCACAACAAAAGTAGAGTTAGTCCGAATCGAAATTATTTTAAGGTAAAAATCTGTTATTTTAATGACATTTTTAGTTTGGCGTTCACAGGGTTTTGCGCCTGAATTCTTCATATATTCATTTTTTTTTAAATTTGTCAAAAAATCTAAATCATCGATTTTTGTAACTTTAAGCTGTAGACTATAGATTGTCAGTCCAAGGCCCCCCCTCTCCAGCCCCCCGTTTAGGCTCCCCACTGTTCAAGCCTAGTTCTACCCCCTCCTGCCCCTCCGCTCCACCCCACCCTCCCCCATTTAGTACATGAGCACCCATTGTAGGGACTCAGGGTTCTAGTCAGAACAATGCTGCTTACATAATAAACCTTGTTGACTTAGCTGGTTACGCCCCCCACCCCCGCTCCCACACACACGCACATCCTCCCGCTTCTTTTTCAGTTGCTATGATGCACCTTGAGAGTGTCATGTTAGTTCCGCATTATGCCGCTAGGAGCACTGGCGCACCCTGGTGGGGGGAAGTGAGAAACCTCCCTCACCCAGCTGAAATAATTTTTTTGTTTTTGGTAAATGATCATTTTATTCAGCGAATAAAGGTATTTTTTTCAGTGCCGAGGCACTGGTCTTCCGGGAATATTATGCTTCATTCATTCATGTTTATAATAGTCTAAAATCAACAAGAGTTTGATACAAAGACAAAAGAAGAAAAAAGAAGAATAGTGCCGTTACCCAACAGCATTGAGAGATAAGAGGATGTACATTTTATATTGTCAGTGTCACGGTTAGGATAACTTTGTACTAATATACATGGTGAATATGAAGCTATTGGTGCATTTGATGCAGTTAAATCCTATATTTCAGTGCAGATTTGATAACAATTATAATATGATGCTTGTCTGTTTTTTTGTGTGTTATTGTTAAAACTAGTTCAGTGAACCCCTTTAACGCACAGTACCAACCCCACCCCCTCCCCTCCTACCCTCCAACACCCACCATCACTCCCACCCCTAGATAAAAGATTCACCCCGTACTTGCAGTAGGGTGAATGACAACGTAGTCTAAATATGGGCGAAAATAGCTTTAGTATGGAACAGGAAGTGGAATTCCTGATTCCAGTATTAAATGGCTACTTATATATCGGCATAGAGTTGGTGAAATGTGAGAGAATGCACAAAGACAAGATGGCGACCACAGAATGCAGTCGATTTGACTTTTAAAGTCTAATAAAGTACATGTTTTATTCTATTTTTCAAATCAAAAGTAGCGGGTAAATATTAAGATATATGTGAAAAATATGTTTTGCTTCTTAAATTAAGAATGTATCTATTCATTTCGTTTACGTGGCATGTAGATAATTGTCACCAGCTTTTATATAGGTCATCATAGATCAGACGGCATGGCCGACTGAGTTGAGCATCCAACTCCAGCTTTGTTAGGTTGTGGGATTCGAAACCCCAGGTTTGACCTATGCCCCGGTCAAACTAATAACTTTTAAATGTATGCTTGTCGCTACCTAGCCTGGCGCTTGGCAATACTAGGATCATCATCATCATCATCATCATCATGCTGTCGGTCGCGATGCGACAAAGACTGCTTTCATTACTTGACTGCCGCTCTCCATTTAGCTCTCTGCTGTGAGAGTTGCGTCCATGAGTCGGTCTTAATGTCTCTCAGCTTCAGGTTTCTCTTGATGGTATCTTTGAACCGGAGACGGGGGCGCCCTCTCTTTCTGTAGCCAGAAGACAGTTGAGAATAGAGGATCTGCTTTGGTAGCCTGTCTGATGACATCCTCATGAGGTGTCCAGTCCACCGGAGATTCTTTTTGATCAGAAGATCTTCCATAGAGGGCAGCCCCATCCGTTCGAGTATTTCCTTATTCGTCACTTTGTCCTTCCAGGTTAGCCTCATGATTGAACGCAGATGTCGCATCATGAAGGCATGCAGCTTTTTCACCTGCTGTCTGTACACTGTCCAGGCCTCGGCTCCGTATAGTAGGGTGGATAGCACGATTGCGCGGTAGATCTTACCTTTGACCCGAATGGACACATGGTGGTTGTTCCAGAGTCTCTGGCGTAGTCGGCCGAAAGATGCGCTAGCCTTGGCCATCCTCCTCTGTATCTCAGCATCAATGCGTCCATCACTTGATATAGTGCTTCCGAGATAGGTGAATTCCGGAACAGAGTTCAGCTTGTTTCCGTCAACCATGATCTCCTCCTCTCGGGTTCTTGTAGAGTTGGGTTGGTACAGCACCTCCGTCTTCTTGATGTTAATTTTCAGGCCAAACTTCTTTGATGCATCAGAGAAAGCGTCCACTATTTTCTGGGTCTCTTCAGCAGAGTGGGCAACCAGTGCACTGTCATCTGCGAATAGTAGCTCTCTCACCAGTATCTGAGTAGTCTTGGTCTTCGCTCTGAAGTGTGCGACATTGAATAGGTCAGCGCTCTGTCTGGACTGTATATAGATGCCATCCCCCATGTCTCGGAAAGCCTCGTCTAGCGGGGGCCAGTACACAACCTTGCTTGACCCCATTGGTAACCCCGAACGATTCCGAGACTTCCCCTCCAGCACTAACGTTCGCCATCATTCCTGTATGTAGAGCCTCGATCATAGTTGTGAACTTCTCTGGGCATCCATACTTCCTCAGTAGCTGCCATAGCCCGGTCCTCCCGACTGTATCAAATGCCTTAGTGAAATCGACAAATACCATGTACAGTGGTCGGTCCTGCTCAATGCACTTTTCTTGTAGCTGTCGGAGACAAAATATCATATCCACAGTGCTCCGGTTACCTCTGAAGCCACACTGTGACTCCGGAACTACACCAGGTGTTATGTGACTAGATAGTCTGTTGAGTAGGATCCTGGCGAAGATCTTCCCTGCTATGGAAAGAAGAGAGATTCCTCTATAGTTCCCACAGTCTGTTCGATCACCTTTCTTGTAGATGGTTACAATGCTGGCATCCTTCCATGCTTGGGGTACAGAACCCTCCTCCCAGGCATTGGTGATTAGTTGGTGCAGTCTGTTGAGCAGATTGTCTCCTCCATGCTTCCATACCTCGGCAGGAATTCCATCACCCCCAGGTGCTTTGCCATCTTTCAGGCTGGCGATTGCTCTAGCCATCTCATCCATGGTTGGAATCTCATCGAGGCATGTTTTGGTAATGCGCTGCTGGATGTTGTTCAGAGCTTCGGGGAGGAAAATTGGTATGAGGAAGTCCAATTTTTCACGATTGAAATTTCCCCTGTTTAATCAACAAACATACTAAGAAATCTCACTGAATTAGTGTGGAAGGATAATATATATATAGGACTTTCAAGGTAATAAGCTTTATGAATAATTTTCACTTTTAAAGTGGTCTAGTACTGCTTGTTTAAAAATATATGTGAAGATATTAGGATGTTTGGTCAAATGGCGGCCATTTTGTTTGACATCATATTTAGACTCTCTGCAGTTCTCATATTTTGACCTACTTTTGATATGCTATTCTCTGATACAATATTATAAAAAAAACCACCATAAATGTTTTATAGACATTTTTGTTGGGTTAGTCTGCATAATGATCCTACTATAAAGCTAAGATTCCTTATACATGGTATGCGGCATGCGAATGCGAATGCGAATAAAAATCGAAAAGCATGTAAATGAATAGTGGTGCTTCCATACGTCCGAATGCGAATACGAATGTGAATGCGAATGCGGCAACTGAATCGGTCCATGGACCGATCGGTGTGGCATGCGAATGCGAATACTGGTGCGTTTGCCATAGAAAACAGTTGTGAGAAACCTGTCACTATAGCCATGGTCACACACGGGCCTTGGTTAGAGCACATGTTTGGACCGTCCTACCTTTCCCATCTCTTCTTTAGGTATGTTGTTTGTATGTATATACATGTGGATGTATCTGTGGATGTATGTGTGGATGTATTTATGTGTGATACCCTGATATGACCTTAGATGTTGCTAGGACATACAACAACAACAAACAAACATCGATCTGAGCCGGTTTAACGCAGATGTTTGGACCATCCTACATGTTTTTACCATCCCATTTCTTCATATATCATATGGAGACTGCTTCCTAACAGGCACTTGCTATCCGGACCGCACTCTGTCCACACCTCTCTCTATCACCTCTCCGCCGGCCTTGCTCCTCCTTGATATGTCTGAAAAGAGTTCCAGGAGTGGGAGCCCACCGGAATTTCACTTTCTACTCTTACTCTGTCCGTGTCTATGGCTCACTGGTCGGTCACCATAGAGCAAATAGACACGGTCCTTTGACTCAACTCTCCTCATTTCTCTTTCCTAGACTCTGCCCTTTCGATTTCTCCCAGGCATACTTCTTCCCCTGACCAGGGTAGTTGTGTTCTTGGGTGGGGCTCTTCACCTTTAAGATTTCTGTGTCTTGTTCTCATTGCTGGAACCACCGCTGCTCCCATCTTTACCCGCCTTCCTCGAACCCCTTGCTGCTGACCGGATACAAGTGCTCAACTACATCTACAGCTCAACTACCACCGGACCGAAGAGATTCGCTGCCTCGCCGTTACAATGTTGTAAAGATGTCCCCAGCTTCTACAACACTCCCTACTGAAGTTAAGTCTTCAACCAAAGATTGGGCCGATTTATCGGAGCCTCTCTATTAATGTTGCAGTTCTGCAACCAGTAACCGTCGTAAGGTTACAAACAACCCCAGAATCGAAAAACCTAACAGGCAGTTGCTTTTGATAGTGGTTGGAGCATATGTTTGGATCGTCCTACTCACTCTTCCCATCTCTTCTTTAGGTATGTTGTGTGGCATTTAACGCGCGTGTCTGAACAAGACACACTTTAAAAACTCTGTATGCGTGAACGCGCCGCTAATTAAAGATCAAACCAAATTGCTGCATGCCGCATGCTGCATGCCACATGGGTGGCATCAACCCATTCGCATGCCACATGCCACATGCCGCATTCGCATTCACATGCCACATACAGCGTATAAGGAATCTTAGCTTAAGAGGAAATATTGTGAGTTAAATCGATCAGTATTTGGGGGTTTCTTCAATTTTAGTGCAATTTGGACCTGGTGGAAAGGTGGGAATTGGGTGTTTTCACTCCCTACAGTGTAATCTTATCAGCTACAGCTCCTCAGTCATATTATCCAGGCCTGCGATGTGGTAACCTTGAGATGACTCTGGAGGTGGTTGTGTGTCAGTTCAGAAGCACTAGACTGATTAGGAAATTAGGGGGTTGGTTGATTGTTGGAGTTTTACGTCTAACGGGAAATTAGGTGAGAACATTGAAACCAGGATGCATGCATACATGGGTCATTCTCTGAAACTGGGGACCAGACGGGATGGCCGAATGTGTTGAGCGTCCGTCTCCTGTTTGCGGAGATTGGAGGATCTGAATCTATGGGTGTGTGGGGTTGAGACAAATCAATGACTTAAAAATTTATACTTGTTGCTTCCTAGCCTGGTGCTCGGCATTAATAGGATAGGGGAAGGACTGGTTGGCTCAGTGTCAGGATAATGTGACTGAGTGGGATAACAGGTCAGGCTGCTCATGGCCTGGTCTCCCAGTGGAGCAGCACTATAAAATTGCCATGAGTGCGCACTGTCACAAGTCAGTACCGGTCCTGATATGACCTTGGATGTTGTAAGGATGTAAAACTCCAACAACTAACCAACCTCTGAAACTGGACACTCAAGTTTGACATGGAGACCAAAAATGAAAACCCTTGAATATGTTTCACATGAATACCTCTTAATTTAAATTGAATATCAAAGGAAGACATTTCGCTTAATTTAAATTGAATGTTAAATGAAGCTATTTCGGGACAAAAGATCTGCCAGAATTATTTCACATGGATACTGCTTAATTTAATTAGTCTTGTGTATATATTATTAGACATGAGTTTATTGATAGAACAACATGTGAGATAAATAATAAGTGATGAACACTGACATGAGTACATGGTTTACAGAAAGAATGGCCAAATGAGTTGAGCGCCTGCTTCCCATGTGGTAGGTCAAGGCTACAAACCATGATCGCCTGAAACCAATGAATGAAAAATGTATACTTGTCGCTATCTAGCCTGGCACTCGACCTTACTAGGTTATGGCAAGGAGCAGTGGAATGAGGAAGACCAATTAATAGAATTATTCGAGATTTAATAGAATTATTCTAGATTGAAATTTCCCCTGGTTAATCAACGAATGTATCAACAACAAAAAAGAAGAAAAAAAAAGATATAGCAGAAAGTTGAAGCCTTCGGATTAATCAACTGAAAGTAGGTCACACATCTCGTCTCCATGGCAACTGCTATTGTATGTGTAAGGAACCGCTAGTTAGCTAGAGACGCGCTGCCCGCGTCCCCCACCTGGTTAGTGAGAAGAGCACCACGTGACAACAGACCACGTGACGCATGTAAATGTACAACGTGGTTGATGCCTGTCACGCCGTCATAAATAAACTTGTTGATCCTTGTTTGGTTATTTTTTTCACCGCTATGGCGATGTGGTCGCCGAACCGATCATGTGGGAGAGAACTAGGCTGAACAGTGGTTGTCATGGCAACGTGAATATAAAATTAAAATCCTATACATTTCCTAGGATAATTTCCTGTCCCCTTTGTCCCTTTGCCCCTTTGCCATTGGACCATTGCCCCCTTCCCCATTGCCCCCTTCCCCATTGCCCCCTTCCCCATTGCCCCCTTCCCCATTGCCCGCTTGTACCACTACTCCCTTGTTCCATTGCCCCTTCCCCAGTGCCCTCTTGTACCAGTGCCCCCTTGTACCACTACTCCCTTGTTCCATTGCCCCCTTCTTCATTGCCCTCTTGCACCATTGCCCCCTTCTTCATTGCCCTCTTGTACCATTGCCCCTTCTTCATTGACCCATCATACAATCGCGCTCTTCCAATTGCCCCCCTTGTTCCATTGTATCCTTGCCCGTACCCCTTGTACCATTTCCCACTTCTTCATTGCCCCTTCGTACCACTGCCCCCTTCCCGATTGCCCCACTTGTACAATTGCCCTCTTCCCATTGGCCCCTTGTACCATTGCCCCCTTGTACCACTACTCCCTTGTTCCATTGCCCCCTTCTTCATTGCCCTCTTGCACCATTGCCCCCTTCTTCATTGCCCTCTGACATTGCCCCCTTCTTCTTCCCACATTGCCCCCTTCTCAGCCTCTTGTACCATTGCCCCCTTCTTCATTGCCCTCTTGCACCATGCCCCCTTCTTCATTGCCCTCTTGTACCATTGCCCCTTCTTCATTGCCCTCTTTACCATTGCCCCCCCCCCCCCCCCCCCCCCCTTCTTCAGACCCATCGTACAATCGCCCCCTTCCAATTACCCCCTTGTTCCATTGTACCCTTGCCCGTACCCCTTGTACCATTGCCCCCTTCTTCATTGACCCATCGTACAATCGCCCTCTTCCAATTACCCCCTTGTTCCATTGTACCCTTGCTCGTACCCCTTGTACCATTTACCACTTCTTCATTGCCCCTTCGTACCACTGCCCCCTTCCCGATTGCCCCATTTGCACAATTGCCCCCTTCCCATTGGCCCCTTGTATCATTGTCCCCTTCCCCATTGAGGTGCGGGTTCGAATCCTGCTCCAGGCCTAAAGTCCCCAATTGCATCACCTCCATGATAGTAATGTTTTTACTGCAGTGGGTTCAAGTACCACAGGGGAGGGGGAGGGAGGCAGACCAGAATATAGAATCCCCACAAAAGTTTTTTTTATATGGAATTTTATGCGTGGTGAGTTTTTGTTGATAATCCTTTCCCCCTCAAAATAATAACAATAAAAGTGGTTGAAAAAAGAAAGAATGATGAAGTGATTCAGCTTTCATACCAATAACACAGCTCAAATACTATCATAATACAAAAACATTATTATGTAAACACATGGTTAGAATGAGATATATTCACACTGTATTGTGTATATTTATATAATGAGGTAACACTTGTTGTAACAATAATGATGATGAAGCCTGCCATTGCTTAGAGTGTCATGCATTATAATTTTTGAGGATCTGTTTCAGATTTATTGGGAGAAAGCATTCTACTTGTCTATTTGCTGCGTCATCAAATATTCTGCTACATTTAAAGGTACATTTTCCGATGTTTCTTTTTGATTTTCTACCATATTTTGTAAAAAAATATATTATTAGGTTGATTGTTATAATCTAGTTTAGTTTATATTGAAGACACTTTTATTAGGTGACTCCTTTGATACTTTGATGGAGCCATGCAGGTAAATATAGATTCTTAGCTTGTTTGTCTTACCAACTTCCAATTTTAATATTCCATACCAGTGTGTCAAGTCACGAGCAGCTATTTTAACAAATTAAAATAATATATTCGAATATGGTAGTAGCCTAGATGTATGAGCTCCACGACTATACAGTAGCGGCTCTCTCTATACCTGGTAGAGCACAGGCCTCATATGCGGGAGATCTGGAGTTTGGTTTCTGGTCGAGTCAAACGAATAACTTATAAAATTGACACTTGTCGCTTCCTAGCCTGGCGCTTAGGCATTTAATAGGATAGGAAAAGGACTGGTTAAATCAGTGTCAGGATAATGCCACTGAGTGGGATATTGGGTCATAGTGCCGGCAGCCTGATTTCCAAGTGGGGCAGCACTAGGAAGTTGCCATAAGTGTGCATTGTCACAAGTCGTTACCCATCCTGATATGACCTTGGATGTTGCCCGGATCCAAAACTCCCACGACCAGCCAACTACGCAGTAGCGGCCCTCTGTACACTGACTTTTGTCGTGTCAGCACTGGCACACAGATGGCAGCACGTTAGACAGGGGACGTTATACTGAACCAGTCTACGCCGCGCTCCCCCCATTCTATAAAGGCTATATCACTGCTATCAATAACTGGATACGCAGTGGTAGGCCACTTCACCTACTGGTGAGAATAAACCAGGGATGGCCCCTCGATTGAAGCAATTCTATGGTGTGTCGACATCCTTTTGTCTGTTATGTGGCTTAAAGGCTACATTCCTTACACGCGGTATGCGGCATGCGAATGCGAATGCGGCAAAAAATCGAAAAACATCAAGTCAATGAGGGTGATTCCATGCGTCCGAATGCGAATGTGAATGCGAATGCGAATGTGAATGCGAATGCGAATGCGAATGCTGCAACTGAATCGGTCCATGTAGCCATCGGTGCGGCATGCGAATGCGAATGCTGCTGCGTTTGCTATAGAAAACAGTGTTAGAGAAACCTGACACTATGTGTGGGTGTGGGCGTGGGTGAAAGGACCCAACCTGTTCGCATGCCGCATTCGCATTCGCATGCCACATACCACGTGTAAGGAATCCTAGCTTTATGGTCCATGACACCAGTGCTGTGGCCAGGATCAGAACCTAGATTTTCTCGATCATAACCGGAAGTGCTATTAATAACCACTCGATGATTCATTGATGCATCGCTGCTGTGTGAGGATGTGTTAGTGCAACAAGCAACGAGGCGATGGCGCCGACAAGGAAGGATTTGATTTGAATTTGTTTGTTGGAGTTTTGTATCCCAGCAACATCTAAGGTCATATCAGGATGGGTACCGACTTGTGACAGTGCGCACTCTTGACAACTTGACACAAAATTGATTGTATGCTTTTACATGTAAAAGCGATGGTTTGAACAAAAACAAACATTTCTCGCCGTGAATATGGCCTATGCTGCCGACACGGCGTAAAGCAACCACCAATCAAATCAAATCATAGTGCTGCACCACTGGAAGACCATGCTGCGGGCACCATGACCCGATTTCCCACTCAGTCACATTATCCTAATACTGATCTAACCAGTCCTGTTAATGCTGAGTGCCAGTCAATTTTGTAAGTCATTGGTTTGACTCGACTTGGAATTGAACTCCCGACCGTCCGCACGGGAAGCCTGCGCTCTACTGATTCGGCCACCGCGTCCGGTACAAGGAGCTGATGTCACATTTCCAAGTCCACACCTGACTGATGTTATGTTTACTTTTCTGACAGCAACCATATCCTCGTGCACATGGCATTGGACGCGCCGGGCCACCATGTGGGCCGTTACCATGGTTAGCGACGCCACAACAAACCGGCGGTCAGCGCCAAGAGGATTGTTTTTGTTTGTTTGTTGTTGTTTTACGTCCTAGCAACATCTAAGGTCATATCAGGACGGGTACCGACTTGTGACAGTGCGCACTCATGGCGACTTTATAGTGCTGTCCCACTGGGAAACCAGGCCGCCGGCACCATGACCTGGTATCCCACTCAGTCACATTATCCTGACACTGAGCACACCAGTGCTTGCCCTATCCTAATAATGCCGAGCGCCTGGCTAGGAAGCAACAAGTATCAATTTTAAAGTCATTGGTTTGACTCGACCGGGATCGAACCCACGACCCCAAGATCTACCAGCACGGGAGACGGACGCTCTAACTCATTCGGCCATCCCGTCTGGTGCGCGCCAAGAGGAACCCGCCGCTCCAACAGTGTGTCCAACAAGGGAGGGCAAAGGTCACTGGGTGAGAGGTCACGTGTCACGGGTTCAGCTAGCAGCGCCACTGGAGTGAGAGGGGGTTTGTTTGTTTGTTTGTTGTTGTTTCATGTCCTAGCAACATCTAAGGTCATATCAGGACGGTTACTGACTTGTGACAGTGCGCACTCATGGCGACTTTATAGTGCTGTCCCACTGGGAAACCAGGCCACCAGCACTATGACCTGGTTTCCCACTCAGTCACATTATCCTGACACTGAGCACACCAGTCCTTGCCCTGTCCTAATAATGCCGAGCGCCTGGCTAGTAAGTGACAAGTATAAATTTTTAAGTCATCGGTTTGACTCAACCAGGGTTCGAACCCACGACCCCACGATCTACCAGCACGCTCTAATTCATTCGGCCATCCCGTCTGGTGAGAGGGGGAAAGGAATGAGGAGAGGAAGAGTGAGGGGTAGGGATGGGGTAGCGGAGGGAGGGGAGAGGGGCAAGGTGGAGGGGAGGGGGAAGGGTAGGGGAGAGGGAGGCGATGGAGGAGGGGGAGAGGAGGGGGAGAGGAGGGGGAAGGGTTATGTATGTGAGAGTTGCGTGTGTACGTATAGACCTATTTCAATGTTTACTAACATCATGTATGCGTGCGCAGCTTGGCTGCAGAACGAAGGCACACTGCCATTGAGTTTGCAGTACGCGCAGTGCAAAACGTTTCTTTTATTCAAAATTAATAGAAATGCAGAATCCTAACCTTATTAATTTAATATAATCTATTCATTGAATATGTTTTCTATATGTGTACCAAGCAGTTTGTCTCTAGGTGGTGTGGTTTTAGAGATATTTCACTTTTTCTGTATGAAGAATGCTCACGGCCATTGACAATGCATTGAGTTAGCCGGTACATGCAGTGCAAAACGTGACCATGTGTCGTCCTGCAGCCAAGCAGCGCGCGCACTGACCTAAATACCCATGCTGACGTCATATGAAATAGGTTTATGGGGGAGGGTATGTGCGACACTGACAGCTACACGTGTGTGTGTCTGGGGCGGGGAGGGCAAGAACTGATTAGTTCAGTACCAGGATAATGTGACTGTGTGGGATAGACATTTAAGACATTTAAGACATTTAAGACATTTAAGACATTTAAGACATTTAAGACATTTAAGACATTTAAGACATTTAAGACATTTGTTTGAATTCACAATTGCTATACATTATTCCACAAACATATACTATTCTGTTACAATAGAAATTACAGGAACAGTGTAACCATTAATGGTTGTCTTCCCACTTCCCCTTATAAACAAAATAATCCATAAAACAAAATCATCAGCCCTGGAACTAATATCCAAATAACCTACAGACTGCTGTTTAAGGAAACAAACACCTGTTTAGAAAAAGATATGGTGAGATCAGGAGCTGTTCATCAATAGACAAATTCTGTGGTTTAAACTCTTGTGGATATTACACCATGGTGCCAGTAGCCGTGTTTCCCAAGTGGGGCAGCACTATAAACAGTGTGCACTGTCGCAAGTCGAACCCATCTTGCTATGACCTTAGATTTTGCCAGGATGTAAAACCCCAACAAACCTATTTTTTCTTTTGTTGGAATAAAAGCACTCAGAAATCGAACCCACTCGCACACACAGACGCAGACGTACAGACGCAGACGCACCAGAACAAGATAATATCCGCTGGGCTGGAAGGATCCGTTTTTGTCATCCAGGGAACTTTTGCCTCCGCAATCCCGGTGTGGCGGTTTCAGCCGTGTCCCATACTCAGCCGTGTACCTATACTCAAACTCAAGGCATTGTCAATGGTCTTAAGTAACTAACCTTATAAATTTAATATAATGTTTTTGGTAAAGATGTTTTCTGTATGTGTACCAAGCGATTTGTTTCTAGGTGGTGTGATTTTTGAGATATTTCACTTTTCCTGGATTTTCTGTATGAAGATTGCTCACCACCATTGACAATGCCTTCAGTTTGATGGTATGCACAGTGCAAAACATTAGTTTTAATCAAAATTAATAGAAATCAAGAACCCTAAGCTTATAAATTTAATATAATCTTTTTGGTGAAGATGTTATATGTGTACCAAGCGATTTGTTAATAGGTGGTGTGCTTTTAGAGATATTTCAGTTGTTCTGTATTTTCTGTATGAAAATTACACACGACCATTGACAATGCCTTGAGTTTGAGTATAGGTACACGGCTGAGCACGGGACATGGCTGAAACCGCCACACGGCAATCCCCGCAATCTATCACTACCACACTGCCCCGCTTGTCAATCTATCACTATCACACTGCAATGGCCGTCACATCGACACTGTGCACTTATAGTCTCGGGCAAAAGACGAGAGTGTAACGAGAGTGTAACGAGAATACAATGGGAGAATAGTGGAAGGACAATGAGGGTACAGAAATGTAATAAGAATACAAGACATAATAGCAACAGAACAAGAGTACAACAAGAGTCAAACGAGAGTACAATGGCGAGAGTACAAGAAGCGTGTAATGAGAGGAGGGTAAGAAGTTATCGAGACAATGAGAGCACCGTGAGAGGAAAACAAGAGGACAAAAAGAGTACTATAAGAGTACAGAGTAGGACAGTACAATGAAAGTATGAGAGAACAATGGGAGGACACATAGGATGAGGGGAGTACTACAAGAGTACAAGAGTACATTGAGAGTACAATAAGAGAATAAGAGGACAATGAGAGGACACAGAGGATGAGAGGGGTACCACAAGAGTACAACAAGAGTACATTGTGAGTACAATAAGAGAATAAGAGAACAATGAGAGGACACAGAGGACGAGGGGAGTACCACAAGAGTACAACAAGAGTACATTGAGAGTACAATAAGAGAATAAGAGAACAATGAGAGGACACAGAGGACGAGGGCGGTACCACAAGAGTACAACAAGAGTACATTGAGAGTACAATAAGAGAATAAGAGAACAATGAGAGGACACAGAGGACGAGGGGAGTACCACAAGAGTACAAGAAGAGAACATTGAGAGTACAATAAGCGAATAAGAGAACAATGAGAGGACACAGAGGACGAGGGCGGTACCACAAGAGTACAACAAGAGTACATTGAGAGTACAATAAGAGAATAAGAGAACAATGAGAGGACACAGAGGACGAGGGGAGTACCACAAGAGTACAACAAGAGTACATTGAGAGTACAATAAGAGAATAAGAGAACAATGGGAGGACACAGAGGACAACAAGAATACCACAAGAGTACATCGATAATAGATTAAGTGAATAGGAGGGGGGCGCGTTCATGTCACATCTGGTTGACAACGAGATCCACCGTATTGACGCGGTGAAAACGATCAGATGACAGCAGTGCTTTTACATTCGCAATAACACCTCCGTGCGGTTCATATCGCTCTGATTTTGGGTTTAATTTGAGCCGAATTTCACTTATTGAGTAAGTTATGTTCCTAAGTAACATTATTTCAACCCCCAAGTGAATATTTAGGGTTCTAAATAACAGAATTAGAATGTAGCAGTGAAACAAATAAGACTCAAATACACTATTTCTAGCTGTTTCAATGCTGTGACTGCCATTGTTTTCACCATTGCTAAGGTGCGACGCACTAAGTACCCGCATGTCCGCGCCCTCCTATAAGAGAACAATGAGAGACACCGCGAGGACAAGGACATCAAGAGTACAACTGGCCAATGAAATGACAATAAGAAGTACAGGAGTATAATGAGAGGATAACGCGAGAATAATTCAAGGGACAATGAGAGGACAATAAAAATACTAGTACAAATGTAGACTACGAGAGTACAACAAGTGTACGAGAGTACAGGACGGAGAGACACCAGCACCCAACCTCCGCACAGACGAGACAAGGTTGTTGTGTTTGGGGTTTTACATCTTGGCAACATCTAAGGTCATATCAGTATGGGTACCAACTTGTGACAGTGCGCAGTGGTGGTGACTTTATAGAACTACCTCACTTGGAGACCAGGCCACCAGCACCATCACTCACTCAGTCACATTATCCTGGCACTGAGCTACTACTAACCAGTCCTTTGCTCTATCCTAATAATGCCGACCATCAACCTAGGTAGCAACAAGTATAAATTTGGTAAGTCATTGATTCGATTCAGCTGGGTTTCAAAGTCCCGACCTTCCCCATTTGAATCCTGCGCTCTTACCGATTCAGCCACCGCATTCAGTCAGACGACAGAAGAGCGGACGTTGTCCATCGGGGGAGAAGCCACCATGATGATTTAGCACTCCTACATCCAGGGTACCAGCGGTCGGCAGCACTTCCGGTGCCTAGTTCGGCCGGGTGACGCTTGGGGCGCACCAGTCGGCTGCTTGGTGTGTATGTGGAAGGAGGGGGGGGGGGGTGCGGGTAGAGGGAGGGGCAGGATGCGGGATGCGGGTCGTGGGATGTGGGATACGGGTAGGGGGTTGTGGAAGGTTCACGCGCAATCTCGAGTCTTATCGCCATTGACCCGTGACCTTTGGGTGCCCATCACGTGACCTCCAAACCCGCCCCAAAACCCAGACTAGAGATGTATCGGGTTATTAATAAGGCAATGCGCATGACCACACGCCACGCACCCTCTACCGCCTTGGAAATTGCCAATGTCGCACAATTATGTGAAAGGGCGGTGTGGGGGTGTGGGGGGATGGGGTTGAAAATGGTAGAATAGCTAGAGATAGTAGAGAACTAGTAGTGTACACATTTTGTCTCAATTACATCCTGGTCACGTGAGTTTCCTTTGGTACTCAGGGTAATACTGATGTCGTGCGGGGTGATGACAATGGGAAATATTGCACCTAGAGCAGGAATCGAACTCACACCTCTCGCATTCCGGGCCCGGGTCAGGGACAGTGGCAGGGACATGGTCAGGGACAGGGGCAGGGACATGGTCAAGGACAGGGTCAGGGAAAGGGACAGGGACAGGGTGAAGGAGAGGTCAGGGTCAGGTCCAGGGTCATGTCCAGGGTCAGGTCCAGGTTCAGGGACAGGGTCAGGGTCAGGGACAGGGTCAAGGACAGGGTCAGCATCAAGGTCAGGGAAGGGTCAGGGATAGGGACAGGGTCAGGGTCAGGGACATGGTCAGGGAAAGGGTACGGGAAAGGGTCAGGGACTGCGACAGGGACAGGGTCAGGGACAGGAAAGGGACAGGGACAGGGTCAGGGACAGGATGAGGGAAAGGGTCGGGGACAAGGTCAGCATCAGGGACAGGGAAGGGTCAAGGACAGGGACAGGGTCAGGGACAGGGTCTGGAAAAGGGTCAGGGACTGGGACAGGGACAGGGACAGGGACAGCATTGCCAGGAGACGCCCTTGGTGCCCATGCTGGACCTACCTTATTGCACCGCAACTGCCCACCAGGCAGCTGCAACAGCACCAAGATCATTCTAGAACGCACACAACAGAACCATAGCAGTAGCTGCGTTCATATAATATCCGCATAATTCACAGAATTAAACGCGACATAATATTAGAACATCCAACGAAACTATAAAAAAGAACTGCTTAATTGATGGTTATTAATGCTAAAATGATAGATATTTGAATGCCAGCTTTAGCTATTTTCCGGATGAGATAGAATTGTTAATAATGTTAATAGCGTATACAGAGGTTATTTTCTCCCTATTCCAATGCGAAGAACCGCAGTCCATCACAAAATATCAAAGGCTCATTTTCGCTGGCCACGTCAGATGACATTGAGACTAACAAAACGTTTCAGTGTTGGACCACTAACAAACACCAGTGTTGTATCTATGGAGAATAGTGCCTAGCGACAAGCACTAAAACTGCACCCTCTCTTAAAGTGACATAGGCTGATGGTTTTGAGTTTCGGGCACTTTTCTGATATAAATATATTAAATTGATTGTTATAATCTACCTTACTTTTGTTTGTCGTAACTTTTATTTTAGATTTCTAACTTTGGAGATATTTGAAGCATCATCATCATCATCATGCTGTCAGTCGCAATGCGACAAAGACTGCTTTCATTACTTAACTGCCGCTTTGTGCAGTTGTACATTTCATAAAAGCTGCTTGCAAAGTGTTGAAGTGCTGCTGGCTTTTGCAAGTTACTAGCGGCACTCTCTCAGGGAGCAAATAGAGGTCTCACACCGGCAAGAACATGTCAAGACAGGCGCAAACTATTTGTCCCTGCAGTGGCTGGTCGGGAGATGTTGGGAGTTCCATTCATCACCGCCCTTAATGCTGCCACGATAACATGGTTTTCTGTTAGGGTTTGCTCCCTTAGCCTATGATTCTATCAAGAACCAGAACTTGTACCAGAAGGCAGTGGTTTACAACTTTGCAAGGCAGGGGCGTCAAACTCCCTGACGTATTTTAGCACCTAAGGTATACGAGGTACTGCATTACCAGCATACCAATTGAAGCATACACATTCTAAATTAATTTTGGAAAGCACACCAAAACTCTGACACCATAGACTTAGGCAGTAACAGGTTCTATTAAATTCTCTGTGGTGACAAATGCTGAATAAGTGTATCAGTATCTAAGTTAGATATGTAGAGTCAAATGTAGGTCAGTGCTTTGGTTGTGAAAATGTGATGCTTCATTAGACTACACAGTTTTAATTAACAAATTATGGCACTACATGACAATGCGCACTCATGGCGACTTTATAGTGCTGCCCCACTGGAAGACCAGGCCACCAGCACCATGAGCTGATATCCCACTCAGTCACATTACCTTCACACTGAGCCAACCAGTCCTTGCCTCATTCTAATAATGCAGAGCGCCTGGCTAGGAAGCGACAAGTATAAATTGTTAAGTCATTTGTTTGACTCGACCAGTCTTTGAACCTGTCAGTTTGAATGCCACGATCTACCAAGATGGGAGATGGATGCTCAACTCATTCGGCCACAGGCGTGAAAGAGTTGAGTGCGTTGTTACACGTACAGCCGTCTACCTTTATTAACTTGGGCAACTTCACCAAAATATTTATAGCTATATAATGTATTATGTGAGTATAAAGCTGTAACACTGGGTACGAGGCACTTCCCCATAGCCATTACCTGCTGTTGCACCCAACTCACCTTTAACCTATATTACCTGAGCATATATTGGCTGGCTTGGGTTTTATGTCCTAGCAAAATATGAGGTAATTTAATCGCGATGCGCACCGACTTGCACAGAGTGCACATATTGCAGCTTTATAGTGCACCTCTATTGGGATACCATGCCACCAGCACCGTATGACCCGCCAATATCCTACACTGGCGGACACGTATGAGTGCCAGGTCGGGAGTTCGATTCTCGGCCGAGTCAAAGCAATGACTTACAAAATTGTTACTTGTCGATACCTAGCCTGGCGCTCTGCATTACTAGGATAGGGCAAGGACTGGGTAGCTCAGTATCAGGATAATGTGAATGAGTGGGATATCGCATCATGGTGCTGGTGGCCTGATCTCCCAGTGGGCAGCACTATAAAGTCGCCATGAGTGTGCGCTGTCACAAGTTGGTACCCCTCCTGATATGACCTTATATGTTGCTAAGACGTAAAACTCCAATAAACAAAGATGAGCGCCGCGATATGTTGCGATAAGTGTGAATTTGGTAAGTTTGACTCAGCCGGGGATTGATCCCATGATCTGTCACATGGGAAGTGGGCACTCTTACCCAGTAGGCCCTCGCGTCTGGTGTCATACTCATGATAATGGCGGGGTTCCTATTGGCCACTTTCTATTCAAATGGGATGGAGTCGACTTCACTCACCCGTGTGTCAAACATGTCAAGAGTTCAGGCGTAAAACCTGGTAAACGCCAATCCAAAAATTGGGATAAACATCGGAATTAATCCTACAATTTCTTTTTTTTTAAACGTTCCTACTTTTTCAGTCATTGCTCCATTATCATGTCATCACAACAAAAGTGGAGTTAGTCAGAATTAAAATTATTTTCAGGTAAAAATTGTTCTTTTAATGACATTTTTGGATTAGCATTTACAGGGTTTTGCACCTGAATTCTTCATCTGTCACATCTCGATCGCTGACAATTTCAGTTCCACTGTCACTGTCACTATCACTATCACTGCCACTACCCCGACACTGTCAGTGAAACGTCAGTTTACACGTCACACTGACACTGTCTCTAGACGGTCTAGCGTTCTTTCGGTCAATGACCCCTCGTTATAGAAACAGAACCGTCCACATGAATTCTGCATATTAATGACTCCACTAGATAATTATGCAGAGTGGTCATGCATTTACAGTCATTCAGGATAATGACGCATAAATATCATAGTCCTTAAACTAGATCTTGAGTGCTCTCAACTACAAACCGGTTGTGTGTTCAAACTGCAAAGTCTGACGCTTTTGAGTTTCTGCCACTTTTTAGGATAAATGTATTATGTTGATCATTATAGTCCACTTTAGTTTACTTTGAGGTAACTTTCATTATAAACTGCTATTATAAGAAATATCATATATATAATCAAAGACCCTATAATACTAAGACGGCTCACTCCCTATCTCTCCCATGGTAATGTAAATTTCGCAGTGCCACCTTGTGGTGGGTTTGATCAGCCCGGCTGCTGGTTGGTGTTTCACATGTAAACACATACAATTATATTATACATGAGATAGGTAAGTATGAATACACATCAATATGAAATTGCTATGAACAAATACACATCATCATCAGCATCATCATCAGCATCACCATCATCACACATCTTTCACATTCATATATACATTTATACATATAATATAGCACCTGTTTAACCAAGAGAACAGCCAGCGCACCAAGTGGTGGGTTTGATCATTTTGATTACACGGAACAGGCTGTGTGAGCCGTCTTAGTATTATAGGGTCTTTGATATAATGCCATAGTCTCTGAACTAGACCCTGAGTGATCTCAACTACAAACAGGCCTCATGATAAAACTAAGAAAAAGCCAGAACCAGTCCGCAATTGAAATTTCCCCCGCTTAATCAACTAATGTACCCCCCAAAGAAAATTCTAATTTACGACGAAAAGCAGGTTGTCATGACGGGTTACCTGTGCACCAGAACGAGGTCCCCACACAATGAGACTGGGGCAGGCAATGCTATGCACATGCGCACACGTCCTCTGTCCGTGGTCGACGCCAGGTCACTGGGGTCAGGCGGTGGTCAGGTGACCGTGTGAACGACATGCGCAGAGAGGAGACGAGCAGGCAGACGCAGGTTGGTTGGTTGTTGGAGTCTTTCCTCCTGGCAACATCTACGGTCATATCAAGATGGGTACCGACTTGTGACAGTGTGCACTCATAGCGACTTTATAGTGCCGCCCCATTGGGAAATCAGGCCCCTGACACCATGACATGATATCACTCTCAGTCATATTATCCTGACATTGAACTAACCAGCGCTTGCCCTATCGTATTAATGCCGAGTGCAAGGCTAGGAAGCGACAAGTATCAATTTGATAAGGCATTGGGTTGAATAGACGGGAACCGAACTCCCAATCTTCAGCATGAGAGGCCTGCACTCTACCGATTCGGCCACCGCGCCCGGTTTCAGACCCAGGTAAAGTTGTTGAAAGCTGCATAGTCCGATGAAAGCATCACATTTTCAAAAGCCGAACCAATTATCCTACATATCCAACTTAGATACTGGTGCACTTTTTAAACGCTTGTTGCTGCATAGAAGGAGATGCTAAACCAATTTAACAGAACCTGTTGCTGCTGAAGACTATGGTGTCAGAGTTTTGACAAGCATGTGAAATTAATTTGACATGCTTCACTTGAAAAAAATCACTAATATTAGGCATTACAAATAATAGTTACTTCAAACTAAGATAAAGTAGATTATAACGATTATGTAACTTTAATCTGATGAATAACCCCCAGATTTGATCCTACATATCCATCCAACATATGCCCGGTACACACCTCCCGTATAAAACCTAAAACTGCCCGTTTCGCGACTAAGTTTGAGTTTTAGTCGGTTTCAGTCTTTAGGTTTGTGACCCCCTAACACACCTGAGCCTTCCAATTCATGACTTAAAACTCAGTTTTAGGCGTTAAGACTGGAATCTTATAAGATTCGAAAAATGAATCGGGCAGTTTTAGGTTTTATACGGGAGGTGTGTACAGGGCATTAGTCACAAAATGGGACGGGTCGGGTTGTGACGGGTCGCGTCGGGCAGTCAGTTTTAGTGCGTGAATCATATACAGGAGGTGTGTACCAGGCTTTAGATGCCAGTGAGTGCACTTATTAATTTAATGCCACTTAGAAGGAACACTCCAAAAAACCTTCACACGAATCCCATTTCCAACATTTCGGTGTGCACACTGATATTAATCATGCAATGTTTTCACTACGCACCCAACATTTTGGTGTGCACACCAATATTTATTGTACAATGTTTTCACTACACCGTCCAACATTTTGGTGTGCACACGAATATTAATTGTGCAATGTTTTCACTACACAATCCAACATTTCGGTGTGCACACCAATATTAATTGTGCAATGGTTTCACTACACAATCCAACATTTCGGTGTGCACACCAATATTAATTGTGCAATGTTTTCACTACACAGTCCAACATTTCGGTGTGTACACCAATATTAATTGTGCAATGTTTTCACAATACACCCAACATTTCGGTGTGCACACCAATATTAATTGTGCAATGGTTTCACTACACCGTCCAACATTTCGGTGTGCACACCAATATTAATTGTGCAATGTTTTCACTACACTGTCCAACATTTCAGTGTGCACACCAATATTAATTGTGCAATGTTTTCACTACACACCCAACATTTCGGTGTGCATACCAATATTAATTGTGCAATGGTTTCACTACACCGTCCAACATTTCGGTGTGCACACCAATATTAATTGTGCAATGTTTTCACTAAACAGTCCAACATTTCGGTGTGCACACCAATATTAATTGTGCAATGTTTTCACTACACAGTCCAACATTTCAGTGTGCACACAAATATTAATTGTGCAATGTTTTCACTACACAGTCCAACATTTCGGTGTGCACACCAATATTAATCAAAGAACCATCAGTTTATACAACTTTTACAACTGTCTACACCGATACCTGCTCGTTAAATTTCTGCACTTGGTCATGGTCAGTTTGAAAGGTCCGGTCCTGGGCCTTTGCAGTATCGTTGTGGAAGAACAGAAATGCAACACAGGTTTGGTATGCAGGTGGAGGAATGCCTTTACTATCAAACAGTACAGCCCTTATATTCTCCCATTCTCGTGGCAGGTAACAACATGCTCCTCCCACCAGCAGGTCCAACTCAATCCTGAAACACAACTTTCATGCCCATCTCAATCCTGTAACACAACCTTCATTATCCTTATTCTATTTCAGGCACATTAATTACCGCTCAGAGTAAGCAGCTTTTCTCTCAGTAGCCCGGATACACCTCCCAGCTTTTCCTCTCCAGCTCTATAACTCTTCATTAACTTTTGGGCCTGCTGCACTAAGTTAACCCTTTTCCAACTACAGACTTTACATACCTCCCCCACCATTTCCAGTTTAAAAGATTCTGCGGACATGCTTTTTAACATAAATCATAAACCCCACTAAAGTCTGTACATAAGTTCGTTCTCATCCTTCGTCATCGTCCTCGATCCCCTCTTAGTCGACCTGCACCGTTACTCCTGGCAGAGTTGTCGCAACTCTATGTCGGTCATCCCCATCGTGAGGGCATGGATCTGATCCTGAGTAGGACACAGCTCTCTCATCGGCGGACCCTGCTTATGGGCATCGATGTCGTCGGCAGCTGTAATTTCTGAATCATCACGGGAGCGTTTGGGGCAGCCGGAGCGGGGCAATGGGCTGTGACTGGCCTTTCTCTTGGGCGGGGCTTGCATTCTCCTACCTGCCCTCTTGGAATAGTAGGCATGCAGACCCAGTAGTTTTATTATGACTACTATCATGCCCCCATTACTGCCAAATGTCACATAATGTCCTGGTCCCAGGATAGTGGACCACTCATCTTCCAGGTCCAACTGTTCCTTCATCCACTCCCACTCGTGCACATGCAGTAGGGATACCTCCACACGGGGCAGCATCCTCAGTTGCTTAGTTATGCTTGGGTGGACTTCTTTAGCCCAGCTGATGTTAAGTCGTGGCAAACACAATCTAGGTGGTGAGCGGAGATGGATTCCAGTGTGACCCAGCTCCACACCTCAGAGGATCCAGTTCTTGGATTCTAACTGACAACCAGCCGGCAGGTGTATCCTCCTGGGCCCGTTTATCCTGATGGTCATCGGGGCCTGAGCGGGACATCAGAGGGTGACCTTGACCTCCGCTTCATAGGCCACAATGATAGGATCCTCCGTCCCCGTTGCCGACTCATATACCGCCGATGACACATTTCCTTGTTTCGTGATTTGGATGGTGCACACCGGGGCCATAACTCCTGACACCAGGGATGCGTCGCATGAAGGTGCGACTTCCTCCCGGGTGGGCCAGCATACTTTCGGCTGGTTACCCGCACACTGCTTCGGCCGGAATGTTGCATGAGTGAGTGAGTGTGTGGATGGCTACCTCCCGCATTCCCATGACTTGCCGCAACAATCTGGCATTGAAATGGATCAGTACATACCTCAGGGCATAACTGATATATTGGTCCTTGGAAACTCCAGGTAACCCCAACCTGAAGGCCAGATGGTCCGGGGCTTCCCAGAGTGGTGTCACCTTCACGTGCTGGTAATACCAGTGGGCAGCCAGGGTTTCGTACCCTTGATCCCGCATCCGGCTCAGTACCGCTCGCAGTTGGTGTTGGGGCAGCAGATCTTCCGTCTCTAGTTGGATCTTTTGATGGTGGTACTGCCACCTTGCGTCCTCATAACTGTCCACCGCAATCTCAATCCCCAGAATACCCCTATCGATCATCCTTGCTAATGCCATTTTCTGCACTTCCCATGCCTCCTTCGTTGCCTCCTGCAATACTTTTTCGGCTAGTTGGTAGGCCATATGAGTTTGATTTTGGACCAACAGAATTCGGTTCGCATTATCTTGCACCAAGGACCGGGTCATGTTCATTACTGAGACGATCTGAACCGAAGGGGGTGGTTATTTCTGTCACCGTGTGTGCCTGCTGACATGCATGTAAGTATGTCTGAGAATACCGCCATGCTTCTTCGTACGGTTGCTGTGTTAAATTGATCAATTTCTTCTGCAAATACTGCCGTTTGTTTTGGTCAAGGAAGGATTTAGTGATGACCTCCCTCACCACTGGCCATGTCCGTTCTGTCGCATCTATACCCATGCATGTGGTGTGGATCAGTGTACGCAGCACACCCATAGCCCGACACATTGCCAATGATAGAACTTGGCCTTCTGGTGCTTTTGACCACTCTGCCACTATGTCCCACCCCTCTATCCACTGCCTCAGCTTCTCCCTGTTTAACCCGTCAATCATATGTAGGGTCTTACCATAGTCTTTTAATCTGTTCCACGTGTGATTCCTCGCTTTAAGCTGTGTGGATAGGTCTGCTGGTGTGTTGAAATCTTGTAACTGTGCCAACTCTGCATTTTTCTGTTGTACCTGCAGCTGCAGTGCTTGTAGCTGTGCTGCCATCTGTGTCCTCTTGTCCATCATCCGCTGGCTCCGCTCCTCCTCCATGTTGTGTGTTTGTGATCTAGCACCTGTATACCACGCAATACTCCTGCTTCTGATCACCCTATACACCGCCTCCTACTACTTCATAAACTAGTTAGCCTCATGCGAGTACTTACTTTTACAAGTAAGTCTTCCGGTCTGCCATCACTGTCTCGTGGTGGTCGCCATGAAAGATCCGATCCTGGGCCTTTGCAGTATCGTTGTGGAAGAACAGGAACGCAACACAGAGGTTTGGTATGTAGGTGGAGGAATGCCTTTACTATCAAACAGTACAGCCCTTATATTCTCCCATTCTCTTAGTAACTAACAACATGCACCCCCCCCCCCCCCCAGACCCCCCCCCCCCCAGCAGGCCCAACTCAATCCTGTAAAACAACTTTCATGCCCAACTCAATCCTGTAACACAACCTTCATTATCCTTATTCTATTTCAGGCACATTAATTACCACTCAGAGTAAGCCGCTTTCCTCTCAGTAGCCCGGAGCCACCTCCAAGCTTTTCCTCTCCAGCTCTATAACTCTTCATTAACGTTTGGGCCTGCTGCGCTCAGTTAACCCTCTCCCAACTACAGACTTTACTAGTTGTCTGACATCTGGTGCAGGTCCAGTTATGCACCCACCCACCCACCCACCCACTGACCCTCCTACAGCACACTGCCCCGCTCGTGTACCTACCTAGGTACAACATGACCGGGTCAGCATGTGGGCAGTGTGTATATGTCCTGGAAGCTGACTAGATCGTGGGGTCGTGGGTTCAAACCCTGGTCGAGTCAAACCAATGACTTAAAAATTGATACTTGTTGCTTCCTAGCCAGGCGCTTGGCATTATTAGGACAGGGCAAGGGCTGGTGTGCTCAGTGTCAGGATAATGTGACTGAGTGGGATAGCAGGTCATGGTGCTGGCAGCCTGGTTTCCCAGTGGGACAGCACTATAAAGCAACCATGATTGTGCACTGTCACAAGTCGGTACCTGTCCTGATATGACCTTAGATGTTGCTAGGACGTAAACAACAACAAACAAACACACCCACACCCACACGCACACCCACACCCACACCCACACCCACGCACCCACCCAACCTCCTACAGCACACTGCCCCGCTCGTGTACCTAAATAGATCCAACATGACCGGGTCAGCATGTGGGCAGTGTATATATGTCCTGTAAGCTAACTCTTTACTCACATACCAGACACCAGAAACACACACACTCACACCGACCCACCCACCCTCACACATATACACACTCTCCTACAGCACACTGCCCCGCTCGTGTACCTACGTAGATACCACATGACCGAGTCAGCATGTGGGCAGTTTGCATATGTCCTGTAACTAGGCCACTTTACTCATCTACCAGACACCAGAAACACACTCACTCACACCCACCCACCCACCCACCCTCACACACAAACCCTCCTACAGCACACTGCTGCCCCGCTCGTATACCCACATAGATCCAACATGACCAGGGCACCATGTGGGCAGTGTGTATATGTCCTGTAACTAGGCCACTTTACTCACATACCAGACACCAGAAACGGACACACTCACGCACACTCACACAACAACCCACCCACTAACCCCCCTCCCACCCCACACACACTCACATGCATACACACATTCACACCGACCCACACACAAACACACACACATTCACACACACACACACTCTCTCTCTCCCTCTTCCGTCCCCGCACTCACAGCACCCCCGCCATTGTAGCATATATGGGTCACTCTCCTGAAAATTGGCCAGAAGTGTCACATGGAGAGTTAAAATCTAATATTTGAATTTTTAAAATTTTGTTGGTTGCAAATGAAAGCTCGAAATCTCCCCTTTACATCTATGTAAAATATAAATTGATGAGATAAAAAATAAAGGTGTAGCCCATGATTAAGCTATGTCATATGGCAGGAACACATGTGTTGCTCAGATGTAACACACATTTAGGACACCACACAGTCTGCTTAATAAAAATCTAAGCAGAATTAAATAATTTTATACTGAGAAGCATATTAATCATGGCATAATATACAGAAATATGTAGTGCTTATATTGATATAAAAATGTAATTCCCAGCGATGCTTGTTTCACTGGCTTTTTTCATCGACCCAGCCGAGCAACGCATTAATCGCCAGTTTGCTTTTACTTTTTCCTACCGTTCAGACTGGTTTCGTTGTCGGCTACACTCACTCAGCCGATTTTTCTAGATAGTCGGCTATGCCAGAGCCTTACCGTGCACTCTGCAGCGATATACACTTAGAGCCTGTTAACGAACGTTGTGGTGTTCATGCGGTGAACAGACGCACTACTAGGTCATCTTCAAAAAGGGTCGGCCATACAATGGCGGGGGGGGGGGGGGAACTCCCCAGTCGAAGGAGGACCAGCCGGATGCGGTGGCGGTGGATGAGGAGACATTGGAGTAGCGGCCAACTAGACCAAAAAACTCATCTACAACGGAATGAGCCTGGAAATGATTCTAGTTGGATCCTACTGAGGTACATGATTAATCAATATTAACCTACTTACTAACTCAATAGGCCCCACCTGAGATTACCATGAACACAAGTTCAATCACAAAGGCCCACCCTACATCCCCCATCACCCTTTCAACGAGTATGTTACCACTAGAAAGATAATCAGTTATGACGCACCCCCTACTAACGCCTACCATACTAGTCGAACATAGTTGCCTTCCCACATGTTTCTTTTTCTCTTATCTTGTTCTTTACCTATCGTTCATCTACCGATGTTTTGCTTATTTCCCTGTAATTGTCTATCTGTATATTGTTGCAGATTTGTTTACTGTGTAGAGGCAATTGTGATTCGGGCTGGAAGACCAGTGCATTAGCACTGACAACATGTTATTCAGAGGAATACATTGCACGTGTGGTGTTCTCTGTGGCGGAGTGGTTACAGTGTCTGAGTTTTTTCTAGGTCAGACTCCTAATCTGAAGGTGAGGGGTTCAATTCCCAGTGCCCTCCCCACCTCTGCCAATTTAGATTTCCACCACTGTGTATAACTTACAGCGTCATCAAAGGCCAGTTGCTCTCAATCTCATACTATATCTATGTGGGGTGGGAGGTTAAAAATCCCTTGGGTCAGTAAAAGTGTAGGCTCGGGCTTTCTGTCGACAAACTGTCTAATGGTGAAAACAAGTCTATTCAGACTTATCCATTACAGGCAGTATAAATCTTCAAGAAGAAAAAAAACAACCCAAAAACGCCCCTTTGCTGAGCAGATCGTGTCTGAAATTTGTGTTATTTCTGAAGACATCAAATAATTTTTTAAAGATTTAAGCACACATACATGTTAATAAATACTTCCTTTTGATTTGGGAACTGTTTTGTTTGATATATCAATGCAATACAAGATGTTAGTAAGGATCCAACCATGTCCCATATATAATGTTACAAATGGCTGACTGTAAAATGGTTGCTGTTTTTTTTTGTACAAAAACACTTCATAACTAAAAAGACCAAAATTGCACGTGGCTTATTTTATTTCCCTTATTTCCTACATCAAATCTGAATATGAATATGAAAAGTGTAAGGACAAAAATAAGTAGGACTTTTTTTATTGATGTATTAAAAATCCCATCCCATGCTGACCAGTTTTCAGGAGAATGACCCATATCCTACCAGGTCCCAATGTAGCATCACACACATTGGATTCATCACACAGAGAGCTTTAATCTACAATGTAAGCTCTATCAATCAGTTTCTATGCATGGCTAGTTTTATTTACGCGCAGAGTTGGTAAACTTGCAATGCGGTCAACTTGCCAAGTTTGAACTCCAGCGTCCGCGACCTGATCGAACACGACGGCGTGACCTACATAAGCAGAGGTCAAAGGTGCCGACCAACTCTCCAAGCAGGCGCTTACGTGATGCGCATGTTTGTTTGTTTGTTTGTTGTTGTTTACGTCCCAGCAACATCTAAGGTCATATCAGGACAGGTACCGACTTGTGACAGTGCACACTCATGGTGACTTTATAGTGCTGTCCCACTGGGAAACCAGGCCGCCGGCACCGTATCCCACTCAGTCACATTATCCTGACACTGAGCACACCAGTCCTTGCCCTGTCCTAATAAATGCCGAGCGCCTGGCTAGGAAGCAACAAATATCAATTTTTAAGTCATTGGTTTGACTCGACCGGGGTTCGAACCCACGACCCCACGATCTACCAGCACGGGAGACAGACGCTGTACATGGACTGTTGCTTGCGGGAGGGGGAGGGGAGTGGGAGGAGGAGGAGGGGGGGATGGGGAGAGGAGGGGAGGGGAAGGGAGGAGGGGAAGGGGGAGGAGGAGGAGGGGGGATGGGAAGAGGAGGGGAGGGGAAGGGGAGAGGGGGGAGGGGGAGTGGAGGAGGGGGAGGCGGTGGGGTTGGGAGAAAGGGTCCAGAGAGTGCAATCAGGACTCTGTTGATATTCAGCGGAGGGAGAGAGAAAATTAGAGAGAATGGAGAGAAACAAAGGAAGAGAGAGGGAGGGAGAGAAAAGGAGACAAGAGAGGGTTTTGAGAAGAGTCAGGTGACATGAGAGGGAAGGGTCCATAGAGTGCGAGCAGAACCGAATTCGAGGGAATGAAGAGACACAATGGAAGAGAGATGGAGGGAAAAGGAGAGAGATGGAGGGAAAAGGAGAGAGATGGAGGGAAAGGAGAGAGAAGAGTGGGTACAGAGAAGAGAAAGGAGAGGTGAGGGGAGAAGAGGAAGAAGTGAAAGAAGGGACATAGGACAGAGGAGAGGAGATGGAAGGATAACGAAAGGGACGAAGAAAAGAGAGAGGAGAGAGGAGAAACAAGAGGTAAAGGAGAAAGGAAGAGATGAGAGTATGGAGAGGATGATGCCGATGAGAGAGAGGAGGGAAATAAGTGGTATCAGTGAGGAGAGAGAAGGGTGAGAGAGGAGAGAGGAGAACATGGAGAGAGAGGGGAGAGGGGAGAGGGGAGAGGGGAGAGAGAGGAGAGTCAGGAAGAGAGGTAATCAGGAGAGAGGGAAGACGAGGGAAACAGGATAGAAAGAACAGAAAGAACAGAAGAGAGAGGAGAGAGGAACGAGAGCATTTTCAGCAAGAGGGACGAGGGGAGGGGTAGGAGAAACAGAAGGTGATAACAGAAAGCGAGAAAAGAGACAGAACTCAGAGAGAAGAGAGAAGAGAGGAGAAATGAGTGGAAAGAGGAAGCCGAGAATGATGGAGAAAGAGGGATATATATAACAGATGGGGAGAAGAAAGAGAAGGTAGAACAGAGAAAGAGTGAGAGAAGAGGATAATCAAGGGGAAGAGAAGGGAGAGGGGTGAGGTCGACTGTCACCATTTACAATATACGATAAAAGTTCCAAATATAGATTATCACAGATGTCAAAGGTTCCAAATGTACCTTATCAGTTGGCGATATCTGTCCAGATCTAGATACACCTCCCCTGGGACAGCAGTGCGGTGTTCACCACCAGGTGTATGCAGACTGGGGTGGAGGTGGGGGGATGGTGTGGGTGTGGGGGGGGGGGATGGAGTGGGTGTGGGTGTGGGGGGGGGGTATGAGATCAAAAGTGCATGGTGGAGGGGTCGGCTCTATTAATCTGGGGTCTGCGATCATTGAAATGTCGTTTGGTGTTATAAAATTACACTAAAATGTTGGACAGCGTCCCAGAGAACGCTACCGGCACAGCTTACACAAAATGTTGTCTGTCACCACTAAACCTCTGCGATCACAATATGTCGTCTGCGACTGCATGTTGATGTCTGCTAACACAATATGTCATCTGAAAACACATGATGTCGTCTGCAAACACAAAATGTCGTCTGCGACCATATGATTGTCTGCTAACACAAAATGTCATCTGCGGCTGTATGATGTTGTCTGTTAACACAAAATGTCATCTGTGACCACCAAACCACGTATGCGACCACAAGATGTCATCAGTGACTGCATGATATTGTCTGCTAACACAAAATGTCATCTGCGACCATATAATGTTGTCTACCATCACAAAATGTCATCTGCGACCATATAATCTTGTCTGCTAACACAAAATAGCATCTGCGACTATATAGTATATGATGTTGTCTGCTAACACAAAATATCGTCTGCGACTATATGATATTGTCTGCTAACACAAAATGTTCTTTACGACTATATGATGTTGTCTACTAACACAAAATGTCGTCTGCGACTATATGATGTTGTCTGATAACACAAAATGTCGCCTCTGACCACATGAGGTCGTCTGCAAACACAAAATGTCGTTTATGACCACAAAATGTCATCTGCGACAACAATATATTGTTTTGGGCCAATATCTATCCCATACAAGTTAAACATGTGATTTCACACATATAGGAACCAACACAGATAGGACATGGACTTCCCGTACGGGAGGTCATGAGTTCAAACCCTCACAGAGTTAAACCAAAGACTTAGAAATCGGTTACTAGTCGCCACCTATTAAGGTCCTCCCACAGGTAAGTAGCCACATTGACAGGTAGGCAAAGATTGGGTAAAACTCATGAACTATATATACACTGACAGAAGTCAGTAACACATCCTGATCTGCCCTTGAATCCTGCTAGGAAGTAAAACCCCAATCAATAACATCATATATATGTATATCCCAGCTATGGCTGCACTAGCAATAAAAACCACCATAAAGTAAGTGCAACCTGTCACAACGCTGGTACCACATCAGCTGTTACTAGGCAGTAAAACCCCAGTCATTGGCTGACTCCGGGAGTGCCGGTAGGGGCGGTGAGGGGGGGGGGGGCACGGCGGAAGTCGAGTCGCCGCTTAATGTGCGCATGCGCGCTAAGCTGTTATCTATTATTGAGGGCGGCCATTAAGACGAGCGTGTGGGTGATATAGTGCGGCGGCTGTTGGGTACCGGTTCTCGTCAGTCAGTTTATCGCCCACCAACCACACACTCACTCATTGCTCCAAGAACCGGACGTTGTGGCTGAGTCGGTTAGAAGGTCTCTGGCTTCCCGTGTGGAAGGTTGGAGATTCGAAAACCCATCCGAGTCAAACGAATGACTTACCAAATTGATATTTGTCACTACCATAGTCTGGCGCTCAGCATTACTAGGATAGGGCAAGGACTGATTACCTCAGTGTTAGGATATATGTGATGCATAATGTATTATGCGAGTATAAAGATACGAAAGGGAATATTACTTATTATTATTATGATTATTGTTATACTCAGTAAGATGCAATACTGTACCGGGGGTGCCATCTTAGTTCACCTCACCTCAACCGGATGTTGACCAGTGTCAGTCGCACCAGAGCACATATATATATATATATATGAGACTCTCTCAAAAGGCGCTAAGCAATATAGGACAACACTTTGTCCATTGTAACGATCAACATACTATCTGCTTTATGCATTTGCTCAGGATAAACTGATAAACTGATTTGTTTTTTTAAATGGTATTTCATAATCCCAATAGAATACATATTGATTTGAAGCAAATGTCCTTGTGTTTGCAGTGTAACCGTTTCTGTGCTGATTTGTGTCAATCGTTACAATGGACAAAAAAAAAAAGAGTGATCACCTTTTGAGACAGGCTCATATATATATCATATAACAGATGAAGAAATATATATATATATATATATATATATATATATATATACATATATATATGCTGGTTCATCTGTTATGCGGATATAAATATCCAATATACGATCCTACCTCTATATTTTATTCCCCCATCTGCGGTTTAACATGCGCTGTACCTGCCAGATAGCATAGCTAGTGGCGCCACCTGCGGCGGGCAGTGCCACTAATCTTGCTCTAGTGAATCACCAAATGGAAACTGGTAAAACATACAGTATAACCTCTCTATACCGACCCCTCCACAGATCGACCACTCCTCTGTATCGATCGCTTTATTTGGGTCCTAAAAGTACCATTGTAAGGATATTCTAACTCTCTAAACCGACCACCTCCCTAAATGGACCACTTAAAGTCGGTCCCATAGTCGGTCGATTTAGAGGGGTTTTACTGTATAAATGTATGTATGTATATGCATATATATATATGTATCCTCCGGTGCGACTGACACTGGTCTACATCCGGTGGAGGCGAGGAGGGTAGGTGGAGCCACCTATACAGTGTTTGTCTTACGGAGTATAACAAATAAAGTAATAGTTAACCCTTACGTATCTTTATACTTGCATAATTCGTTATACATCAGATATATATATATATATAGAGAGAGAGAGAGAAAGAGTTCAAAGATATATCATCTAGAATAATAATTATCCACACATATATATGATTATTATTGTCGACGAAATAATTATATGTATAATTTATTATCATTGACCAAATTTCACTGAAATAAATTCATTCCTTTGATAGTAAAAAAAGAGAGATACAGAGAGTGGTATTTTGTCGAGAATAATAATCCTATAAATAATGCTTAATTATTGAGAATAATAATTATATATATATATATACATTTTCGGTGGTAAGTGAGTAGGAGAGTGAGCAGGCGAGCGGTGACGCCACCGTCGGAGCTGAGGCAAGTAGGCCTGAGAAGTAGAGATGAGTAGTCCCAGGCTCAACCAGCCGATTACTGGTGAGTTGGTGTTAGGATCGAGCATAGAATTCTGGATTATTATACTCGGATAATTCTTGTACAGCATATATCGTTGAAGATTTATACTGCCTCTCAAGGATAAGTCTGAATAGACTTGTTTTCACCATTAGACAGTTTGACGATAGAAAGCCCGAGCCTACACTTGTATCGACCCAAGGGATTTTTAACCTCCCATAACACATAGACATGGTATGAGACCACTGGCCTTTGATGATGCTATAAATTATACACAGTTGTGGAAATCCAAATTGGCAGGGGTGGGGGCATGGGGAATCGAACCCCTGACCTTCAGATTAGGAGTCTGACCTAGAAAAAATTCAGACACTCTAACCACTCCGCCACAGAGAACACTACTATATACAAACATAACTATTATTCTTGAACATAATTATTATTCTTGACGAAATAATTATACATATAATTATTATTCTCAAAGAATCATCACTGAAATCTATGTAATACTTCAATAGCAAAAACAAAGGGTTAAGAATACATAACAGTCGACATCCAAGCATCTGTTTTAGTAACACAGTTTTTTTGGTGTTTTTTCTTGTGGGGTGGGGGTGGGGGTGGGGGTGGGGATGGGGGTTAAAAAGTAAGTTAAGATTTTGTGGAGTCCACTTTGATATTGAGAAGGCGCTGATGAAAGCCTCGCGGTACCGACTTTCTTATCTACAGCCAAGTGGCGATGGTAGCAGCTGGGGTGTTTATATAATTACAGTTTTTGTTGGTCCCCCCCCCCCCCCAACACATACACCTATATACGGGGCGTCGGGGCGGTCGGGGGGGGGGGGGCTCTATAGAGCTATTCGATAATATAATGGTGTGTTTTTTAAGTCAGTGGAAACTGGGACGTCGGTACAAGTGTGATGCCCGCCTACCTAGGCTGGGGTTGTTGTTATTGAATACAGACAGAAGGGAAAGTCGGGGATATATATTTGTGTTTGACAGTCTCATGGGGGAACAGCGGCTGTAAACAGGAGCGCAGTGGTATCACCTGGAGGCGATGGTGCAGGGGGTGGGGGTTGGAGGGGGGGAGGGGGGAGTGGGAGGGAGTGGGGGAGGGGAGGGGAGGACCAGGGGGAAGGAGGAGGAGAGAGGAGGGGAGGGATGGAGAGGAGACAGGAGGGGAGGGATGGAGAGGAGAGATGAGAGAGGAGGGGAGGGATGGAGAAGAGGAGAGGAGGAGGATGGAGAGGAGAGGGAAGAGGAGGGGAGAGCGGGAAGGGGAGGAGAGGGGTGGGGAGAGATGGAGGGGAGGGAGGAGAGAGATGGAGAGAAACAGGAGGGGAAAGAAAGGGGAGGAGGGGAGGAAAATGGAGAGGAGAGGAAGGGAATGAGAGGAGATAGAAGCGAGAGATAGAGAGGAGAGGGGGAAGAAGGAGAGAGGATGGGAGAATGGGGAAGTAGGAGGATGGGGAGGGGAGAGGGTGGAAGAGGAGGAAATAGAGGAGGGGAGAGATGGAGGGGAATAGAAGGCAGAGGTGAGAGAGGAGGAGAGAGGAGGGGGTAAGATGACTGGGTAAGGTGGAAAGGAAAACAGGAAGAGAGGAGGGAGAGATAGAGGGCGGAGGGAGGAGATGGGGACAAGAGGAGAGAAGGAGAAGGGTAGGGAGGAGGGACGGGAGATGGAGAGTAGAGGAGATGAGAAGCAGGAGCTAGGGTGAGAGGAGAGGAGAAGAGAGGAGAGGGAGGAGCTGGGGTGAGAGGAGAGGAGAGGAGAGGAGAAGAGAGGAGAGGTAGGAGCTGGGGTGAGAGGAGAGGGAGTAGCTGGGGTGAGAGGAGAGAAGGGGTGAGGGGTGAGGGGCAAGGGGAGAGTTGGGAACAAGAGGAGAGAAGGAGAAGGATGGGAAGGGGAGAGCATGAGGGAGGTATAGAAGGGGAGAGGGTGGAGATGGAGGGATAGATGAAGGAGGGGGGAAGTAAGATGCAGAAAGAGGGGAAAGGAAGTATGAGGAGAGGAAGGAACAGAGGGGTGGACAAGCAGGGGAAGTGGAGACGGGAGGAGGCGAGAGAAGGAGGGTGGAGGGAAGAGAGGAGAGAAGACATGGATGTCGGGAGAGGGATAGGAACAGGTAGGGAGAGGAAAGGGGGGGGGGAGGATGGAAGAAGAGAGGCAGAAGAAGGGGAGACGAAGTGAGAAGAGAAGTGAAAGAAAGTGAAGTAGAGAGATAGAGGAGGAGAGAAAGAGCAGAGAGAGAAAGACAGGGAATGGCGAAGCGAAAGAGGGAGCCAGGATTTATATAGAATAGAACATAAAGAGGAGAGGGAGGAACATGACCACAGCCTCTCTCAGCTCGCCCCGTGAGAGGCGGCGTGAGAGGGGGAGCATGCAGACATGTAAACAACAAAAAACACAAACCACACGGTGAATGCAGGGTAAGAGGTACGGAGTGCGCACATAAAAAACGCACCCCTTCCGTTACAGCGGTACTTCCGTCAACACATGTGTGACCCCCTGGATAGCCTCTCCCCCTCACACACACACACCCTCACACACACAAACACACGCAGACACACACACGCCGACACACTGCCTCTACCTCTAGTCCAAGCCGTCTCCATTAAAGTGTTCTCTCCGCAGACGGAGTAGCACTAGCAGACGGACCCAGACTCGGGACGGTTCCGAGGCCGGGATCGACACCGTTATTTGTTACAGGAGTAACTCGGGGTGATGAGGTGCAAAGGAGCTCAGGGCGCGATGATTAACGCGGTAAGACTAGCAGGCAGGGGGGAAGGGAGGGAGGAGGGGGAGGAGGGGAGGGGGAGGGGGAAGGGGGGGAGGGGGAGGGGGGAGGGAAGAGGGGGGAGAGGGGGGGGGGAGGGGAGGGGAGGGGGAGAGGGGATGAGGTGCAAAGGAGCACAGAGCGCGCGATTAACGCGGTAAGACTATCATGGAGGGGGAGGGAGGGAGGAGGGAGAGAGGGGAGGGGGGGAGGAAGGGGAGGGGAGGGGGAGAGGGGAGGAGGTGCAAAGGAGCACAGAGCGCGCGATTATCGCGGTAAGACTAGAGGGGGAGGGGGCAGGGTGAGGGGGGAAAAGGGGGAGGGGGGGGAGGGGGAGGGAAGGGGAGGGGAAAGGTGAGGCGTAAAAGAGCATAGCGTCTGGACATAAAACGCGGTAAGACTAGCATGGTGGGGGAGGAGGGAGGGGGAGGGGGGGGGGGGGGGAGGGGCGAGGGGGGGGAAGGAGGAGCAAGGTGGAGGGGGAGGGGAGGTGGATAAGGGAGGTGACGGGGAAGGGGTATTGGGGGTCAAGGAGAGTGGAGGAGGGGAAGGAGTAGGGGGTGGGAGAAGGGGGCGGGGGAGGGGAGAGAATTGGAGAGGGGAGAGGGGGAGAGGGGGAGGGTTGATGGTAGAGGGCGGGGGAGAGGGAGAGTGTGGAGAGTGTGGAGGGAGGTAGGGGGAAGAGGAGGGGGAGGGGGAGGGAGAGGAGGGGGGGGGGGGGGAAAGGCATGGTGGGTGAACAGCAGATGGTAAATTAACACAGTGGACTGGAACCTTTGATTTTGAATCGCTTCTGTTGAGCAGAGCTTGCACCATGTGTCTGTTTGTCTGTCTGTCTGTTTGTCTGTCTGTCTGATTGTCTGTCTGTTTGTATGTCTGTATGTTTGTCTGTCTGTTTGTTTGTCTGTCTGTTTGTCTGTCTGTTTGTCTGTCTGTTTGTCTGTCTGTTTGTCTGTCTGTTTGTCTGTCTGTGTGTCTATTTGTCTGTCTGTTTGTCTCTTTGTGGGGTGCAGATTTACATGGCGCCTGGGTAGGTAGCCACCCTGAAACCAGCATAGACCTTTAGTGTGCTTGCTTAAATCTGGAAAAGGTATTGTAATAGTCAGCACTCAGTGGCATGGGGCAGTGGTTGCCGGTAAATTCCCCTCTACAACTAGTTTTAAAATCCAGAAATTAAATGAGTGAAATATGTATCCAAATTGTCACCAAAATGCACCATTTTGATGCAATAAAAGCAATAGTTTTTTGGGGAGGCATGCCCCCATTACCCACTAGATTTGTAAATGGCAGTGTGTGTACGATATGACAGTGTGACAGTGTGACAGTGTGACAGTGTGACAGTGTGACAGTGTGACAGTGTGACAGTGTGACAGCAGTGCAGGCATGGCTGGTGACAACATTCTGAGTGTGGGGAGGTTACGACACTGTGTTTGTGTCGTATGACGACACGTCGCGCATGCGCGGCCCGAGGGCACGTGGTCCAGTTTTGGCGGGAGTTTGTGGTGCGTAGTTTAGTCAGGTCCCGGGGCCATCCACACGCCCTCAGGCCGGCGATTTACCGCCACTCACGTCACGTGACCGTTACGCCCCCTCCCTCAAGCAACACACTAATGGTGTTTGCTTCTTGGGGTTTCACCTCCTAGCAACATATGTGGTCATATCTCATACATATAAGGATGGGTGCCGATTTGTGTGCTGTCATCCTGTCTGTGGGAAAGTGCATATAAAAGACCCCTTGCTGCTTATCGGAAAAAGTATAGCCTATATGGCGGCAGCGGGTTTCCTCCAAAGAAATATGTCAGAATGACCATATGTTTGACGTCCAATAGCCGATGATAAAAATCAATGCGCTCTAGAGGCATTGTTAAATAAAACAAGCTTGCCTTTTTGTGTGGTGTCAGTGCACAGTTGTGATGACTTTATAGTTCTGCCCCATTGGGAGACCGGAGACAAAGACCCTATAACACTCCCCTTGGTTTAACGGGGTTATACAAGCCGGTTAAACCAAGCTTGGTTAAAGCAAACGATCGGTTAGCATGTTAATCCAATCCAGGCCTGACAAAATACTACCATTTATCATATAAAAAAGTTGGTTAAACCAAAGTCGGTTAAGCCAAATTATCGGATAATCCAAACAAAATTGTCGGACCCCAGCCACTTCCGGTACAGTTATAACAAATACCCCCCCCCACCTCTCCCTCCACCTCAAATTTAGATAATTGTTTTGGTTTTGAAAATTTGATATTTTCATCGGAATATGCAGCTTTAAACAACTGATGCGCTCCTTTGTCACATGCATCTTTCCGTACGCTTGTGAATCGTGGACCCTCACAGCAGAGCTCCGAAGAAGAAAACAAACTATGGAAATGAGGTGCTACCGCAAGATACTACACATCTCATTCAACGACAATGTTACCAATGAGGATGTTGGTTGGTTGTCGCATAATGGCAACATCTGAAGTCATATCAGGACAGGCCAATGAGGAAATCCATACCAAGATCAAGCTGGTCATTTGACCACACAAAGATCTGACGATTGTAAAGAGATGCGAACTGCAATGGTATGGCCATATTTCAGCATTCATCAGATCTGACTAAAACCATCTTACAAGGCACAGTGAACGGGGAAAGAAGACCAGGCGGACAAAGGAAGACAACATCAGGGAATGGACCGGCCTAGAGTTTGGCAAATTCTTGACATTGTGTAAAGTCGACGGCTGGGCTGTTGTTGTGGTGTGTAAGACCCCAATCACTCACTAGAGTATAAAGTCTCACAGCAGATACCGTGATGTTAGATCACCTCAGGTCTTATTACTATATAGTCTCATGAATCCAAGATGCCTGTAATTGGGGGGGGGGGGGCGTATGTGAGCAGAGCTCCCAAGGCTCTGTCACACTAAAAGTAGTGCCCCTCTCACACTCTCTATAACTACATAATGTTAATATCAAATCAGCAAAGGGTCACCAGCACCACATAATACCTTAATGCCTCTGGCTCTATATACCATTTACCTTTTTGTATAACAATTGTAATTACTATAGACTAGTTCACACCATCCTCCAATGTCTAAATATCGGGAAATTTTAAAATTGGAAAAGTGGGACAAATTGAGACAACTGGTTGCAAAGTCATCTGTGGTGCTCCAATGACATTCGTGGTTAAGGGATTGCTGCTGCTGATGATGTTAAATATTCCATTTACTTTGAAGTCACTTCACTTTTGTTTTGAACAAAACAAACAAAACAAAACAGGACGGCCATTATATCCTACTTTATTTATTTATTTTTTATTTTTTGGTCCATTAGTTGTTTAAGCAGGGGAAATTTCAGTCATAGATGACCGGTCTTCCTCATTCCACTGCTGGTCAATAGAAAGCCCGAGCCTACACTTTTACCGACCCAAGGGATTTTTAACCTCCCACACAACATAGACATGGTATGAGAGCAACCCGCCTTTGATGATGCTGTAAGTTATACACAGCGGTGGAAATCCAAATTGGCAGAGATGGGGGCATGGGGAATCGAACCGCCAACCCTCAGATTAGGAGTCTGACCTAGAAAAAAGTCAGACACTCTAACCACTCCACCACAGAGAACGCCGTTTTTAAAGTTGCATGGTCTGTAGAAGCATATATTCAAAACCAAAATGCTTATCTACATTTGATCTTATATCTCCAACCTAGATACTGGTGCATTAACTAATGATTTGAGGACTGCTTATAAGAAATAAGAAATGAATTTATTAGACCATCCCTCTGGATAAGTATTTTCAGAAAGCCATAAAGCAGGGACGTTACTGATAAAATAGGATAATCTTGGTTGGTTGGTTGTTGGAGCTTTACATCCTGGCAACATCTAAGGTAATATCAGGATGAGTACCGACTTGCTACAGTGCGCACTCATGGCGATTTTATAGTGCTGCCCCACTGGGAAATCAGGCCACTAGCACCATGAACCAATATCCCACTCAGTCAAATTATCCTGACACTAAGCTAACCAGTCTTGGTCCTAACCTATTAATGCCGAGCGCCAGGCTAGGAAGCGACAAGTAACAATTTTGTAAGTCATTGGTTTGACTCGACCGACACCGAGAACCGAATTCCCGATCTCCCGCATGCAAGGCCGACGCTCGACCGATTCGGCCACGTAATTCGGTACCCTTCGGCTGTTGCTGGGGTGTAAGACCCCAATCACTCACTGACTCCCTCTCAGTCTCACAGCAGATACCGCTGGGATGTTAGATCACTTCTGCCTGTTCTGCTGACAACTAACTGTAATGTGAGTGCAACCAAAAACAATATTTGAAAGAAACAAACAAGAATTAACTTCTGAAGCTATTTACAGGGTACGCACCGCACACCAGTGAGGGGAGGGTGAGCACCGGCCTCCCTGGACTCCCCGGCCTCCACAGCCTCCCCGGCCTCCACACCACACACGCTCCTCTATTTAGTCCAGATGCATCATGGGAAATCTGCATCATGAATATGTAGTTAGAGGAGAAAGGGGGAAGGGATGAGGGAAGGGGGAAGAGGTGAGGGAAGGGGGGGAGAGGGCGGTGAGGGAAGGGGGGAAGGGCGTGAGGAAGGGGAAGGTGGTGAGGGCAGGGGCGAAGGCTGATGGAAGGGGGGAAGGAGTGCGTGAGGGAAGGGGGAGAAAGGGGTGAGGGAAGGGTGGGGAAGGAGGTGAGGGAAAGGGGGGGAAGGGTGGGGGAAGGGGGGGAAGGCGTGAGGAGGGGGAAGAGCTGAGGGAAGGGGGGGGAAAGGGTGAGGGGAAGGGGGGAAGGGGTGAGGGAAGGGGGGAAGTGGTGAGGGAAGGGGGAAGGGGTAAGGATGGGGGGGAAGGGGTGATGGGAAGGGGGGAAGGTGTAAGGGAAGGGGAAGGGTGAGGGGACGGGGAACCCATGGGTGAGGGAAGGGGGGGGGAAGTGGTGAGGGAAGTGGGGTGGGAAAAAGAGTAAGGGAAGGGAAGGGGTGAGGGAAGGGGGGGAAGGGGTGGAGGGAGGGGGGTAAGGTGTTAAGGGAAGGGGAAGGGGTAGAGGGAAGGGGAAATGGTTGAGGGAAGGGGGTGGAAGTTGTGAGGGAAGGGGGAAAGGGTGAGCGGGAATGTGAAGGGGTGAGGGAAGGGGGGGATGGGGAAAGGGTGCTGAGGAAGGAGGGAGGGGTGAGGGAGGGGGGAAAGGCGACGGTTGGAGGGGAGGGGGGATATAGGTGGGGAAGGAGTGGAGAAGGCGAGAGGGGGGAGAAGTGGGAGGAGGGGCATGGAGGGAGAGGGGACGAAGGGTGAGAGAAGGGGGGACGTGAGGTGGAGAAGGGAGAAGGGGATGAGGATTAAACTTAATTAAGAGTGCAGGGGAATTGGAGGGGGAAGGCAGATTGGATGGAGAGGGGACAAGGGGGGGACGAAGACCCATCGGTAAGGATGGGAGACGTGGGATGGGAGGGGGTGGTAAGGGGTGGGAGTGAAGGCAGAGGGACAAGGGAGAGGGGTAGGGGCAGTTAATGGGGGGGGCATGGGAGGGGGAAGGGGAGGGGCTGAATTGGCGAGAGAGAAGGGAGCAGAGGGGAGGGAAGGGGAAAAGGGGTGGGGGGAAGGGAAGAGGCGGGAGGCGGAGGGGGAAGGGGAAGGGAAGGGGATGGGGGAAAGGGGAGGGTTAGTTTGTGTTGTTTTACGTCTCGATAATTAAGGTGATTTTCAGGACGGAGGGGAAGGGGAGAGATGAAAAGGGTAGGGGGAGGGTAGATGAATGGGGAACGAGGAAGGGAGGGGAAGGGGTTAAAGGGGAAACGAAGGGGAAGGAGAAGGGGGAATATAGGAGGAGAAGGGAAGGGAGGGAGAGGGGAAGAGGAGGGAGGAAAGGGGAAAGGCTAGATGAAGGGGAAGAGAAGTGAGGGTAATGGGAAGGATAAGGGGGGAAGGGAGGAAGGGGGGAGAAGGTAAGGGGGAAATGGGAAGAGGGAGGGGAAGGGGAGAGGAAGGGGGAGAGGAAGGGTGGGGAAGGGGAAGGGAAAGGGGGAAGGGGAGGAGAAGGTAAGGGAAAAGGGGGAAGAGGGAGGGAGAGGGGAAAAGGGAGAGGAAGGGGGAAGAGGGAAGAGGAAGGGAGGGTAAGGGGAAGGGAAGGAGCATGATAGGGGAAGGGGAAGAAGGGTGGAAAGGGAGTGAGAAAGAAGGAGGTTGGGAGAATGAGGGAGAAGGGGAAAGGTAAGGCAGGAAAGTTTCTATGTTGTATAATTAGCCAATCAGAATAGAGCTGTTATGAAGAAGGAGGTAGGAAAGTACAAAGTATTAAAACACTCAAGCCTAAGCCTGTTGCAGCAAAATATAAGGTTTACAGTCCCAACCAAACCAACATAAACACAAACCAAATCAAACGCGGCCAGGAATTCATTACGTCACCCTCCCAGGGTACTGGCTGACTCTCCGGAGGTCGGGTGAGTGCAGCGGCCTTTCTGCAGTACAACGAGAGAACCCCCGGGGTCCATTTTGAAACAGGAGTAACAGGAGCCAGCAGGGGTGGCTGAGGGTCCTGGCTGCCCAGAGATTGTAATGTTAATGTTAACATGGTCTAATGAAATAGAGAGCAGCTGGAATACTGGCGGCTCAGAGCTTGTATCGTTAATACTTGCCTATCAGAGATTGTAATGTTAATGTTAACGTGGTCTACTGAAATAGAGAGCAGCTGGAATACTGGCAGCTCAGAGCTTGTATCGTTAATACTTGCCTATCAGAGCTTGGAGTGTTAATGTTAACGTGGTCTACTGAAATAGAGAGCAGCTGGAATACTGGCAGCTCAGAGCTTGTATCGTTAATACTTGCCTATCAGAGCTTGGAGTGTTAATGTTAACGTGGTCTACTGAAATAGAGAGTGGTTGGAATACTGGCGGCTCAGAGCTTGTATCGTTAATACTTGCCTATCAGAGCTTGGAGTGTTAATGTGATCGTGGTCTACTGAAATAGAGAGTGGTTGGAATACTGGTGGCTCAGAGCTTGTATCGTTAATACTTGCCTATCAGAGCTTGGAGTGTTAATCTTAACATGGTCTACTGAAACAGAGAGTGGTTGGAATACTGGTGGCTCAGAGCTTGTATCGTTAATACTTGCCTATCAGAGCCTGGAGTGTTAATGTTAACGTGGTCTACCGAAATGGAGTGTTGCAGAAAATACTGACCTCTCAGAGCTTGTAGCAATAATGTTAACATAGTCTAGTGAAACAGAGAGTTGCAGAAAATACTGGCCTTCCAGAGATTATAGCGTTAATGTTAACATGGTCTACTGAGCTGCACTGGGTGTGCAAGTAACTCACTACAGCATAGATCTAGAGCAGCACTGGGTGTGTTACTAACTCACTACAGCATAGATCTAGAGCTGCACTGGGTGTGTAACTAACTCACTAAGGCATAGATCTAGAGCTGCACTGGGTGTGTCACTAACTCACTACAACATATATCTAGAGCTGCACTGGGTGTGTAAGTAACTCACTAATGCATAGATCTAGAGCAGCACTGGGTGTATAAATATCACACTAAGGCATAGATCTAGAGCAGCACTGGGTGTCTAACTAACACACTATGGTATAGATCTAGAGCAGCACTGGGTGTATAACTAACTCACCAAGGCATATATCTAGAGCAGCACTGGGTGTGTTACTAACTCACTACAACATAGATCTAGAGCTGCACTGGGTGTGTAACTAACTCACTAAGGCATAGATCTAGAGCAGCACTGGGTGTATAAATAACACACTAAGGCATAGATCTAGAGCAGCAATGGGTGTATAACTAACACACTATGGTATAGATCTAGAGCAGCACTGGGTGTATAACTAACTCACTAAGGCATATATCTAGAGCTGCACTGGGTGTGTTACTAACTCACTACAGCATAGATCTAGAGCTGCACTGGGTGTGTTACTAACTCACTATAGCATAGATCTAGAGCTGCACTGGGTGTGTTACTAACTCACTACAATATAGATCTAGAGCTGCACTGGGAGTGTAACTAACTCACTACAACATAGATCTAGAGCTGCACTGGGTGTGTTACTAACTCACTATGGCATAGATCTAGAGCTGCACTGGGTGTGTCACTAACTCAGTACAGTATAGATCTAGAGCTGTACTGGGAGTGTAACTAACTGACTATGGTATAGCGTTACATCAAGCAAATCATCACTGGTGACAAATTATGACTGGTGACAAATTAAGACTGGTGACAAGTTATCTCATGAAGTACTATAAGTAACATCTACAATCCCGTGTGATCTGGGGGTCAGGGGGCAGAGGGGTCACAGGGTCAGGGGGATCAGGGGGATTCAGGTGGTAAGACTTGACATTGTAATGCTATTTTCTTTGCGATAACTTTGTTAACTCTTTGATATTCCCAGTGATGTGCCACCTCCCCCCCCCCCCACACACACACCAACTGAGAACCTCATATAATTATACCAACAAGATTTCGGTAAGAAAGCAGCATTACAATTTCATATTTTAATCGGTACAGTATTTTTCATAACATTTATTTCAAATTTAAACACTCTCATGTTATAATTGGTTATAATTGAGCATGTTGGCGAGGCTAACATGCGTAATTTGCGAACGAGGCTGTTCTATTTCTGTCTTCCTCGCTTCACGCCTCCCTCTCTCAAGTCATTCTGCCCTGCGGCTCTGCATATTCACTTCGCTTCCCCACCCTGCACCCTCTTCCTTGGGGGGGGGGGGGGGGGGGGGGTGAGCGCTGCTTGACCTCACACTTCATCCAGTTGACGATTCACGACTCTGGAGGGACTGAAGTTTGGATCCTGGTCGAGTCAAACCAATCACTTGGCGCTTGGCGTTATCAGGTCAGGACAGGGACTGGGCACGCAGTGTCAGGATAATGTGACTGTGTGGGACATCAGGTCATGGTGCCGACAGCCTGATTTCCCAGTGGGGCAGCACTATAAAGTTGCCATGAGTGTGTGCTGTCACAAGTCGGTGCACATCCTGGTATGGCGTAAAACTACACCAACCACCCAGCCTCCCCCGTCCCTTTCAGAGGACTGTGGTTGGGCTCTTAAGGGCGCATTCCTTACACGCGGTATGCGAATGCGAATGCGACAAAAAATCGAAATGCCTTGAAGCCTATGGTCTACATTCCTTACATGCGGTATGCGGCATGCAAATGCGAATGCGAATGCATTTTCCGATCGGTCCATGTAGCGATCGGTGCGGCATGCGGTATGCGGCACACAGGGTGCGAATAGAAACCTGAGTCTGATGTGTCCATTAGTTTAACACCAGGAGAGGCGACTGAGCATTACGGAACGGTCTCACACAGGGGTGAGGAGGGGAAACACATGGTGAGCTGGGCACCCTGGAGACATATGGTTAGGGGAAAGCTAAAAATGCTACCATATGCACAGAAATATGAATACTTATCTATAATTTGGTTATAATAAAGGTAGGAACCCCCATGTGACGTACTAAAAGGTACATAGATATAAATGCAATATTTGGTCATATACAGAGCAGTATGGAGAATAATTGTTTATTTTTATTTTTTAAATATAGCCAGTCATGTGCCGCATACCGCATACCACATACCGCGTGTAAGGAATCATGCCATTCGCATACCGCATGCCACATGCCGCATGCCGCATACCGCATACCACGTATAAGGAATGCCCGCTTTAAGCTAGGATTCCTTACACGCGGTATGCGGCATGCGGCATGCGGCATGCGGCGTGCGGCGTGCTTAGGGGTTGGGTCCTTTCACCCACACCCACACCCACACCCACACACAGTGTCAGGTTTCCTCACCACTGTTCTCTATGGCAAACGCAGCAGCATTCGCATTCGCATGCCGCACCGATCGCTACAAGGACCGATTCAGTATTCGCATGCCGCATACCGCATACCGCATACCGCATACCGTGTGTAAGGAAGCACCCCCATTGATTTAGATGCTTTTCGATTTTTTGCCGCATTCGCATTCGCATTCGCATACCGCATACCGCGTGTAAGGAATCCTAGCTTTAGGCTGCCCTTTTCCTTCCTCTGCCCCCCCCCCCCCTCCACCCCTCCCCCCCCGAATTTCTCTGACGACTACCCATTGGAAGCCAACTCCCGACCACATGGGACCGGTTTCAGCGGTGCCCATTCAGTGCTGCAGATTTGCAGCCTTCAGGCCACCAATGTGACTGAAAACTCCCCAAAAACAACGATTCACGACCAGATGCTGACTCACCGCCCATGCCGACACTTGGACTCCTGGGTCCCGAGTCACCCACTTGATTAGCCTGCCTACAGGTTCACAATTGTTATTTTCTTTAATAAGTCTGTCAAAGTTACATCTCTAATCTTGTCTATCTTTTGTCCGAGTGAAGCGAATCACCTGTCCGTGTCGATTAGTAGTCATCAATCATTTTATAATAATAATAGTTATTTAGCTAGCATTTTCTTCAGTGGTACTCTACCAGACGGGATGGCCGAATGAGTTAGAGCGTCCGACTCCTGTGCTGGTAGATCGTGGGGTCGTGGGGTCGAATCCTGGTCGAGTCGAACCAATGACTTAAAAATTGATACTTGTTGCTTCCTAGCCAGGCGCTCGGCATTATTAAGGCAGGGCAAGGACTGGTGTGCTCAGTGCCAGGATAATGTGACTGAGTGGGATACCATGTCTTGGTGCTGGCGGCCTGGTTTCCCAGTGGGAGAGTACTATAAAGTCAGCATGAGTGCGCACTGTCACAAGTCGGTACCCATCCTGATATGACCTTAAATGTTGCTAGGATGTAAAACAACAACAAACAAACAAACAAACGTAATCCCACCAATATCCAGCACTGACACAAAACAGCCACACAGACATACACATACCAGGCACACACACAAAAACACCTCACCACAATATAGCACCTCCCCCCTTCTATATGGGTTTAGGGGAGAAGGTGCAGAGGAATGTAGTCGACATACAAAAACAACATAATTTATTTCAAATACAAAACAAATCAACAAAAATATTAAATAGTGAAACAAATAATAATGGCAGGAATTTGCTTGTCGTTGTTTCATGTCCTAGCAATATCTAAGGTAATACCAGGACGAATATTAAGTAGAGAGAAAAAATAATAATGAGAGGAGTTAGTTTGTTGTTTTATGTCCTAGCAACATCTAAGGTAATATCAGGACGAATATTAAGTAGAAAAAAAAGAATGATGAGAGGAGTTAGTTTGTTGTTGTTTATGTCCTAGCAACATCTAAGGTAATACCAGGACGAATATTAAGTAGAGAGAAAAAAGAATAATGAGAGGAGTTAGTTCGTTGTTGTTTTATGTCCTAGCGACATCTAAGGTCATATCAGGACGGGTATTGACTTGTGACAGTGCACGCTCATGGGAACTTTATAGTGCTGCCCCACTGGGACACCATATCGCCATGACCCGATATCCCATGCACACACATTATCCCGACACTGAGGAAACCAGTCCATGTCCTATCCTATTAATGCCGAGCGCCAGCTTAGGTAGCGACAAGTATCAATTCCATAAGTCATTGCTTTGACTCAACTGCGAGTCTCACTCTCCAACCTTCCGCATGGGAAGTCTGCGCTCTACCCGTGCGTGGTGGGTCGCCATATCTAATGGCGGGTGTTTGGGTGTGGGCCTCCTGCCAGTCCTGGCCTTCTTATCTGATTACAGAATCTGCGCTTCACGTCTGTGGTGGGATACGCGCCCTCTGATTCACTGCACCCTACTCGACCAATCAGACACAATGCTAAAGACCGAGTGCGGCAGTGACGAAACACACTCAGCAGGGTGGATGGTTAGTGATGTTCTCTCCGCCATTAGTACTGTCGTGGTGCATGCTGGGTAGCAATTACTGTCATTAGTGCACTCTCCATCAGCACGGCCATCTCTGACATGACCGTCGTTGTTATTAGGAAGTTCACCACCACTTGTAGCATTAGTTATGACACTAACATCGGTGTAATACTCCCATTATTGTCACACTACCATTATTGTAACACTACCATTATTGTAACACTACCATTATTGTAACACGACCATCACTGTAAAACTACCATTATTGTAACACTACCATCATTCTAACACTACTATTATTGTAACACTACCATTATTGTAACACTACCATCATTGTAACAATATCATTATTGTAACACTACCATTATTGTAACACTACCATCATTGTGGCACTACCGTTATTGTAGCACGACCATCACTGTAACACTACCATTATTGTAACACTACCATCATTCTAACACTACCCTTATTGTAACACGACCATCACTGTAAAACTACCATTATTGTAACACTACCATCATTGTAACACTACCGTTATTGTAACACAACCATCACTGTAACACTACCATTATTGTAACACTACCATCATGCTAACACTACCATTATTGTGACACTACCATTATTGTAACATGACCATCACTCTAAAACTACCATTATTGTAACACTACCATCATTGTAACACTGCCATTATTGTAACACAACCATCACTGTAACACTACCAGTATTGTAACACTACCATCATTCTAACACTACCATTATTGTAACACTACCATTATTGTAACACTACCATCATTGTAACACTATCATTATTGTAACACTACCATTATTGTAACACTAACCATTATTGTAACACTACCATCATTGTAATGCTACCGTTATTGTAGCACGACCATCACTGTAACATTACCATTATTGTAACACTACCATCATTGTAACACTATCATTATTGTAACACTACCATTATTGTAACACTACCATCATTGTAGGACTACCATCATTTTAACACTACCCTTATTATAACACTACCGTTATTGTAACACCACCACCCTTGTAACACTATCATCATTGTAACACTACCCACATTGTAAAACTACCATCATTTTAACACTCCCATTATTGTAAACCTACCCTTATTGTAGCACTACCATTATTGTAACACTACCATCATTGTAACACTGCCATCATTATAACACTACCCTTATTGTACCATTACCATTCCTGTAGCACTGCCATCATTGTAACACTTCCATTATTGTAACACTACCATTATTATAACTCGGCCATTATTGTAACATTACCATCATTGTAGCTCTACCATTAGTTTAACACTACAATTATTGTAGCACTACCATAAATTTAAGACTACAATTATCGTAATACTACCATCATTGTAACACTACAATTATTGTAAGATTACCATTATTGTAAAACCACCATCATTGAAAAACTACCATTGTTGTAACACTACCATTATTGTAAAACTACCATTATTGTAAAACTACCATTATTATAACATTCTGTTTACGAAACAACACTAGGAGCAGGGCTTCTGAGGGCAGAACCTTCTGTTTACTAAACGACACTTGGAGAAGGGCCTCCGAGAGGGCCTCTGTGGACCTTCTGTTTACTAAATGCAACTGGGACAACGGCTTCTGTGGATAGGACCTTCTGTTTACAAAGTAACACTTGGAGAATGGCCTCTGTCGGCAGGTCCTTCTGTTTACTAACTTGAATAAGGGCCTCAGGGGGCAGGTCCTTCTGTTTACTAAGTTGAATAAGGGTCTCGGAGAGCAGGACCTTCTGTTTACGACGCAAATCATGGACAAGGGCCTTTTTGCGAAGGACCTTCTGTTTACCAAATGCATCATGGATAAGGGCCTCACAGGGAAGGACCTTCTGTTTACTCAGCAACACTTGGAGAAGGGCCTCTATGTACATGACCTTCTGTTCAGTAAGCGCTACTTGAACAAGGGCTTCTGTTGGCAGGACGTTCCTTTAACTGAGTGCTACCTGGCAGAGGGTTGGTTTTGTGTGAGTAATTCTAACCCCGGTTGTTTCTCATGTCAGCGCCAGTAGGACGTAAACAGATAGGGTACGAGAGGGTGGTTTGTATGTGTGTGTGTGGAGGTGGGGGTGGTGAGGGGGGATGAGTTTACACCTAAAGGCCCTGTCACACTACGACGTTTCTCACCAACGCGCTTCGACGCGTGCCGACGGGTCTGGTTTTTGTTCAAAACGTCGGTACACGTCCGGTACGTTGCCGGCGCGTTGCCGGCGCGTTACCGGCGCGTCGGTACATAGCAACGTGTGAATGGAAACGTCGGCGCGCGTCGGTGCGCGGCGCGGCGCGTCGAGGTTTTGTGCATGCACAAAACTTTGGACGCGCGGCGACGCGCGCCAACGGGTTGGAGGGCGCGTTACGGACGCGTTAGCAACACGTCGACACGCGTTAGCGGCGCGCCGGCAGAACGCTGGTAGACCGTTGATCAACGCCAGTTAACGTTGGCTTTTTTTCCCCCAAAATGTGACCGTTCCGTCGGCGCGTCCGTAACGTCCCATCGACGGGTAGTGGGCGCGCTATTGGCGTTGCTCCAGCGTATCTCGGCGCGTTGGACGTGTTGCGGGCGTGCCTGGACGCGTTGGCCGCGCAGTGTCGACGCGCTGCGGGCGCGTCCTAACGTGTTGCTGGCGGGTATGTACGCGTTGACACGGTACTAACGCGCCGTCAACGCGCCGTCAACGCGCCGACAGCGCGCCGACAGCGCGCCGACAACGCGCCGACAACGCGCCGATGGCACGCTGGGAACCCGCTGGTGGGACGTTGACATGTTGTTCTGCGCGCGTCGAAACGCGTTGGCCGCGCGCTTGTAGCACGCTACTAACACGCTGCGCCGCGTCAAACTTTCTCCCAAAGCGCCGAAAAGTTCGACGTTTCTCGACGGGTTGCAAATATTTTGCGCGTTGCCGGCGCGCCGGCGGAAGCGTCGTAGTGTGACAGGGCCTTTAGATGTATGATACCAGAACAATACAAAGAACGCATACAGCACAACATGCGTAGTCTAGTTGGAACTACCGTCTCCATTGGTTGAGCCGGTAAGAGCGCTGGCTGGCTTCCCGTGCGGAAGATTGTATCTACGAACCTCGACCGAGTCAAACCATGGACTTACCAAATTTATACTTGTCGCTACCTAGCCTGACGCTCGACATTACATGGATAGGGCAAGGACTAGTTAACTCACTATCAGCATAATGTAGCTGAGTGGGTGCTAGCAGTTTGATCTCCCAGGTGGCAAGCAACACTATAAAGTCGCCATAAGCGCACACTGTCACAAGGCGATTCCCATACTGATATGACAATAGATGTTGCTAGGATTTAAAACCCCAACAAATAACTGTATAATTGGAGTGTCAGAAGGTGAGAGAGGTAGTGAACATAAATACAGTAGGTTGTATTTGATCTAACGTAAATTATTTGCCAGGAGAATTTCATTACCAGCTACATTGGAATCAAATTGATGGCAAGAACCCTGTCAAGTTTGGTCATTAGGAAACACGTGGTCGTGGACGCAAAATGAGCTTAAAGCTGCATAGTCCGATGAAATATCAAATTTTCAAAACCAAACCAATTATCCAGATTTGATTTGACATATCTAACTTAGATACTGAGACACTTATTAAGCATTTGTTTCTGGGTAGAAGGCAATACTGAGTCAATTTAATAGAACCTGTTACTGCAGAATTCTATGCTGTGAGAGTTTTGGCATGCTTGCCAAAACTAAATTTCCATGTTTGCACCCAAAATATCTAAAAAGTTTACCATTTAAAATAAAAGTAACTTTGAACTAATGTAAAGTAGATAGATACTAGTGATCGATGTAATATATTTATCTCAGAAAGAAATACAGAAATTCAAAATCATCGGACTATGCAAGGGTTTGTAGCGAAGAAGAACGCTGGGAGGGGCACCAACCCCAACTTCCGGTGTGTAAGCTGAAGCTGCGACCTGGCAGGTTTACATGCTGGGTCGCATCTTCATTCCTTCCTATAGGACCAGCAACCACAAACTCAGAATACCATTGTTAGTTCACCTGCGATCAGGGGTGAATATACCTTTTTCTATGAAGCATTCGCAGGGACATTAATTCTTCCCATTAATATCAGTGGTCGTGGCTGGTGGTTGAAATCCTCTATAATACACTTTCCACAGAACATGCTGCTCACTTAGCATTAACCGCAACATTAGTTCTTCCAGTGACATCAGTAGGTGGGTTGACAGTGGAAATCGACTATTATTGGCTTACATGTGTACTCATCATTTTGTAAAATATTCCGATAAAACGCATTGGTTGGGAATGTGAAATGGTCTATAAAGGATTAGAAATAGTCTATAAAGGTAAATGATGTATAGGGCCAGGTGCATGAATGTATTTATGTAGTTGCTGGTGACTCTTTACTTGTAGTCAATAGTCATTGTGTATTAAATAGATAGTGTGAGAGGGGCACTACTATTAGTGTGGGAGGAGCTCAAGAGCTACACTCACTACCCTCCCCCCCCCCCCGCCCCCCACCAACTGTTAGTCACCGATCACCACACACACACACACAGCAAGGCAGGTGGAGACCAAGCAGCCACAAGGCATGGTGGTGGTGGGTAGATCACAGTAGCCATGGTGAGACAAGAATGCTTACTGTTCATTGGTGGACCTAGAAATGCTTGTTGTTGATTGGAGAGCATGGTCAGGTGGTATGCCATATCAGATCCATGTACCACCCTATAATAATAAACTTGAGGGTACAAGCTCTCACTCTACTTTCACTCTTTACACTCTTCCTTTCTTTCCTTGCTTGTATTGATTCCCTATTAGCCCGCATACACAACTACAGCTGCCAGACGACGACTTTACAATTTGTTAGCAAAACTTGGATCATTTTCTGCTTCACGAAAGACAGTATGGTGTCTGTTCACAGTAGCCATCAGAGAAGACTACTTCAGTGTGTGCATGAATACCTACCTCTAGGTGTAGTCACTCCCACAGCATGACACTCCAGGGGCCAAATGTATGAACAACACTTTATCGGCGCTGGTGTTAAGAGCCTGCACTGGGTTAGCTAACACCAGTGTTGGGATATGTGTCATGGGAAATGTATGTGACCAAAGCATGGCGGTGTTAGCTAACCTATGCGTTATTCATAGATTTGGGGAACCCCTCTGAGCCTGTTGCCGGCGAACACCGCTATTTGACAATATGGCCACCGATTTGGCGATGGCGGCAGTGTCAATATCACTTCGAGTTTTGGTTTAATTTGACCAAATTTCACTTTTTGAGGATGTTATCCTGTTAAATATGATAGCATTGAATAGATTTGGGCCTAATTGGTACCTAACACCGCCGGGCACCAGCCACCCTTGTTATTGCTGATCCTGTTCCCGGTGAGCACCACTATTTGACAATGTCGCCGCCGATGCGGCACGACGGCGTTAATATCGCTTCGATTATTGGTTTCATTTGACCAAAATTTGGCGGCGGCATTAATATTGCTTTGATTTTGTGGTTAACTTGATCAAATTTCACTTCTTGAATATCTTATTTTGTTAATAGAATAGATTTGACGGCGGCAGCGATTTGTTTTGTTTGCATTCGTCGATTCTACAATATTAATATCGCCGCCAATGTAGCGGCGGGTTAATATCGGTTTGATTTTGGGGTTAATTTGATAAAAAATCGCATTTTGAGTATGTAATTCTGTTAAATATGATAGCATTGAATAGATTTGGGCCTAATCGGTACCTAACACCGTCCGTAAACTTGCTATGGCGTGGTGTTAGTGTAGGCGATGTTAAACTCGTGGTGTTTGCCTAACACCACCACAGACATTGCGACTTTTCGCCGCTAAATGAGAAATCCCATCCAAAACCAGTTTTGGGTCGCTAACACTGCTCCATACATATGGCCCCAGGACTGTTCTCTGGACAGGGCTGCTAAACTATGCGATAAAAAACAGTGGGATTGCTGCCCTATGGATAGATTCACACGAATCGTTAATCTACGCAGTTATATATATTTTACAAGTACTCATCTTTCATAACGCACTATTTTTGGGGTGTGGAATTTGTGAATTCAATTAGTATAACGGACTATGAAAAGTTTAATCCAGAGGAAACACGCATCCACTTTGACTGCCATTTTGCTAGAGTGGCATTCTCTTCCAGTTCAGTGACTCTACGCCACTATAATTAAAGACAGCTCCTTGGAACCAGTATCTTCAAAGGTTGTTTACACTGGGCTGGTTGGTTGTCACAGTTTTACATCCTGGCAACATCTAAGGTCATATCAGGACGTCTATTGACTTGTGATAGTGTGCACTTATGGTGACTTTATAGTGCTACCCCAATGGAAAACCAGGCCACCAGCACCATGACCTGATATCCTACTCAGTCACATTATCCTAACACTGAGCCGACCAGTCCTTACCCTATCCTAATAATGTTGACCGCCTGGCTAGAACTAGAAAGCGACAAGTTTACATTTTTAAGTAATTGGTTTGACTCGACCAGGTTCAAGGTTCGAATCCCACGATCTACCAAAACGGGAGACGGACGCTCAACTCATTCAGCCATCCTGTCTGGTTGTATTTACAGTGGGACATTATTACCAAAACACTTTATTTTAAACAGGATTTAAAAAGGGACTTCGTTTCAGCTCTACTGGATGGAAATCTTTTATCTACTCTGGGCGAGGTTCTACTTTTTAGTTCCGGTAGACGCCAACAGGGGGCAGGGCGCTGCTTGGCGGAAAAAAGACGAAACGGGCAGACGACAAAACGCCGGGAACTCTTCCAGGACAGCCGCAGCGCGCTGGTACGTGGTAGCGTCGGGGCTGGAACACCAAGACTCTGCTGGGAGAGTTCATTCTTCTACAAACATCCGTGGGCGATAATGGGAGGAGCGGGCGATGGTAACACTCGTCTCTTTTGTAGTGTGACAGAACAGCGCGTTGTTCATCCCTGTAATCGATCAGCTCACATTAGGTTGGTTGGTTGCTGGAGTTTTACGACTTGGCAACATCTAAGGTCAAATAAGGACGGGTACCGACTTGTTACAGTGCACACTCATGGTGACTTTTTAGTGTTGCCCCACTGGAAAATCAAACCACCGGCACCATGACCCAATATCCCACTCAGTCACATTATCCTCACAGTGAGCTAACAAGTCCTTTCCCTATCCTATTAATGCTGAGCGCCAGGCTAGGAAGCGACAAGTATCAATGTTATAAGTCATTGGTTTGACTTCACCGTAAACCAAACTCTCTACCTTCTGCACACGAGACCCACGTTCTACCGATTAGGCCACCGCACCTCACTTTATAAGCGGTGTGCAAATTTGATGGCCTAGACACCATTAACCCATAATGTATAGACTACTTCAACATTCCAGGGGCGCGGTGCATTGTAGAATGCATAGAAGAAAAACAAACCTGCGAGAAGCACATCACACATGCTAATACACTGGGTACAGCTATGAAATGTGCTAGTTTCTGCTCATCTCAGCTCTTGTTTGAAACATAGACTACCAACTAAAAGAATATATATAATATATTAAGATGTTAATCTTTTATCCAGCAATGCATTTACATCAATATAATCAGCACATCTTATACCATGTGCATTTAGATTTAGAGAAATCTGGGCACTCAGACTAGTGTTAGAGCCATAGCCAGAGTCAGTTTGACTCATTTTATTCATGTTTTTATTTATATCCTATGGTTAATGACATATCTAGAACTAGAAAATTAGCAGGGTTAATCAGATATTAGTTATATATTTCTCTGAAACAAGTGTGTATGTTGATACATTTGGCATTTAAATATTTAGAACAAGAATTAATAATAGTGATGTGGATATCAGCCTTAAAGTGACTGATTGTTTTGTGTGGAATTGTATGTTTCTTAGCTCAAAATGTTTAACTATGGCTAGTTTTGTCCTAGCTATATTCACCAGATCATTATACTGCATGGGTGCATAGATGTTTATGCAAAATTGTTGTCTTTCTATTCATTTTGAATCAAATCAAAGTTTTGCCCTACCCGTATCGGCAAACTCAATGGCCTGAAGCATTTGCTTTGCTGCCAACGCCGTTTTCAGTGCATGCGCAGTCGGAACCATGATCTCATCTATTGAATCCACTGCCGGTTCGGCGGCCATGTTGAATTTTCAAAGAGCCACTAAAACTAGTAGAAGGTACATGATATGATTCCAGCTGCATTATCAGATGAAAGCGTAAAGTTTCACAAACCAAAACACAGAGAGTTTCATGCTGCATATTTAATATATCCGACTTAGTTAGATACAGTTGCACCTGTTAAAGCTGCATAGTCCGATGAAATATCAAATTTTCAAAACCAAACCAATTATCTACATTTGATTTTGCATATCTAACTTAGATACTGATGCACTTATTAAGCATTTGTTTCTGCGTAGAAGGCAATACTGAGTCAATTTAACAGAACCTGTTGCTGCAGAAGTCTATGGCATCAGAGTTTTGGCAAGCTTGCCAAAACTAATTGTCCATGTTTGCATTCAAAATATCACAAAAGTCTACCATTTAAAATAAAAGTAACTTTGAACTAATGTAAAGTAGATACTAGTGATCGATCTAATATATTTATCTCAGAAAAAATACAGAAATTCAAAACCATCGGACTATGCAACTTTAATCATTTGTTGCTGCACAGAAAGGAACGCTAAATCAATGTTAATAGAACTTGTTACTGCGGAAGTATATGGTGTCCAACATTTGAACGCGCACACAAAATTAATGTTTGCATGACAAATATATCCGAAATTAACCCCTTTAAATAAAAAGTTATATATACATCTAGTCATCATCATCATCATCATCATCATAATCATCATGCTGTCAGTCGCAATGCGACAAAGACTGCTTTCATTACTTGACTGCCGCTCTCCTTTTGTGCGGTTGTACATTTCATGAAAGCTGCCTGCAAAAGTGTTGAAGTGCTGCTGGCTTTTGCAATTTACAAGTGGCACTCTCTCGGGGAGCAAATAGAGGTTTCACACCGGCAAGAACCTGTCCAGACAGGTGCAAAAATATTTGTCCCTGCAGTGGCTGGTTGGGAGATGTTGGGAGTTCCATACATCAACCGCCCTTAATGCTGCCACAGTGACATGGTTTTCTGTTTATGGTTTGCTCCCTTAGCCTTCGGTTCTGTCAAGAACCTGTACCAGAAGGCAGTGGTTTACAACTCTGCAGGGCAGGGGCGTCAAACTCCCTGCAATACGTGCAATACCTGCATACATCTAGTAAGGTAGATTATACGCATAATCCAAATATATATTTACAATATATCTAAAAATGTATGTTAGACACAAAAAAACATCGGATTATGCAACTTTAAGTAAGCTTATGTGTAGCAATATTTATATATGACTAAATATATATCTAAATATATATTGGTATATGTATTTTATTCTTATCCTTTAATGTATCCTAAATAAAGCTAGGATTCCTTACACACGGTATGCGGCATGCGGCATGCGGCATGCGGCATGCGGCGTGCGGCGTGATTACGGGATGGGTCCTTTCAACCACACCCACACACACACCCACACACAGTGTCAGGTTTCCTCACCACTGTTCTCTATGGAAAACGCAGCAGCATTCGCATTCGCATGCCGCACCGATCGCTACATGGACCGATTCAGTATTCGCATGCCGCATGCCGCATGCCGCATACCGCGTGTAAGGAATCACCCACATTGACTTAGATGCTTTTCGATTTTTTGCCGCATTCGCATTCGCATTCGCATACCGCATACCGCGTGTAAGGAATCCTAGCTTTAGTGTAGATACCAAGGATCATCAAATCTCCACACACATACACACATATACAGATAAGTGGTTATATATATATATATATATATATATATATATATATCTCTTGACGGGCATGGTGGCCAAATCAGTAGATCGCAGGCCTCGCATGTGGGAGATCGGGAGTTTGGTTCCCGGTCGAGTCAAACCAATGACTTATACAATTGATACTTGTCACTGCCTAGCCTGGCGCTCGGCATGAATAGGGTAGGGCAAGAACTGGTTAGCTCAGTGTCAGGATAATGTGACTCAGTGGGATAACGGGTAATGGTGCTAGTGGCCAGATTTCCCAGTGGGGCAGGGCAGCACTGTAAAGGTGCCATGAGTGCACATTGTACAAGTCGGTACCCATCCTGATATAACCTTAGATGTTACAAGGACATAAGACTAAAAAAAAACAACCAAACCAACCTTCGCCTAACTGTCTACTTGTATATTAGCAACTATATGCCTTATACATGTGCATTACATAGAACATATCTAAGATAAAATATGTGTAAATTATGCATTAAGATCAGACGGTTGTTTGTTGTTTGTTGGAGTTTTACGTCCTGGCAACATCTAAGGTCATATCAGGACGGAATGGTAGTCTTGTGAAAGTTCGAATCCCATTCTAGATATGATGGTTCCTTCAGTTGAAAAAAACCCTAAACTACTGCCCATGACATTGTGAGCAAAACCAGGATTCTGTATGCTACCTAGATACAGTACAACCCCGTTAAGCCAAGCTCGGTTAAACCAAACGATCGGTTAATCCAAACTTTTTTCGGCGGCCCGGCAAAATACTACCATTTATCATATAAAAAAGTTGGTTCAACCAAAGTCGATTAAATCCAAATTGTGCATGTTATAAGTAACATGGGTAATTTCCGGGGTGGAGACCTCCCCTCGCTCCACTTAATCCGCCAGAAGTGGCGTGCCCCGGCCCCAGTTCCCAACGACCCGGCGCCCTCCTTTCACACTATATACTGGGTTAGCTGGATTAACTCCACCGCTGCCCCTAGCGGCATTCTACCTGACCTGACCGTTTCGAATTTCCCGCCAAATTGATCACGGGGTCCCTCCCAGTCGATCTCAAATCACAACTCCCTCAGCTCCGGTCAGAGAAGAACCAAACATTCATGTGGTTATCAGGTCATCTGATACATTTTTTATATGATAAATGGTAGTATTTTGCCGGGCCGCTGAAAATAAGTTTGGATTAACCGATCGTTTGGTTTAACTGAGCTTGGTTTAACTATGTTATACTGTATATACATAAAAAAAACAATAATCAATGTCCACATACATTGTATATTACATTCATAATGCACCCAGGTTTTTGCCAAAGCCAAGTCAAAGTCGAAGCCAAAGCTTGGTTAAACCAATGATCGGTTAATCCAAACAAATTTCTAGGGTCCCTTCAGGTTTGGTTTAACGGGGTTATACTGTATTTGTAATTGTAAGTATGATGCTTACGATTCCTGCGGGACGAGGGTAATGAGGTGCACTAACCTCCCCAGGTGAAATGCCACATGTACAGGTAGACGCGCGTAGGTTTCATTGCATCAGGGACCATCCATAATCTAATGGTTAGGACGCCAACTCTGGAATGGAATAAGTGTGGGTTCGAGGCGCGATGTAGGTGCGCTTCACGTGCACAAAAAAAAAACCCACCATTTTCCTCCCCGCGACACATTTTAAAATAATTTGATTTGACTCGGCCTGGGTTCAAATCCACGACTGGCCATATGTGAAACGGGGCCCTCATGTCAGTTGGCCATCCCTTCATATATCTGGGTTCATAAATAAAATAATAAAATGTATTCTGGCTACACAATGCACAAAGAAAACAAAATATATAATGAACAAACATCTTTTTGTCTGGTTTAAGCAGTTGGCCACATTGACCTTACCAGAAAATGGGGTCAAATGGCCAGGTAAATGGAGGTTGGATGACTGAAGCTTGTTTGTTGGGGTCTTACATCCTGGCAACATCTATGGTCATATCAAGACGGGTATAAACTTTTGACAGTGTACACTCATGGCAACTTAATACTGTTGCCCCCCTGGAAGACCAGGGGCTAAATGTATGAGCAATGGGTTATCTGCGCCGGTGTTAAGGGCGGCCGACGGGGTAGCTATCGTCGGTGTTGGTATATGTGTCACAGGAACCAATGCATTATTTATAGATTTGGGGAAACCCTCTGAGCCTGTACCCATCGAGGTGGTGGCGGCGATGTGTTTAGTTTACATTCGTCGATCCGACAATATGAATAACGCCGCCAATGCGGTGGCGGCGTTAATAGTGGTTCGAATTTAGGGTTAAATTGATAAAATTTCACTTATTTGCTTATGTAATTCTGTTAAATATGATAGCATTGAATAGATTTGGGCCTAAAATATTGCCACCGGCATTCTGCCAGTATGGATATCGACGTCGCGGCGGCGGCGATGTTTAGTTAATGTTGGACAGTATGGATATCGACGTCGCTGTGGCAGCAGCGATTTGTGTAGTTTACATTCGTCGATTCGACAATATGAATAACACCGCCAATGCAGCTGCTACGTTAATCTCGCTTCGATTTTAGGGTTAATTTAATAAAATTTCACTTATTGCGTATGTAATTCTGTTAAATATGGTCGCATTGGATAGATTTGGGCCGAATCGGCTCCTAACACGGACATTAAACCTGCTATATGTTGGGGTTAGCGTAGGCCACATTAACCCTCAAGGGGTTTGCCTAACCCATGCACATACATTGTCACTTTTGGCCGCTAACCGGGGAATTCCGGACTATGCTCAGGTTATGACCGCTAACCCGGCCTCATACATTTGGCCCCTGGTGGTCGGCAGCACCATGACCCGATTTCCCACTCAGTCATATTATCCTGACACTGAGCCAATCAGTCCTTGAACTATCCTAATAATGCCGAGCGACTGCCTAGGAAGCGCCAAGTAGCAATTTGTACGTCATTGGTTTGACTCGACCAGGGTGCAAACCCATGGGTTCGAATCCCATGATCTAGCAAAACGGGAGACGGATGCTCAACTCATTCGGCCATCCCATCTGATCCCATAGATATGAGGTGTACCTGGTGTAAGCAGGTGGCTGCACTGACCTCACCAGCTAATGGGGTCACATGAACATATAGACAAGGGTTGGATGACTGCAGCTTGTTTGTTGGGTTTTTACAACCTGGCAACATTTAAGGTCATATCAGGACGGGTATCGACTTGTGACAGTGCACACTCATCGCAACTTAATAGTGCTGCCCCACTGGGAGATAGGTGGTCAGCAGCATCATGACCTGATATCCCACACAGTCACATTATCCTGACACTGAACCAACCAGTCCTTGCACTATCCTATTAATGGTGAGCACCAGGCTAGGAAGAGGACAAGTGTCAATTTTGTAAGTCATTGGTTTGACTCGACAGGGAATCAAACTCCCAACCTTCCTGCGCTTTACCGATTCGACCATCGCTCATTTCTAGGATAGTAAACAAATCGCTGGAGCTGCATAGTCTGATGAAAGTACAAAAAGAAACTAAAACCCTGACCTAGATTTGATTCTATGCATCCACCTCACACTCTGGTGTATTTTCTAAAGCAGGTATTGCTGTGAAAAAGGCATATTACATCAATTAAATAGAAACTTTTCCCTTTGCAAATCATACAAATCTATGAGGTCCTAAATCTTTGACGAAATGGACCGTTAGTAGGGGGGGGGGGGTGAGGCGCCGCCTGGAGGAAAGGAGGGGAATTAGGGGAGCTGCTTGGAAGCAGGCCTCCCGGTCTCCAGGCCGGACCCCAGCCTCCAGTAACCCAAGTAGAAAGGAGCATATCAAAAGGAGAGGTTACAGGAGCAGACGTAATAATAACAATAGACGACAGGAGAATTACATACATAATAATATTTGCATAAGTACTTTATACCTCACGTTTTAGCTTGAAACCCAAAATTATTGTGTCTCTATTTTTAGATCAAATATCTCTAAATGTTTGCCATTTTTAATCAAAGTTAATCCTAGCTAAAGTGAAGCAGATTACAAAGATCAACGTAAATATACTTGCTTATTAAAGGACCTAACCAGATGGGATAGCTCAACAAGTTAAGCCTCCGTCTCCAGTTCTGGTAGATCGTGGGATCATGCGTTTGAACCCTAGTCGAGTCAAACCAATGACTTACAAATTTGATACATGTCGCTACCTGGCCAGGCACTCGGCATTATTAGGATAGGGCAAGGAGCAGTGGAATGAGGAAGACCAATCATCCACGATTGAAATCTCCCCTGCTTAAACAACTAATGTACAAAATGTGGCAGAAGCTCAAGACAAGATATTATATTCAGCATTGAAATGGTAGCCCAGGAATGGCAGACATGTGTGTTCGAGCCCCGTGTGTTTCCGTCGCTCCTGGGACACACTCGAGAGACGCCATTCCAATTAATTCACCACCTCTTCCCACGAGACTGAACAAGCCATAGACTAATTGGGCACATTCATAATTGTTAAAAAAAAAAAACCAAGTGCAATATAAAGAGTATAATAGGTAGGTGTGAAACTGAAAGGCACTGATTGCACCAGAACAGTTTATTAATAGGAAGTGCGAATATGAGTGTGAACACCCTTGAGACATGGCTAGGGTTACAGTGTAGATAATTAATTAGCTGTGTGATTTATTACTAGGACCTTGCTTTGCAAAAGTATCTTAGCGTGTTGGAGTTTTATGTCCTAGCAGCATCTATGGTCATATTAGCACTGGTAGTGACTGATCGATCCTGCTCAGTGGACCCATTTGCGGTTTGGGCTATTTTCTGTTCCAACGAGTGGTCCACAATTGGTTCATCAAAGGCTGTGGTATCCAGGTCTGTGAGAAAGTGCATATAAAAGACCCCTTGGTGCTTATCGGAAAGAGTAGCCTATGTGGCGGCAGTGGGATTCCGCCAAAGAAATATGTCAGAATGACCATACGTTTGACGTCCAATAGCCGATGATAAAAAGCAATGTGTTCTATAGGCATAGTTAAATAAAAAAGCTTTCTTTCTATGTATTGAATGGCGCCAGTGTGCACACGTGGTGATTTAATAGTGATACCCCACCTGTTATGCTGTGTGTACAGTAGCATGATCTTATATCCCACTCAGTCACATTATCCTGACACTGAGATAGCCATCCTGATCTTATCCTTGTAGGTGAGTAATGATGTGTGTGTCAGGCAACGGGGTGTGTGGAGTGTGATGTGTCTTCCGGTGCGACTAACACAAGGTCTCGCCACTCAGTGGGTAATGAGGCTGAAGGCTGAGTGGTGGCGCCACCGGTAGCGTTTTAGTAAATAACCATATAGAATGATACTCCATAAAATCTCCCTTACTTATACATCAGTACTCGCATAATTCTTTATGCGTAGCCTATATACATCTTCACCTTGTTGTGTTAGTGGTTGTGTTAGTTCGTGGCCATTGCTTTTTGATTTTAAGTTTAAAGTTTACCTCCTGGGTATATCATACTTGACAGACCAGACGGGATGGCTGAATGAGTTGAGCGTCCGTCTCCTGTTTTGGGAGATCGGGGGATCCGAACACATGGGTTTGTGGGTTCGAACCCTGGTAGAGTCAAACCAATGACTTAAAAATTGATACTTGTCACTTCCTACTAATCCTAGCCAGGCGCTCGATATTATTAGGATAGGGCAAGGACTGGTTGGCTCAGTGTCAGGATAATGTGACTGAGTGGGATATCAGGTCATGGTGCTGGTGGCCTTGTCTCCCAGTGGGGCAGCACTATAAAGTCACCATGAGTGCGCACTGTTACAAGCTGGTATCCATCCTGATATGACCTTAGATGTTGCTAGGACGTAAAACGACAACAAAACAAATCATACCTGACTTTTGGTGGTGTCACCGTGAATGAACTCATGGCGGTGTAGGGGTGTGGGGTGTGGGGGTGTGTGGGTGTGTGGGTGGTGTGGGTGTGTGGGTGGTGTGGGTGTGTGGGTGTGTTGGGTGTGTGGGTGTGTGGTGTTGTGGGGTGTGGGTGTGTGGGTGTGTGGGGATGTGGGTGTGTGGGTGTGTGGGTGTGTGGGTGTGTGGGTGTGTGGGTGTGTTGGTGTGTGGGTGTGTGGGTGTGTGGGTGTGTGGGGGTGTGGGGGTGTGGGGGTGTGGGTGTGGGTGTGTGGGTGTGTGGGGGTGTGGGGGTGTGGGGGGTGTTGACACTGAGGATGGTGTCTGGGTATGAGGAGGTGAGGTATGTGGGGTGTGAGGTAGTGAGCCAGTGAGCGTGTTTGGGGGGGTGGGGGGGGGGTTAGGTGGGGTTAGGTGGGTGCCCGTGTGGTAGCGGAACATTCTTTTACCCTCCAGCCTTGCAAGCTTGTTTTTCTTAATCTTACATTCAGAATGGAAGGTGGCTCATATTATATACAGAATATGTCAACATTACACACCAGAGATATTCATGCCCCACACTAGCCGATGTTTGTAACCACCCACCCTCCCTGCCGATATGCCATGTTGATCAGACAGCCTTAATATAAATATGAATTACATTTAAATTAAATTTTAATTAAATTTTAATGTTAATAAAGGGCAAGGCTCTTTAACAGAACCAGTGACACATGTATTCTCAACCATGTATTGTCTGCCTCTTGTCCATTGTAACTTAATAATAATAATAACTATAATAATAACAATAATAATAATAATAACAATAACAACAAAATAGCCATAGAACTGACAAGGTCCATCTGAAATTCTTGAGTCCCGAATCCCCTATCGGCAAGATTTAAATCAAATTGTCGGTTAGTCTGAGGCAGACTTTTATCCTAATTGAAACGTTCGGAGGGAAATACACACACATGCACACAAGATCCCCTCCCCCCCACACACAGAGCTTTTTTTTTTTTTAGAGAACCTCGCACACATGGAGATAAAACAGAAGCCATAAAACAACGTGTCTCAGAAAGTAAATGTCTTGAGTTGTTCGTCGGCAGTTTCCGGTGCGGAATTCTGGGTGCACGGCTATATATATATATATATAGATGTATATATATATATACACATATATATATATACATATATATATATATATATATATAATAGTTACCTACATAAATAAGGAACAAGGAGAATGTGATAGTCGGTAGAAAGGATATATTCCCCAGCTAGAGGAATTTCAGCAGTACAGTGAGTGAAAGCAACGGCCGCTGAGATGTGGGCGAGCAAGTGGCGCCACGTGCTCAGGTCATGAGGCACTAGTAGATGAGCTAATGAGTAGGTGACCAGCCGATGACTTAGTGGCTGGGGAGTAGAAGAATCTTTCGGGTTATTATACTCGTATAATGGCTTATACAGCATATATACAGTAAAACCTCTCTATACTGACCCCTCCACAGATCGACCACTCCCCTATATCGATCGCTTTATTTAGAGAGGTTTTACTGTATAAATATATATATATATATATAGGTACACTGTAAACCCTCTCTAACTGACCACCTCCACATATCGACCACTCCCCTATATCGATCACTTTATTTGGGTCCCAAGCGATCGCCCATACAATATCATTGTAACAATTAAAAAAAACTCCCGAAGCATGGTGGAATCAAACCGGAGACATACGAATTTATACTTTTGCCTTCCTAGCCTGGCGCTCAGAATTATTAGGATAGGGCAAGGACTGTTTGTCTCAGTGTCAGGATAATGTGACTGAGTGGGATATTAGGTCATGGTGCTGACAGCCTGGTATCCAGTGGGACAGGACTATAAAGTCACCACGAGTACGAACTGTCACAAGTCGGTACTCATCCTGATATGACCTTAGATGTTGTCAGGTTGTAAAACTCCAACAACCTACCAAAGCACACGTGTGTGTTGTATGTACCCAGTACTGAAATTTGGCCAAGGTTCTAGAAATGTGATGAAGTGGATTTATGAACTTGTGGGTGGGGTCACAGGATAATCATATATATATATATATATATATATATATATATATATGATTATATCCATATACAATTATATATGTATACAGATATGCAGGTAATGCAGTACCTATCTGCTAAAATACCTCAGGCAGTTTGACGCCCCTGCCTTGCAAAGTTATAAACCGTGTGGTATAGGTTCTTGATAGAACCAAAGGCTAAGGGAGCAAACCCTAACAGAAAACAATGCTTCTGTGGCAGCATTAAGGGCGGTGATGAATGGAACTCCCAACATCTCCTGGCCAGCCACTGCAGGGACAAATAGTTTGCGCCTGTCTTGACGTGTTCTTGCCAGTGTGAGACCCCTATTTGCTCCCCGAGAGAGTGCTCCTAGTAACTTGCAAAAGCCAGCAGCACTTCAACACTTTGCAAGCAGCTTTTATGAAATGCACAACCACACGAAATAGTGGTGGTTAAGCAGTCTTTGTCGCATTGTGACGGACAGCATGATGATGATGATGTATACAGATATATATATATATATATATATATATATATATGAATAAATATATATACAATAAAACCTCTCTAAATCGACCGACAATGGGACCAACTTTAAGTGGTCCATTTATGGAGGTGGTCGCTATTAGGTTATACTGTATATGTATAAATATATATATTCGTCGGGATATATATCTACTGAGTACAACGTATGCACCAGCTGTAGCTAAGGGAAGGATGGGACTGCAATGCAACAACAAAAAACAGACAACATAACCGAGTGATGGTTAGGGCGCCCCTCCCCATAAAGGAGGTCGTGGGTTCGATCCCTGGCCGAGTCAAATCAAAGATTGACTAAATATAAGCGTTGGTATTACTAGGATGGGGCAATGGCTGGTCGGTTGGCGCAATGCCAGGATAATGTGACTGAGTGGGGCATCGGGTTACGATGTGTTTGACTGTTTTAAGTTTTACATCCTAACAACACCTAGGGTCATATCACGATTGGTGTTGGCTTGTGACAGCGCGCACTCATGATGACCATATAATTATAGTGCTGCTCCACTGGGAGATCGGACTTCCGGCACCATGACCCGATAGCCTGCAGAGGAAAAAAACAACTGATGAAACAAAATGACTGGCAAAGTAGACATCTGGTGGCTAAATCGGTAAAGGGAGGTCGTGGGTTCGAACCCCAGCCGAATCAAACGAATTTTTTAACACTATTGAGACTGTCACAAATCAGTGCCCGTCATAATGTGACCTTAGATGTTGGTGCCATGCTACCCGTCCTGATATGACCTTAGACATTGCTAGGATGTAAAACCCCAACAACAAAAAACATAAAGTGGCGCCCGGTGCTCCCACCCCCACCCCACCCCATCCCCACCCCCACCCTCACCCCCACCCCCATCCCCACCCCCACCCCCACCCCCACCCCCACCCACCCACATCCCCACCCCGCCCCCACCCCTATCACCATTCCCACCCCACACCCATCCCCACCCCCACCTCAACCCCCACCCCACCCCCACCCCACCCCCACCTGCACCTGCACCTGCACCTGCACCTGCACCTCCGCCCCCACCTCCGCCCCCACCGCCACCCCCACTTCCACCCCCACCCCCACCTCCACCTTCGCCTCCATCCCCACCTCCACCTCCAGCAGGTCGTGAGTTTCCAAGAGATTTTCTGAATAATAGCTCGGTAATTTTGTGTGTGTACAAGACTTTATTCAAATGAATTATAGTCACCCCGCTCCCCCCCCCCCCCCCTGCAGCTGACACCCTCAATCACCTTTAGCTGTGCACACACAAACCTCTTGTTGTTTGTACTTGACACTGGTGGCACTTCCAATTTAAATCTATTCCTCAGCAATCGCGACTGATTCGGGAGCTTTACCCCAAATACACACGCCTTCAAGCAGTGTGTGCAGAGAGCCTACATGCACAGCTGGTGTGTGGGCAGTGTGTGGGGGTGGGGGTGGGGTGGGGTTGGAGAGGGTGTGGGATGGGGGTGTGGGGTGTGAGGCGACGTGGCTTATGATCGCCCAGCGGGGAGAGGAGGAGCGGAGGGGAGGGGAAGGGGAGGTGTGAAGTGGGAGGGGAGGGTGGAGTGGGAGATGAGAGAAGGGTAAAAGGGGAGGTGATGGAGGGGGAGTGGGAGAGGAGGGGAGAGGAGGGTGGTTTGGGAGATGAGAGAATGGTGAAAGGGGAGGTGATGGAGGTTGAATGGGAGAGGAGAGGTGGGTGATGGGGAAGGTAATTGAGGGGAGGGGAAGAGGAGGGTGGAAGAGGAGGGTGGAGTGGGAGATGAGAGAAGGGTGGAGGGGGAGTGGGAGAGAAGGGGAGCGGAGAATGGAGTGGGAGAGGAGGAGAGAAGATTCAAAGGGGAGAGGTGTCCAGGGGAGAGCGGAAAAGGCAGGGGAGAGGGAGGGGAGAGAGGAAGGGAGAGGGAGTGGGTGGATGAGGGGGGGGGGGAGAGGAGGAAGAGGGGAAAAGGAAGGTGGAACGGTAGAAGGGTGGAGGCAGGGGAGGAGTGGGGAGGTGGGGACAGGGGGTGGGGCAGGGAGACAGGAGGGCAGAGGAGGAGGAAGAGAGAGAGAAGGATAGTAAGGGGGAGGGGGAAGGGGGATGATCACTCGAAGCAGGGGAGGTGGGGAGGTTTAGGGAGGTTTATTTCAACAGTCACTGGCTCAGAAATAGTCAAATGTGGGTATGGGTGAGGGGTGAGGGGTGAGGGGTGAGGGGTGAGGGGTGAGGGGTGAGGGGTGGATGTGAGGTCAGGGAGTGTGTGGGTGTGAGGGTGTGAGGGGGTGGGTGTCTATGTAGGGATATGTGCGTGGGGTCACGTGGGGTGTGGCCAAGTGACTCTCTGGAGTCCATGTGTGTGGGGGGAGCGGAGGGGGGGGGGTCCCGTGTGTACAGTTCCGTACATGTGCTGGGTGTGTGTGTGTGTAGGAGGAGGTGGCTCAGGTGTGTGTGTGGGGGGGGGGGAGGGGGGGCCTGTGCGTACAGTTCCGTACATGTGCTGTGTGTGTAGGAGGAGGTGGCTCAGGTGTGTGTAGTGGCAGTATATGTGTGGTGTGTCCCTCTGTTGTCGGTGTCCCTGGGCGCGGTGGGTGTCCTTGGATGTCCCTGGGTGTCTACTTGGACTGCCTGAATCTCCTCCATCATTCTGTACTTCACACAACCTGCTGTCCCGCCGCTTGTCATAATCTGTTGATGTTCTTTGTTATGGGAACTTACAAACACACACACGCACCACACGATCTCCCACAAAGACGATAGAAAACATGCAATGAATTCGCTTTACGCAACTCCAAACCCCCATCCCCACCCCCACGCACACACATGAAATTATAGGTAGAACAATAAAAGGTAACATGGCCAATAACAAGTAATTAAATGGAGCGTATGCAAAGCAAAACTGTACTTTTCCTTTTTTGTCTTCGTCTGGCGCCAATTTTGTCACATCGCCAGCGAACCTGGCTCATATTGGAGAGATCGAGATGGGAGGGGAGGTTGGAAGGGGAGGTGAGAGGGGAGGTGGGAGGGGAGGGGAGAGGGAAATGAGAGGAGAAAGGCGGAACGAGGGATGGGAGGGGCGGAGAGGGGGCAGGCGGAACCAGGGAGAGGGGAAGAGGGTGGGGGAATGGGGGGGGGGGGAGGGGAGGGGGGGGGGAGGGAAAGGAGGGAGGAGAAAGGAGGAAAGGGAAATGAGCGAGGGGGGGGAGTTATGGAGAGGGGAGGAGGGAGAGGGGGAGGGAGGAGGAGAGGGAGGAGGGAGGATGGGAGGAGAAGGGAGGAGGAGGGGAGACGATGGAGGAGGAAGGGGAAGGAGCGAAGGGGGAGTAGGAGGTAGAGAAAAGGGGGAGGGGGAGCAAGGAGGGGGGGGGGAGGGGGAGGGAGGAGGAGTGAAGAGGACGGGGAAGGGGCAGGGGGTAGGATGGAGGAGGAATTGAGGAGGAGGAAGGAGGAGTACAGAGAAGGGAGGAGGGAGGGGAAGGAACTACGTGGAAGGGTAGGGGGAGGGAGGGGATGGGGAGGCGGAGGGGGAGGGGGAGTGTGTAAGGGGGAGGTTTGAGCTGAGTGTCCATGGGAGTAAGATCTTAGTGGAGGATATGAGGGTGGGTGGGCTCGACCATCACTACCTTACAACTTGATATATAAACTGTAAGTGACCACAGAGACGGAGACGGAGACGGAGACAGAGACAGAGACAGAGACAGAGACAGAGACAGAGACAGAGACGGAGACGGAGACGGAGACGGAGACGGAGACGGAGACGGAGACGGAGACGAAGACGGAGACGGAGACGGAGACGGAGACGGAGACGGAGACGGAGACGGAGACGGCGACGGCGACGGCGACGGCGACGGAGACCGAGACCGAGACGGTGACAGCGACGGAGACGGAGACACGGGTCTGACCAATCACGAGTGGCATCATAGGTGAGGAACTACATCTGTCCCTTTTCCAGTCTACGTCCACCAATATAATATAAAGCCAGGAAACAACTGTGGCCACTCTTGGTTTCATGTCTGCAAGTCCTCCAACTATGAGGAGTGGTGTCCTAGTTTATTTTCCCATAGCGGGTTACAGAGGACATATATCTCTGCGTGTAGGTAAATATATATGTATATATACCTGTGTGTCTGGACTGCACCTGACGTGTGCGCATGCGTGTACAGGAATTGTCTATTGTCAGGTACATCCAGGCACCCACAAAGGTCAATACATCATTTCCAGGTTACCAAAGATGGTGTTCACCCAGCCAGCCCCTAATGCCACAGCACATTACAGCACGATGCAACACACCACAGCACACTGCAGCACACCGCAGCAAACTACAGCGAGCTACAGCACACTGCAGCACTTCTCAGCATACTACAGCACGATGCAGCACACCACAGCACACTGCAGCACACCTCAGCACACTACAGCACACTGCAGAACATATCAGCACACTGCAACACACTGTGAGCACATAATAACACATTACAGGACATTGAGGTACGCTGCAACACATAGGAGCACATTGCAACACACTGCAACACCTCGCAGCATAGGAGCACACTGCAACCCACTGTGACACACAACAGCAGCACTCCTCAAACAGTGCAGCACATAGCAACACATGTCAACACACTGCAACACACTGCAGCACATAGCAACACATTTCAGCGCACTATGACACATATCAGCACATGGCAACACACTGCAGCAGACTATGACACATGGCAGCACATGGCAACACACTGCAGCACATAGCAACACATCTCAGCACACTATGACGCATATCAGCACATGGCAACACACTGCAGCACACTATGACACATGGCAGCATATGGCAACACACTGCAGCGCATAGCAACACATTTCACCACACTATGACACATATCAGCACATTGCACCACACTGCACCACACTGCACCACACTGCACCACACTGCACCACATTGCACCACACTGCACCACACTGCACCACACTGCAACACACTGCGCCACACTGCACCACACTGCACCACACTGCACCACACTGCACCACACTGCACCACACTGCACCACACTGCACCACACTGCACCACACTGCACCACATTGCATCACACTGCACCACACTGCACCACATTGCATCACACTGCACCTCACTGCGCCACATTGCGTCACACTGCACCACACCTAAGGACACTGCAGCACATTGCAGCACACTTAGACAACAATATTATGTGTACAATTTGATGGCTTAGCATTTCTACAATATTATTGAGATAAATATATCAATTATCAGGTGTATTATTATATTCCACCTTCCTTTACTTTCAAGTCACTTTTATTATAAATTGCTAACTTTAGAGATATTTAAAGTGAAAGTATCTCAAATAAAATATCAGTATCATCATGCTGTCGGTCCCGGTGCGACAAAGACTGCTTTCATTACTTGACTGCCGCTCTCCATTTAGCTCTCTGCTGTGAGAGTTGCGTCCATGAGTCGGTCTTAATGTCTCTCAGCTTCAGGTTTCTCTTGATGGTATCCTTGAACCGGAGACGGGGGCGCCCTCTCTTTCTGTAACCAGAAGACAGTTGAGAGTAGAGGATCTGCTTTGGTAGCCTGTCTGATGACATCCTCATGAGGTGTCCAGTCCACCAGAGATTCTTTTTGATCAGAAGATCTTCCGTAGAGGGCAGCCACGTCCATTCGAGTATTTCCTTATTTGTCACTTTGTCCTTCCAGGTGAGCCTCATGATTGAACGCAGATGTCGCATCATGAAGGCATGCAGCTTTTTCACCTGTCGGTACCATATCAGTATACATCACAGAAATGAAGGCCACCATAGGTTTCCATGGTAAAAGTTCTATTAAATTAACTTAAAGTGTAGGCTCGGGCTTTCTATCGACAGACTGTCTAATGGTGAAAACAAGTCTATTCAGACTCATCAATGAGAGGCAGTATAAATCTTCAAGAAAAAACAACAACTTACAATTAATTTCCTTCTATATGCCAATGAATGCTTCATAAGTACACATGTCGCAATGTTGGATATATAGGATCAAATTGAGGAAAGTGTTGTGTTTTAGAAAATGTTATGCTTTCATCAGACTATGCAGCTTGAAAATTCAATGTGAATTTAAACCAAAAGATAAATTTAATCCAGGAAATTCATTTCAGTTGCTAGTTAGTGGTCATCCAATTTACATATTAGACAATAAAAAAAAAGAATATATTCTAGCAGTCATACATATATTCAACGGGTTTTTGTTTTCTGCCGTTTAATATATTAACAGCTATGTATTTATTCAGGAGGTCTTTTTATGTTTCTCCTGTTCAAATTACACATGGAATCTATCTTCTTTCTTTCCTTTAAATTAAAACAAAGAAAAGTATTTCCACATGATCATTGTACATAAAAGTTGATATTTTGGTCGTGGGTTATACCAGAAGGGATGGCCGAATGAGTTAGAGCGTCCGTCCATCTCCCGTGTTGATAGATCGTGGGATCGTGGGTTTTAATCCTGGTCGAGTCAAACCCATGACTTAAAAATTGATACTTGTCGCTTCCTAACCAGACACTCGGCATTAGTAGGATAGGGAAAGGAGCAGTGGAATGAGGAAGACCAATCGTCTGCGACTGAAATTTCCCCCGCTTAAACAACTAATATACCATCAACAACAAAATGTTTCACATGAAAAGGAAGAAAGCGGAAGAACAATACTTATGAGGTTCTTTCCACAATTAAAAATAACACATATACTTTACTTACTTATACTGTAACAATAATGACAAATATAAAAAATAAAGGTAAAAATTATATTAACATTACCTTTAATACTGTAAATGACATCTCATTGTTTATGTAATGCTATGTATTTTCACTCTGCAGTAACTTAAATATTTTCTTTTTAGACATTCGTTGAACCAAATAGATGTTGTTTGAACATTTAATATTATTATCAAGTGAATTCCATATTTTCATGGGACAGATATCAAACTAGATGACACTACAAAGCACTTCAAGTCTAGTTGAACCTAGTTTGCTATCAATTTGCAACATTTGTAATGTGTTACATAGATTTCAATTACTCTAAAAAAATAAATATAAAATTGAGTAAATATTTCTACCACTCACCCCGAAAAAAACCGATGCTAGGGCACTAAGAAATGACATTCATGCGATTAAACTTTATTTTCACAAAAATAGTCGATGTGTAGCGAATTGTGCAAATGTAAATGCATGGAATGTTCTATGTTATCTTACATTCCTCTCATCACATTTGGCATGGTCCATAATACACAACGATTTACCACTACTTGGCCTTCATCTGTGAAACCCGGTCTATGTCCCCACTGGACGGTGGTCCATAATACACAAAGATTTAATGCTAGTTTGCCTTTATCTGTTAACCCTGACCTATGTCCCCACTGGACGGTGTTCAGTAATGCACAATGATTTACCACTACTTGGCCTTTATCTGTGAAACCCAACCTATGTCCCCACTGGATGGTGGTCCATAATACACAAAGCTTTAATGATATTTTGCCTTTATGTGTTAACCCTGACCTATGTCCCCACTGGACGGTGTTCAGTAATACACAATGATTTACCACTACTTGGCCTTTATCTGTGAAACCCAACCTATGTCCCCACTGGATGGTGGTCCATAATACACACAGATGTAATGCTATTTTGCATTTATCTGTTAACCCCGACCTATGTCCCCACTGGATGTTGGCCTGTAATACACAAAGTTAAAACTTCTTCACTTTTATCTGTGAAACTCGGCATATATCCCCACTGGACGTTAGCTCATAATACACAACAATTTACCGCTGCATTGCCTTTATCTGTGAAACCCAGTCTATGTCACTACTGGACGGTGGTCCATAATACACAATGATTTACTGCTATTTCAGCTTCATCTGTTAACCCTGACCAATGTCCCCACTGGACGTTGGTTCGTAATACACAAGGATTTAACACCTCTTCACCGTTACCTATGAAACCCGGCCCATGTCCCCACTGGACGTTGGTTCGTAATACACAAGGATTTAACACCACTTCGCCGTTTCCTATGAAACCCGGCCCATGTCCCCACTAGACGTTGGTTCGTAATACAGAAGGATTTAACACCTCTTCACCGTTACCTATGAAACCCGGCCCATGTCCCCACAGGACGTTGGTTTGTAATACACAAGGATTTAACACCACTTCGCCATTGCCTATGAAACCCAGCCCAAGTCCCCACTGGACGTTGGTTCATAATACACAAGGATTTAACACCACTTCGCCTTTACCTATGAAACCTGGCCCATGGCCCCACTGGATGTTGGTTCATAATACACAAGGATTTAACACCACTTCGCCGTTGCCTATGAAACCCAGCCCATGTCCCCACCGGACGTTGGTTCGTAATACACAAGGATTTAACACCTCTTCACCGTTGGCTCATGCCAAGGTGAGCAGTCTGTCCTACTGTCCAGTCCTACTGTCGGCTGTCAACTGACCACTGTCCATTATCCAGGCCAGTCCAGGCTCTCACCCCCCCCCCCCCACACACACACACCTCCAGGGCAGCTGCTACACACACAACATTCACACAGAATCAACGCAAACTGATCACACCAACCAGATAGGTTTTCGCACTGACCGCACAGAAGAGTAAAACCACACAAAAGAAATGTAATTAGCAATTATGCAATCTTTTATTCCATCGCCTTTATATTTCTTACATCTTGCATATATGTATGTACCTATTTGATTTCATCAGGTGAGGTTCTTGGGGGGGGGTGATTTTTTGTTGGGGGGAGGGGGCAGGAGGGGGGGGGGGGGGAGTAACGGTGGGAAGGTGCAGGAAAGCGAGTAGGTGTGTGGCGCAACAGGAGGTCACCTGGTTACATGTTTGCGCATGCGTCATGGGGTCATCAGTGGCGGGCGGACGCACGTCGCTCGGCAGCTGCAGGTCTCCCCTTTGACCTGGTCCGGGCTGACCTGACATGAAGGTGAGGCAGACCGAGGGGGGGGGGGGAGAGCGGGGAGACGGGGTAGGGGGGAGGGAAGGCTTACATCAGGTGAGGCAGAGAGGGGAAGAGGGGGGAGGAGGGGAGAGGGGGAGTGGGTGTGAGCGGGGAAGAGGAGGAGAGGGGAAGGGGAGAGAGGGGAGGGAGGGTGAAAGAATGGGTGAAATGGGGGGTGAAGGGAATGAGGGGGAGGGAGAGTGAGGAGGGGAGAGGGGGTGGGGGAGGGAGAGGGGGAGGAAGAGGGGGTGGGGGGGGGAGGGGAGAGAGGGGTGGGAGGAGGGGAGAGGGGGAGGGGGGGGGAGAGGGGAGGAGGGGAGGGGGAAAGAGGGGAGAGGGGAGAGGGCTTCATCAAGGTGGTAGGGCCTGGACGGCCTGGAACCAGACCAGACAGAGGCAGAGAGAGGGGGGCACGGAAGAGGGAGGCAGAAGGGGAGAGAGGGAGGGGGGAGAGGGGATATACGGGGGAGAGGAAGAGATATGGGGGACGGAGAGAGAGGGAGAGAAACAGAAAGATGAGGAGAGAGAAGGGGGCGAGGGGGAGAGAGAAAGATGGGGAGAGAGAGGAAGATAGGGAGGGAGAGGGGGAGAGTTAGGGAGAGGGAGAGAGAGGGAGGTAGACACAGAAAGGTGTGGAGAGAAGGGAGAGAGAGCGAGTGAGAGGGAGACAGAGGGAGAGGGAGAGAGGGAGAGGGAGAGAGAAGGAGAGAGAGGGAGAGAGAGGGGCAGTCCAGTAGTAGGATAATGTGACTGAGTTTGATTTTGGGTCATGACATCCCAGTGGGGCAGTACTATTAAGTCGCTATGCGTGTGGACTCCTACAAATCAGTACTTGTCGTTGCATGTTTCTCGGAGGTAAACCCCACCACAAACAAAACCTATCCTTGTTAGACCGAAGTGCAGTGTTATATATACATATATAATTTCTCAGTGTTAAGTGAGTAGGACAGTGAGCGGGCGAGCGGTGGCGCCACAGTCATAGTTGAAGCCTGAGCAGTAGATGAGTAGTCTGAGGCTCAACCACCCGATTACTGGTGGGTGGGTGTTAGGATAGTATAGAATTCTGTGTTATTATACTTGTATAATTCTTATACAGCATATAGCTCAGATAGATAGTGTTATATATAATGTATATATATCACTATCTAGCTAGCACTAAATACAAATAGGGGCTGTATCGCTGTAAATGAAAATCTAGTGGCTGTGCTGACGCTAGTATTGGAAAATACTATAATGGAGGCAATACTAGACTGCAGAAATAGAAAACACAAAGGTAGTAGCATCTTATTTCTCATTAATATTCACCTAATTGATTACACATCACATGTATAAATTTGCAGGTTTCAGGGGCAAAAAAGCAAAAAATCCAATTTAGTTGTTTTCTATCAAATAGAATTAATTGTTGTGCTTTCCATTTAAAGTCAATCAATTTCATATTGAATAGGCAATTACATAGGAGATGTGGTCGTTTCCGCGAAAAACATGATTTGATTATCAGAATGACGGCAGCTTCAGCTCAAATGTGGTAGACATGGTTTCATTTTTGGCCTGGATGGCATTTGTCGGTTTTTGTGCCTGGGCACTTCATATATATAGAGTAATATTGTATGTTGGCGGAACAAAGGAGACTTCGGTAGAAGAAAGAGAGAGAGAAAGACAGAAAGAGAGATTGGTTGGTAACAACCGATGGGACTACCCCATTTACAAATGCAGGGGTAGTGGGTGTTCACCAGATAAAAGATTCACCCCAACCGAAAGTAGGGGTGAATGGCAACCCTGCCTAATGGCCCTGTCACACTACGACGTAATGACGTCAGCGTAGGGAGAACGTGAAGAACGTTGAACTTCTGGGCGTAGTATGCAAATTTGAGCACAAGTTGAACGTGGATGCAGCGTAGTGGACGAGAGCGTAACGTCGGTAAAGCGTAGTAATACCGTCATTCAACGAGAGAGGACAACGTCATTACGCTCACGGAACGTTATGAACGTTATTCCATCGCCAGAAGAACGTTACGTGATGTTACCTACGTCATGAGACGTTGAACGTACGTTGAATGCACGTTCTCCTGACGTTCTTCTGACGTTCTCCTGACCTTCCCATTACGCCACGTGGGCATTTGCACTCGGTTTAATGTGGGTCAACGTAGTGGAACGTAGTTGAACGTAGTGAGCAGCGTTGGAAAAACGTCCGTTTAACGTCATTGACATTCACTGAACGTGAACAGAACGTACAGCGAACGTAAACCCTTATGTTCGAGCTACGTCAACATTTTTTAACATGTCCAAAACCTCGACGTAACTCGACGTAACACGACGTAATGTGACATAGCTCGACGTCATTCTAACGTCATTCTGACGTCATCATGACGTAACCCAACGTAATGACAAAAAATGACCACGTTAGGCTCACGTTGGCTCGTTACATCGTAGTGTGACAGGGGTATTAGTCCGAACAAAAGCGGCTTCACTCGAAATCAGCTATAAACAAGCTGTGGTGGTTCCAGCATGCATTGTTTATCTATCTAGGCATAGAGTTGATGAACATGGAGAAAATGAATAGACGAGATCACCGTTCCGATTGCGCATGCGCCAAAAATGGCATTGGCAGCAAAGCAAATGTGTACAGCCATTAAGTTAGCCGATACGCATAGGGAAAAACTTCGATTTTATTCAAAATTAATAGAAATACATAAGAATTTGGCATAAATATGTATGCAGACATGCAATATAATGATCTGATGGATATATCTAAGACAAAACTAGCCATAGTTAAACATTTTGAGCTAAGATATATACAATTCCACACAAAACAATCAGTCACTTTAAGGGTGTTATCCACATCACCATTATTAATTCTTGTTCTAAATATTAAAATGCCAAATGTGTCAACAGACACTTGTTTCAGAGAAATATATAACCAATATCTGATTAACCCTACAACATGAATAAAATAAGTAAAACTGACTCTGGCTATGGCTCTAACACTAGTCTGAGTGCCTAGATTTTTCTAAATCTAAATGCACATGGCATAAGATGTGCTGATTATATTGATGTAAATGCAATGCTGGATAAAAGATTAATATCCTAATTTATTACATATATTTTTTAGTTGGTATTCTATGTTTCAAAGAAGAGCTGAAATGAGCTGAAACTAGCACATTTCATAGCTGCACCCAGTCTATTAGTATCAGCCATGTGCTTCGCGAGGGTTTGTTTTTCTGGAATGGCGATGTAGTCTATTAATTTGTTAAATGCAGCCATTGAATGCTCTCAATTCAAATTTCAAAGTATATTTATCTACATTATTTCTTTAAATTCAGCACTTCAAAAAGTAGCAGACTGAGATATATAAGTATCTGCAAAATATAGTTAGTTGTTTCCGTTGGGAAATCATATGGATACATCAATAACCCATCCTTCGAACACTTTTTCTATAGAATTGTCTAGCAGTCCTGCTGCGGGTGTAACTGAATAACCACTAGACACACCTTATTATAATGGGTGATAATAGGGGTTCTTAACTAGGTGACCACTAGACACTTCCTATTATTATGGGTGATAATAGGGGAATTTTAAAATAGATGACCACTAGACACTAATTATCATTATGGGGGATAATAGGGGATTTAAAACTAGATGACCACTAGACACTCCCTATTATTATGGGTGATAATAAGGGAGTTTAATTAGATGACCACTAGGCATTCCCTATTATCAGGGACGATAATAGGGGAGTTAACTAGATGACCACTAGATACTCCATATTATTATGGATGATAATAGTGGTTTTTACCTAGATGACCACTAGGCATTTTCTATTGTTATGGGTGATAATAGGGTGATAAGTGGGGAGTTTAATTGGATGACCAGTAGGCACTCCCTATTATTATGGTTCATGATAGAGGTACTTAACTAGATGACCACTAGATACTCCATATTATTATGGATGATAATAGGGGTTTTTACCTAGATGACCACTAGGCATTTTCTATTATTATGGGTGATAATAGGGTGATAAGTGGGGAGTTTAATTGGATGATCAGTAGGCACTCCCTATTATTATGGTTGATAATAGAGGTAGTTAACTAGATGACCACTAGATACTCCATATTATTATGGATGATAATAGGGGTTTTTACTTCCGTGACCACTAGGCATTTTCTATTATTATGGGTGATAATAGGGTGATAAGTGGGGAGTTTAATTGGATGACCAGTAGGCACTCCCTATTATTATGGTTGATAATAAAGGTAGTTAACTAGATGACCACTAGATACTCCATATTATTATGGATGATAATAGGGGTTTTTACTTCGGTGACCACTAGGCATTTTCTATTATTACGGGTGATAATAGGGGTTCTTAACTACATGACCACTATACTCTCCCTATTATTATGGGTGATGACAGGTGACCACTAGACACTCCCTATTACCATGGGCGATAATAGGGGTTCTTTAAACTCTATTGATCTCAGATCGAGGCTACTTTCCACATCACAGCGCGCACACAAATGGACTCCTCTCAGGGTACCACCACCAGACAACCCTCTCAGTTCACTAGCTTCGTGCCCTCACTCACTTCCACATCATAAAACAGCGGTTGCAAACCCAGGTCATGACACCGCAAGTCAATATGTGGTGCTACCCGGAGTGCCACCACGAGGAGCTTTACAAAACCACGCTGTTTAATTGATTACTTCCAGTTGCGATGAGGTTGGCTCTCCCTACTCGAAGCCTCAGAACTGACAAAGGACAGAAAGAAATAAATGCTGGGGTGTCGGTACTGAATTTTACTCCTCCCCCGAGTGGATGGGCACTGGGCATGGACTGACCCGAGGCATGTGTCGCACATGCTTCAGGGCGTTGAATACCCTGCTCTTGCGGAGAGGCTGGTCACATGACCATTTGTTGGTTCGGTATAAATAGGTGACCAAAGCCGCATTCAGGGTGTGCCTCGGAGGTGTCTCGCAGAAATTCCCTCGAAAATGGCCGCCTCCATAGGAGGCAGCCATTTGGAATTCAAAGGAACAGCTCTGATTGGTTGAAACCACTGAATTTGGTGGCCATTTTCGAGGCACTTTTTGCCTCCTACCTGAAAAGTGAGATGTCTCCGAGGCATCTCCGAGGCGTACCCTGAACACAAATAGGTCAAAAATACGTCTCAGAACCATTTCGGAATTGACTCGGAGGCGTACCCTGAATGCGGCTCAGTTCCCCATCTCTAACACTCCCCTGTTGTGGCCAGGGCCCATATGTATGAGCCACTTTTTAACCCGACCGGGGTTAAAGGAGGGTGCCGGGTTAGCTAACCCCAGGGTTCCAAATGTGTCATGGGGGATGTATGGGTCCAAAGCATGCGCGGGTTAGCTAACGTTTCAGTTATTTATAGATTTGGGAAATCCCTCTGCGTTTGTAGCCATATATTAGGCTCAAATATATTAAATGCTATCATATTTAATAGAATTACATACGCAATAAGTGAAATTTTATCAATTTAACCCTAAATTCGAACCCTCCTTAAGGCTACCGCCGCATTGGCGGCGATATTAATAGTTATATTTTCGAATCGACGAACGTACAGTCAACAAACCGCCGCCGCCGCCAGTATGGAAAGCGACGTCGATGCGGCGATTTGTTTACTTTACGTTCGTCGATTCGAAAATATAACTATTAATATCGCCGCCAATGCGGCGGTAGCCTTAAGAAGGGTTCGAATTTAGGGTTAAATTGATAAAATTTCACTTATTGCGTATGTAATTCTGTTAAATATGATCGCATTGAATAGATTTGGCCATAATCGGTGCCTAACCCCACCTTTAACCCTCCTTTCGCATGGGGTTAGTGCAGGCGACTTTAACCTCACCGAGTTAGTTTAACTCGGACACATACATACGCAGTTTTCGCCGCTAACCCGGGAAATCCGCATGATGCCGGGTTACGACCGCTAACCATGTCTCATACATATAGGCCCTGGAGAGTGCAGTCGGTCAGAGAGTGTGCAAGGTTTGACCTCACTATAGGGTTTTATTTCCTAGCAACATTATGAGATCATATCAGGATGGGCACAGATGTGTGACTGCGCGCACTCATAGTTGCTTTATATAAATGTGTATAGCAGCATACAGGACTTTATATAGCAGTATATGTTCTATATTCCAGTGCACGAGTGACAGTATTCACACCACTGGTAGGGTTGGTGTGGTGGCGCCACCTGGCCCAACTGTGAAAAGGTGTCACCCATAGAGCAGTACACAGCATATGGGTGATCATCTACTAGGGAACATTCCCTTTCTCGCCTTCACACTCGCATAACTCTCATACATCACATATATATACAGTAAAACCTCTCTAAATCGACCAACCTTGGGGCCGACTTTAAGCGGTCGATTTAGCGAGGTTTTACTGTATATTGAAGACTGAATTACCAAGGCAGGTTGAAAGAAGGAGTGGCTTTGTGAAGGGGCTAGAGATGGATGTCCCCCTAACATAACTAATCTAGGTGTAAATCACTATGTATGCACACCCTCCTTTGGGTAGATTCATCCTGGTGACTCAGGCTAGAGTGAGTGTGGGTGGTGCTTTGGTGCGTTGTTGTGTTGGTGTGTTGGTGTGTTGGTGTGTTGGTGTGTTGGTGCGTTGGTGCGTTGGTGTGTTGGTGTGTGTGTGTGGATATGTGAGTAGGGGGTGTTATGTGGACGGTGTATGTGAGTGTGTGGGTGTGTGGTGTGTCGGTGTGCGGGTGTGTGGGGGTATGTTGGTATGTATGTGTTGGTGTGTGTGTATGTGTGTGTGTATGTGTTTGGGGGATATTTGTGCGTAGGTAGGTTTATATGTCCCTGTGTGTGGATGTATGCCTGTATGTGGGTGTTGGTATGTGGGTGTTGGTATGTGGGTGTTGGTATGTGGGTGTTTATATGCATGTGTGTGTATGTGTGCGCGTGTGTGTATGGATGTGTGCATGTGTGTGTGTATATGCATGTGTGGGTGTGTGCAGGTGAGCATGTATGTGCACATGTGTGCATGTGCGCATGTGTGTGCATGTGCGCATGTATGCATATGTGAATTTGTGTGTGTTTTTGCGTGTGTGCATTTGTGTGTGCGTGTGTGTATGTAGTGTACGTGCAAACTTGTATGCCTGTGTGTCTATGTGTGCATTTGTGTGCGCGTGAGTGCACATTTGCATGTGTGCATGTGTGTGAGCATGTGTGCGCGCATGCGTGTGTGAGCGCGTACGTGAGCGCATATGTTTGAGTATGTGTGTATACGCATATGCTGGCATGCATGTGTCCATGTGTGCATGTTTGTGCGTGTGTGCGCATCTGCGCACATGTGCCTGTGTGCACGTACGTGTGTGCCCATCTGATGGTGTGTGCCTGTATGCATGTGCGCGAGTGTGAGCACATATGTGAGAATGTGTGCACATATGCGTGTGTGCGCGCGTGTTCGTGTGCGTGTGTGTGCGTGTGTGTGCGAGTGGTCGACCCGAACAGTGACATTCCTACGATGGCGGCCTTCACAAACAAACCATGCAGCTTGCATCCTGATCTCGCCATGTGGAAGCTCGACGTCACGTGACCGCACTGCGTGATGCACACTGCCTCTCCCTCTGTGTCCTCAGATTAACCTCATATTGCCCGATATAGGCTACAGGCCGGAACGTCTATGGGATGAGCATCGGTCGAAGCAAAAGTAACGAAACAAAGTAAAGTTTGTTTTATTTAACGACACCTCTAGAGCGCATTGATTTTTTATCATCAGTTATTGGACATCAAACATGTGATCATTCTGACATATTTGATTGGAGGAAACCCGCCGCTGACACCATATAGGCTACTTCCTTTAGTTTTATATGCACTTTTCCACAGACAGGACAGCACATACCACAACCTTTGATGAACCACTTGGGGACCACTGGTTGGAACAGAAAATAGCCCAAACTGCAAACGGGTCCACTGAGAAGGATCGATCGGATGATTGACAGTTTCACTGGTGGACATGCGACCGCCTGAGCTACGTCCTGCTCCCCTGAAGCCAAGGTCACGATGCCCAATTACATATCACCCATCAAAATGACTATATAAATTAAGTACATGATTTTACATGCGCGTTTGTATACGTAATAGTTGGAGTTGGTGCGCGAGTGATTTCAAGTGGGTCAAAGTTGAACCCTGAGTCCAATTTGAAAACACTGTAAAAGCTCCCTACATTGATATGTAGACCTACAAGTATGCATAACCATGTCTTTCACTTTTCATTGACACAAACACAGTGTCAGTGTGTGTCTGTATGTGCCTCTGTGGCTGTGTGTGTCTGTGCATGTCTGTGTGTGTTTGTGTGTGTCTGTGTGTGTCTGTGTCAGTGTGTGTGTATGTGCATGTATGTGTGTGTCCATATATGTATGTGTGTGTCTGTGTGTATCTATGTGTGTAAGTGTGTGGCTGTGTTTGTCTGTGTGTGTTTGTGTGTGTCTGTGTGTGCCTGTATGTGTGTATGTCTGTGTTTGTATGTGTGTGTCCGTGTGTGTCTGTATATGTCTGTGTGCATCTGTGTACATGTACATCTATGTGTGTATGTGTGTGGCCATGTGACTGTGTGTGTCCATGTAGGTTTGTGTGCGTCTGGGTGTTTGTGTGTGTATGTGTGTGTCTGGGTGTGTCTGTGGGTCTGTGTTTGTCTGTATATGTATGTGTGTGTATGTGTGTGTCCGTGTGTGTATGTGTGTGTCTGTCCATGTATGTCTGTGTCTGTGTGTGTCCACACATGTCTGTGTGTCCATGTTTGTCTGTGCATGTATGTGTGTCCATATGTGTCCATGCATGTATGTGTGTGTCTGTGTGTGTTTGTGTGTGTCCGTGGGTGTTTGTGTGTGTCCGTGTGTGTCCGTGTGTATGTGTGTGTCCATGCATGTATGTGTGTGTTCGTGTGTGTCTGTGCATGTCTGTGTGTGTCCGTGTGTGTCCATGTGTGTCCGTGTGTGTCCGTATGTGTCCGTGTGTGTATGTGTGTGTCTGTGTGTGTCCGTGTGTTCCGTGTGTCCGTGTGTGTCCGTGGATGTCCGTGTGTGTCCGTGTGTGTCTGTGTGTGTCCATGCATGTCCGTGTGTGTCCGTGTATGTCCATTTGTGTGTCCGTGCATGTCTGTGTGTTTGTGCATGTCCGTGCATGTATGTGTGTGTCCGTGTGTCTGTGTGTGTCCATGTGTGTCCATGCATGTATGTGCGTGTCTGTGTGTCTGTGTATGTATGTGTCTGTGTGTGTCCGTGTGTGTCTGTGTGTGTCCGTGCGTGTCTGTGTGTGTCTGTGTGTGTCTATGTGTATCTGTGTGTCCGTGCATGTCCGGGTGTGTCTGTGTGGGTCCATGTGTGTCCGTGTGTGTCCGTGTTTGACCGTGTGTGTCCGTGTTTGTCTGTGTGTGTCCGTGTGTGTCCGTGTGCGTGCGGTGGGATTATCTTGGTTAATTCCGGGAACCACCTAATCTGTCTCGTCTGCTTGCTCGCTGAACCGCTCACCATAACAACAGCCCCAGCGTCCCGTTATAGAACCGCGGGGAAACCCCCGTGCTACGTCACTTCCGGTTCGACCCGCTGGTTCCACGCCGGTGATCGATCCGTGAGTTGGGCGGTGAGGTATCAGCTCTGAGCGCTCACTCTCCCAGCACGGGCTTGGTGCAGATGTGGGCGGTGGTGAGTCGCTCACGTCACCGGTGAATCAGCCAGGGCGACCACTACTCGGCGCTCGGTCATCGCGGTAAGGCCCGCCTGCTTGAGGGACCCAAAGTGTGTGAATCAGTGTTTACACTTGCTCGGGAATAGACGAGATCACCGTTCCGACTGCGCATGCGCTGAAAAAGGCTCTGGCAGCGAATCAAAGGCATATGGCCATTGAGTTTGCTGATACGCACATGGCAAAACTTCAATTTTATTCAAAATTAATCATAATACATAACAATTTGGCACAAACATGGATGGATGGATGCAATATAATAATATAATGAATAAGTTTAAGACACAACTCTCCATAATTAAGCATTTTGAGCTAAGACACATACAATTTCAGTCACTTTACAGGATGATATTTGCCTCACCATTTTCTAGACATAAGTCATTCTTGTTCTAAATATTAAAATGTCAAATGTGTCAACAAAAACTTATTTCAAAGAAATATATAACCAATATCTGATTAACCCTACTCATTTTCTAGTTCTACATATGTCATTAACCATAGGATATAAATAAAAACATGAATAAAATAAGTAAAACTGACTCTGGCTATATCTCAATTTATTATATATATATTTTTAGTTGGTATTCTATGTATCAAACAAGAGCTGAGATGAGCTGAAACTAGCATATTTCATAGCTGCACCAAGTGTATTAGCATGTGCCATGTGCTTCTTGCAGATTTGTTTTTCTTCCATGCATCCCACAATGCTCTGTGTGGCTGGAATGGCGATGTAGTCTATTGATTCATAATATAGCTGTAGTGGTGGTGTGGTTATGGTGGCCATAACTGCTACTGCTATTGTCACTGTCACTGTCACTGTCCGTGCCACTGTCACTGTTGTGGTAACTTTTAATGCTACTGCCACTCTCACTGTCATTGCCACAGTTACTGTAACTGTCACTGGCACTGTCACTGCCACTCAATCAATCAATAGTTCCGTCCTCTAGTTGAGGGTTGGATGCAATGGTTCTCCACTTGTCCCGATGGTGTGCTGTTCTGATAGACTGTGAATAATTCAAGCCTGTCCACTGTGAAATATTTGTAAACCATGATGTTCTTGGTCTCCCTCTCCCTCTGCTGCCATTCACCTTCCCTTCCAACAATGTACGGTATATTGAACTCTGACGAATGATGTGGCCAAAATAAATAAGTTTCTTTGTCTGTATAGTGGCAAACAAGCTTTTCTTATTTTAAATTTTTCTGAGAACTTCTTTGTTGGTGATCTTCTTTGTCCATGATATTTTCATCATCCTTCGATAAGTCCACATCTCAAATGCTGCTAAACGTTTGTACATTTTCTTAGAGATTGTCCATGTCTCAGCCCCATACATTAGAGTAGACCACACATAACACTGAAGAATACGCTTCCTTGTTCGTGTTAATATCTTACTTGATGTTAGCACTCTATACATTTTGGAGAATGTTGTTCGGGCTATTGTTACCCTTCTTTTAATTTCTCACTGCCACTACCCATGGAATATTAAGCTAAGATTGTTTGTTGGGATTATACGCACTAGCAACATCTAAGATCATATCAGGGCGGGTGCCGACTTGTGACAGTGCATTCTAGTTTCTACTCTACATGGTTTAACACAAGTTGTATAATTATTTATAATTTTTGTATTTATGCCGCTGTTTCCCCGTCTACTCGCTAGAGGGCGCAAACAACTACATCCGGTGGTAGGGCGCAACCATGCACTTGGAAATTGGGATACTTTTAGAAACAGGATTCAAGGATTCATTCAGTCTCCAACACTGGATAACATCTTAGTTCTTCCAAGGAAGCCCATTTTGGATTACTGCCACGGGAGCCATTTGTATGCCGCGGACGACTGGCTAAAGGGAGCAAAAAAAATAAGGAGAGAAAAAGTAATAAAAAGGGCAAGAAAATAGTGCCGGCACAAGCCACAGAGCGCTTCTATTCGGAGACTCGACCTTTGAACCCTGTAGACAGTACACCACCGACCCACCACTGAACCCATCACGTGATCGAGGGAGCAGAACGATGGGGATATTTAATAGATGATTTCCACCACCACCAACAACGAAAATGGAGTATCTGAAACCCATACAATTTATGCACAAACCAAACCTTCAAAGGTGTGACAAAAGCTAAAATAGTTATATCTAGGTTAGAATACTAATCGCGTGGGTACAAGTATTACAAATGTTGCCTATGTGCAAAATATAGACGAAAACCAAAAGAAAATATTTTTAAATTGGGAACTCCCCGATTTTACCAGTTTACACCACAAACAAGTTTACAGAAATTACTGATAAAGGAAATCAATCCATATGGATTATGACCGCTACTGCACAGCGGCGAAAACAAGTGCATGAATTTAACTGTTATGAGCAGAATAAATAAACGATCACTAAAAATACAAAAAAACAACAAATTCATCGGACGGCAATGGTTAAGAACTGATGTTCTGTGCAGCATGCTCTGTGGAAAAAGGTCTATTAGAGGATTTCCACCTGCCGTCTGATGGCCCTGGCAGAAACTAATAGTATGGGTGGAGGCTCACTATGCAGTGTACTCTGTGGAAAAGGTCTTATACTATAGAGGATTGCAACCACCAACCCGCCCTCTGATGACAGTTGCAAGAACTAATGTGGTTAGCAGAGCAGTCTGTAGCATGTTATGCGGAAAAGGTCTTGTAGAGGATTTCCACCACCAACCCACCCTCTGATGGCAGTGGCTAGAATTAATGTAGCGGGTAGCAAGCAGCTGACTGTGCATGGACCAGACGGGATGGCCGAATGAGTTAGAGCGTCCATCTCCCGTGCTGGTAGATCGTGGGGTTATGGGTTCGAACCCTGGTCGAGTCAAACCAATGACTTTGAAATTGATACTTGTCGCTTCCTAGCCTGGCGCTCGGCATTATTAGGATAGGACAAGGACTGGTTGGCTCAGTGCCAGGATAATGTGACTGAGTTGGATATCAGGTCATGGTGCTGGCAGCCTGGTATTCCAGTGTGGCAGCACTATAACATCGCCATGAGTGCGCACTGTCACAAGTCGGTACCCATCCTGATATGACCTTAGATGTTGCTAGGACGTAAAACAACAACAAACAAACAAACAAACCCCGCGTTAAAGGTATATTGGGATGGTGGACATAGCTGGAAAGATACTCAACAGAAGGTCTATATATATGGAGACTTAAACTGATAAAGCCATAAACCTTTGAACTATGCTTCTAAAAATTATAATTTTGATTATACATACAAAAAGCAACTTTTCTTTTTTGAATTGAAAATGAAAAATAGCAAAAACAATATGTGATGCATAATGTGTTATGCGAGTATAAAGGTGCGGGAGGAAGTTAGTATTATAATTGTTATACTCCGTAAGACCCAACACTGTACCGGTGGTGCCACCTTCGGCACACCTCGCCTCCACCGGATGTTGATCAGTGTCAGTCGTACCGGAGGATTTTAAAACACACACAAAAATGCGTACCAAAATGAGTTCAGGGCGGTCATGAAAACAAAAGCACTAAAAACCAAAATGGCGTCGACTCATTTCCGAGTGAACAACCGGAAGTTAGAGCTGACATGGCAGCATCGATTGGTATGGCGAGCATGGGGGCCCATTCAACTAACAGATCGCCGAGCATTCTTGTCAAACATTAGGCGGCAAGTGTTTGACACAACGGGCCCCTATGGAACCCACCACATCTCAATAAGTGAGGTTTGAGTTTAGGCTGCGAATCAACATGTATTTATTCTGTTGCTGTAATTATTCACAAATAGCGTGGAGTGAGTGGAGTGAGTAGTGTGTAGTGGAGTAAGTGGTGTGTGTGCAGTGAGGCGAGTCACACAGACCGCCTGTGGTGTGACTCACCCCGATCAATGCTCTGAAACAACGCGTCCGGGTCAGTATATTCTCCCTATAGCGTGTACCCCCCCCCCCCCCCCCCCCCCCCCCATATATATTATAAAATATATATATATATATATATATATATATATATCCATGAGGCTAACCTGGAAGGACAAAGTGACAAATAAGGAAATACTCAAACGGACGGGGCTGCCCTCTATGGAAGATCTTCTGATCAAAAAGAATCTTCGGTGGACTGGACATCGCTCTCACAGCAGAGAGGTAAATGGAGAGCGGCAGTCAAGTAATGAAAGCAGTCTTTGTCGCATCACGACCGACAGCATGATGATGATGATATATATATATACCAGCAGCGTGTACCCCTGGTGATGGGTAGAGAGCCGTGCACTGGCCACCACCAACAGACGCAGGGCAAGTATGTATCTTCCAAGATACTGATGGGCCATCCAACGATTTCATCATTTTCACCATCATACAAAGAGTTCTACTTTTCCAGACCTCCCCCGCACATACCCTCCCCCAATAGTAGTAGTAGTCCTAGTACACATCAACATTTTTCTACAGAACATAAAGGATGTTTTAAATATCAACATTTCCTTAAATGATAAAAGTCATACTT
>CM059190.1:102804257-102909888 GCA_030323885.1 Branchipolynoe longqiensis | reverse complement strand
CCTTCCAACAATGTACGGTATATTGAACTCTGACGAATGATGTGGCCAAAATAAATAAGTTTCTTTGTCTGTATAGTGGCAAACAAGCTTTTCTTTTTTTTGCCTTTAAGTGTAATCTTCTTGTGTGTTGTGATTGTCGTGGCTATGGTATTTTGTCAGCATCGGCGTTAAGTCCACATCTCAAATGCTGCTAAACGTTTGTACATTTTCTTAGAGATTGTCCATGTCTCTGCCCCATACATTAGAGTAGACCACACATAACACTGAAGAATACGCTTCCTGGTTTGTATTAATATCTTACTTGATGTTAACACTCTATACATTTTGGAGAATGTTGTTCGTGTTTTTGTTTTCCTTCTTTTTAATTTCTGCACTGCGGATACCCATGGAATATTAAGCTAAGATTGTTTGTTGGGATTATACGCACTAGCAACATCTAAGATCATATCAGGGCGGGTGCCGACTTGTGACAGTGCATTCTAGTTTCTACTCTACATGGTTTAACACAAGTTGTATAATTATTTATAATTTTTGTATTTATGCCGCTGTTTCCCCGTCTACTCGCTAGAGGGCGCAAACAACTACATCCGGTGGTAGGGCGCAACCATGCACTTGGAAATTGAGATACTTTTAGAAACAGGATTCAAGGATTCATTCAGTCTCCAACACTGGATAACATCTTAGTTCTTCCAAGGAAGCCCATTTTGGATTACTGCCACGGGAGCCATTTGTATGCCGCGGACGACTGGCTAAAGGGAGCAAAAAAAATAAGCAGAGAAAAAGTAATAAAAAGGGCAAGAAAATAGTGCCGGCACAAGCCACAGAGCGCTTCTATTCGGAGACTCGACCTTTGAACCCTGTAGACAGTACACCACCGACCCACCACTGAACCCATCACGTGATCGAGGGAGCAGAACGATGGGGATATTTAATAGATGATTTCCACCACCACCAACAACGAAAATGGAGTATCTGAAACCCATACAATTTATGCACAAACCAAACCTTCAAAGGTGTGACAAAAGCTAAAATAGTTATATCTAGGTTAGAATACTAATCGCGTGGGTACAAGTATTACAAATGTTGCCTATGTGCAAAATATAGACGAAAACCAAAAGAAAATATTTTTAAATTGGGAACTCCCCGATTTTACCAGTTTACACCACAAACAAGTTTTCAGAAATTACTGATAAAGGAAATCAATCCATATGGATTATGACCACTACTGCACAGCGGCGAAAACAAGTGCATGCACTTAACTGTTATGAACAGAATAAACAAACAATCACTAAAAATACCAAAAAACAACAAATTCATCGGACGGCAATGGTTAAGAACTGATGTTCTGTGCAGCATGCTCTGTGGAAAAAGGTCTATTAGCAGGTTGGAGAGCTTACCTCGTTCGGGCTATGGTGGTAAATGTACCTAATTCGAGTACCGGTTCCATTTCCAAGGTCGAATTTCATATAAGATTAAGGTGCAGGTTCACAAATATGGTTGTGGAACACTGAGTTTTGGGAAGTTTTCATATTGGAATACATCACTAGAAAGGAAAAAATTATATGGAATTTCCTGAATATTCGTAGGACATTTAGTTGGGACCGGATTGAGTAAATTAACAGTGAATATTAGGAAATAATTCAGGAGTTACAACACATGTCTATAGGACAAAACTGCCCATGACAGTACTGTGTTGGTATAGCCATCAATCTCAAACAATAGAGCAGCCTCCAGTCAACCATGGGGGTATATGCTGGTCTGTGGCCCACTCATATACTTCCACATGCCACTGTGGGAGGTCCTGTGGGGACTGTTGTGCATCATGTAGATATATTTTTTGCATCCCAATATATATATGCATAATAAATAATTCACTGTGATTATGCATCTGATGCATAATCACCACAAAGATGGCTTGTCTTGCTGGTACAACATTAAGAAAAACCTACCTTAAATATTATTGTATTTGATTTATTTTATTGTTTTGACAGCATATATACACATATACATATACACACATATATATATATATTAATAAACACTTTATTGCATTTAAAACGGTATGTATATCCTCCCAGCTTCCTGGTTCCAAGCCTCCCTCCACCACATCCCAAATATTTGAATAGAAGTAAAAAGTAATAAACAAAAGTAAAATAAATCAAATAAAAATGCCAACCACTCACCAAATATATGTTTATATATGGTTTTTGGAGAACGGTGAATCCGAACACATGGCCTCATGGGTTCAAAGCCTGGTCGAGTCAAACCAATGATTTAACAATCTGTTACAGCAACATTAACATTCAACCTACCCTGTATATTATTGCATTTATATTTTATTTATTTTATTGTTGGTTATCACATTTTATTTATATTTATATCATTTGAATTGAGGCCTAGTGTCGGGAGTCTCGGCGCCGTGAGGCCAGGAACCCTGGTGCCGGGAAGCCGGTATTCCCGGTGCCGATAGGCTGCCATCTCCTCTCCCACACCCACGGAAATCCAAACCCGCTATGCCTATTATAAATGTTATACATATACATACATACATATGCATACATACATACATATACATATATATACATACACATACATACATATACATACATATACATACATATATATACATATACATACATATACATACATATGCATACATATACATATATACATATTAACATACATATATATATATACATATATATACATATATATACATACATATACATACATACATACATATCTATATATACATATGCAGACATATATACATGACTCTACACACATGCATATAAATACATATTGTATTTAGAGATGACTGCATCACATATCTTAGAGTGGTCCTCTATTTGTTGCTGCTAAGTTAATCCATATGTAGTCTGTGTCACTATCAGACTTATTGCAACAATGCAAGGGGCCTAAGCTCTGACACTTGCACACCTCGCCTCCACCGGATGTTGATCAGTGTCAGTCGTACCGGAGGATTTTAAAACACACACAAAAATGCGTACCAAAATGAGTTCAGGGCGGTCATGAAACAAAAGCACTAAAAACCAAAATGGCGTCGACTCATTTCCGAGTGAACAACCGGAAGTTAGAGCTGACATGGCAGCATCGATTGGTATGGCGAGCATGGGGGCCCATTCAACTAACAGATCGCCGAGCATTCTTGTCAAACATTAGGCGGCAAGTGTTTGACACAACGGGCCCCTATGGAACCCACCACATCTCAATAAGTGAGGTTTGAGTTTAGGCTGCGAATCAACATGTATTTATTCTGTTGCTGTAATTATTCACAAATAGCGTGGAGTGAGTGGAGTGAGTAGTGTGTAGTGGAGTAAGTGGTGTGTGTGCAGTGAGGCGAGTCACACAGACCGCCTGTGGTGTGACTCACCCCGATCAATGCTCTGAAACAACGTGTCCGGGTCAGTATATTCTCCCTATAGCGTGTACCCCCCCCCCCCCCCCCCATATATATTATATATATATATATATATATATATATATATATATATCCATGAGGCTAACCTGGAAGGACAAAGTGACAAATAAGGAAATACTCAAACGGACGGGGCTGCCCTCTATGGAAGATCTTCTGATCAAAAAGAATCTTCGGTGGACTGGACATCGCTCTCACAGCAGAGAGGTAAATGGAGAGCGGCAGTCAAGTAATGAAAGCAGTCTTTGTCGCATCACGACCGACAGCATGATGATGATGATATATATATATACCAGCAGCGTGTACCCCTGGTGATGGGTAGAGAGCCGTGCACTGGCCACCACCAACAGACGCAGGGCAAGTATGTATCTTCCAAGATACTGATGGGCCATCCAACGATTTCATCATTTTCACCATCATACAAAGAGTTCTACTTTTCCAGACCTCCCCCGCACATACCCTCCCCCAATAGTAGTAGTAGTCCTAGTACACATCAACATTTTTCTACAGAACATAAAGGATGTTTTAAATATCAACATTTCCTTAAATGATAAAAGTCATACTTGTACTTGACTGACACCCTCCCCCTCCTCCCCCGTTGTATGCTTTGGATAACTGAAAATGTTGAAGATTTTGGATGGCACCTATGTTAGGCAACAAACATGGGTGGAGTGAGTGGTGTGAGTGGTGTGAGTGGTGTGAGTGAGTGGAGTGAGTGGAGTGAGTGGAGTGAGTGGAGTGAGTGGATGGGGTGGTGGGAGTGGAGTGAGTGGAGTGAGTGAGTGGTGTGAGTGGTGTGAAGGTAGTGAGTGGGATGAGTGGAGTGAGTGGAGTGAGTGGTGTGAATGGAGTGAGTGGTGTGTGTGAAGTGAGTGGAGTGAGTGGAATGAGCAGAGTGAGCAGAGTGAGCGGAGTGAGCGGAGTGAGTGGAGTGAGTGGAGTGAGCGGAGTGAGTGGAGTGAGAGGAGTGAGTGGTGTGAGTGGAGTGAGTGGAGTGAGTGGAGTGAGTGGAGTGAGTGGATGAGAGAGTGGAGTGGAGGTGGAGTGAGTGGAGTGAGTGGAGTTGGAGTGAGTGGAGTGAGTGGAGTGAGTGGAGTGAGTGGAGTGAGTGGAGTGAGTGGAGTGAGTGGAGTGAGTGGAGTGGGTGGAGTGAGTGGAGTGAGTGGAGTGAGTGGAGTGAGTGGAGTGAGTGGAGTGAGTGGAGTGAGTGGAGTGAGTGGAGTGAGTGGAGTGAGTGGAGTGAGTGTGGATGAGTGGAGTGAGTGGAGTGAGGGGAGTGAGCAGAGTGAGGGGAGTGAGCAGAGTGAGTGGTGTGAGCGGAGTGAGCAGTGTGAGCGGAGTGAGCGGTGTGAGTGGAGTGAGCGGAGTGAGTGGAGTGAGTGGAGTGAGTGGAGTGAGTGGAGTGTGTGGAGTGAGTGGTGTGAGTGGAGTGAGTGGAGTGAGTGGAGTGAGTGGAGTGAGTGGTGTGAGTGGAGTGAGTGGTGTGAGTGGAGTGAGTGGAGTGAGTGGAGTGAGTGGAGTGAGTGGAGTGAGTGGAGTGAGTGGAGTGAGTGGAGTGAGTGGAGTGAGTGGAGTGAGTGGAGTGAGTGGAGTGAGTGGAGTGAGTGGAGTGAGCGGAGTGAGCGGAGTGAGCGGAGTGAACAGAGTGAGTGGAGTGAGTGGAGTGAACAGAGTGAGCCGAGGGAGTGGAGTGAGTGGTGTGAGTGGAGTGGATGGAGTGTGTGCCAATCCCACCGGCAGCAGGGCGCCACAGGCGGGTATGGGTCAAACTACCACACTCCCACACTACACTGGTGTGCATCCGGCATGTAGCCCATCCTGATATGACTTTAGTTGTTACCAGGATGTAAAACCCCAACAAACAACCCAAGGACAACAGCGCGGGCTGAGACCTGGGAGGATGGGGGGGGGGGGGGAGCGGGGCTCAGCTGCTGTTGCCGTGTCCAGTGAGGCAGTGCATTATAACATGGTCGTAGATTTGTCTGGGCAGGAAGAGCCTAGAGCAGCGAATGGGGCAGAATGAGGCTGGGTGGGCAAGCGGGGAGGGGTGAGGGTGGGGGGGGGGGGCGGGAGGCCGGGTGCGGCGCCGTGAGCTGCTTAGAGGGAGGTGAGGTGACGTGAGCTCACTGCTCTCTGAGCAGTGAGCTATTCAGAGGACAGTTAGCTGTTCAGAGGGATGTGAGCTGCTCAGAGGGCATTGAGCTGCTCAGAGGGCCATGAGCTGCTCAGAGGGATGTGAACTGCTCAGAGGGCGGTGAGCTGCTGAGGGATTTGAGCTACTCAGAGAGCAATGAGCTGCTCAGATAGCCGTGAGCTGCTGAGAGGGATGTGAGATGTTCAGAGCGTCGTGAGTTGCTCAGAGGGCAGGAAGCTGCTCAAAGGACCAGGTCCTGTTCAGAGGGCCGTGAACTGCTCAGAAAACCGTGAGCTGCTCAGATGATAGTGAGCTGCTCAGAGGGCCGTGAGCCGCTCAGAGGGCAGTGAGCTCCGGTGTTGCAGTTTCAGCGGCACACCAGTTTGCGAGGGACACATCGCTTCTGCGCATGTGTCAAAATCGAGCAGCATCGTCACTAACCTTATAAATTTAATATAATGTTTTTGGTAAAGATGTTTTCTATATATGTGTACCAAGTGATTTGTTTCTAGGGGATGTGGTTTTAGAGATATTTCATTTTTGCTGTATTTTCTGTATGAAGATTGCTCACGACCATTGACAATGCATTGAGTTTGACGGTACGTGCAGTGCAAAACATTAGTTTTATTCAAAATTAATAGAAATCCAGAACCCTAACCTTATCAATTTAATATAATCTTTTTGGTACACATGTTTTCTATATGTGCACCAAGGGATTTGTTTCTAGGTGGTGTGCTTGTAGAGATATTTCACTTCTTCGGAATGAAGATTTGCTCACGGCCATTGACAAGGCATTTGAATGGAAGTGTCCCTCGCAAACTGGTGTGCCGCGGAAACTGCAACACCGGGTTGGTTCCGCTGAGTCCATTTTGTTATTAATTTCCATCAGGATTTCCTCTCTCATTCTCCTGCACTCTCTCACCTGTCTTTCTCTCTCCAACTCTGTCCCCCTCTTTCTGTCTTCCTGTCTGCTCTCATAGCGGACGCGCTGGCCGAATCGGTAGAGCGCAGGCCTCCCGTTTGGAAGGTTGGGGATTCAATTCCCGGTCGATTTCAAACCAATGACTTACAACATTGATACTTGTCGCTACCTAGCTTGGTGATCGGCGTTAATAGGATAGAGCAAGGACTGGCTATTGGGTCAAGGTGCTGGCGGCCTGGGCTCCCAGTGGGGCAGCACTATAAAGTCGCCATGAGTGCGCACTGTCACAAGTCGGTATCCATCCTGATATGATTTTAGATGTTGCCAGGACGTAAAATTCCAACAACCAACCAACTATTATTATTAATATTTAATGAATATTTGAGTCGGGGAGTGTGCCAAATGAGGGGTGGGGGAGTGGGGCTGTGTGGCTCAGTGGGAGAGTGATGGGGTGTGTTGTCCAGTCGGGGAGTGTTCCAAATGAGGGGTGGGGGAGTGAGGGGTGTGTGGCTCAGTCTGTTGGGGAGTGATGGGGTGTGTTGTCCAGTCGGGGAGTGTTTCAAATGAGGGGTGGGGGAGTGAGGGGTGTGTGGCTCAGTCTGTTGGGGAGTGATGGGGTGTGTTGTCCAGTCGGGGAGTGTTCCAAATGAGGGGTGGGGGAGTGAGGGGTGTGTGGCTCAGTCTGTTGGGGAGTGATGGGGTGTCTTGTCCAGTCGGGGAGTGGAGGGTGTATGGCCAAGTGGTTGAGGGTGCCAGGTGAGGTGGTGCTGAGTGGATGGGGGAGGGGGTTCAGTTGGGGGTGCGGGAGGTGGGAGGGTGTGTAGGGGGGCGTGTCCGGGTGAGTTACCCTAGTGAGTGACTCTTCATCTTCACCTGTTCAGCACACCTCACAATGATGAGCAGGCCGGGCCTGCACCAATAGATCACTACATAACTCAGCGCATATCTCAGTGCAGAACTCACGTATAACTCACCACGGACCCCTCACCATGCTCCCCGCCTGCTATCCATACACTCCCGTTACACTTACCTCGACCTCTCCTTTCCTCTCTCCCACCTGCATATCTCCCCCTCACACCATCACCCCCCTCTCCACCTCCCATCTCCTCTCTTCCACCTGCATATCTCCCCCTCACACCATCACCCCCCTCTCCACCTCTCCTCTCCTCTCTCCCACCTGCATATCTCCCCCTCACACCATCACCCCACTCTCCACCTCCCCTCTCCTCTCTTCCACCTGCATATCTCCCCCCCCCCACACCATCACCCCCTCTCAACCCCTCTCTCTCTCCCACCTGCATATCTCCCCCTCACACCATCACCCCACTCTCCACCTCCCATCTCCTCTATTCACCTGCATTTATTCCCCCCCCCAACACCATCTCCCCCTCTCCACCCCCTCTCCTCTCTCCACCTGCATATCTCCTCCCCCCCCCCACACCATCACCACTCCCCACTCCCATTCTCCTTCTCTTCCACCTGCATTTCTCACCCCTGCACACCTCACCCGCATCCTCCTCCTCTCGTCTCCTGCCTGTCCTACCCCTACCACCTCACCCCCCTTTCCCCTCTCTTCCTCCTCCATATCTCCACCTCCACACCCTCACCCCCCGCTCCTCCCCTCTCCTCTTCCACCTGCATATCTCCCCTCTCTCATCCACCCCCCTCTCCTCTCTCCCACATGCATTATCTCCCCCTCACTCCATCACCCACACTCTCCTCCCCCTCTCCTCTCTCCCACCTGCATATCGCCCCTCACACAGCTCACCTCTCACCACCATCCCCTCTCCTCTCGACCACCTGAGAGCTCACCCTCACACCATCACCCCCTCTCCACCTCCACTCTCTCTCTTCACGCTTATCTCCCCCTCACACATTCAACCCCCTCTCCTCTCTCCCACCTGCATATCTCCCCATCACACCATCACCCCCCTCTATGCTCCCCTCTCCTCTCTTCTTCCTGACTCATCTCCCCGCACACCAGCAACCCTCCTTCACACACACCTACCCCCCCCCCTCCACACACGCCCTACACCCCCTCACTCACACACACCCGTCACCCCTCCCCTCAACCACACCCTACACCCCTCCCCTCACCACACCCTACTCCCCCTCCCTCACATACCTCGGCAATCTCACCACTTACACCCCTTCACACCCTACACCCCTCAACACCCCCTACACCCCCCACTCACACACCACCCCATTAAATAACCAGACAACAACGAGTTTTCTTTTAATCTTCCCTCAGAACACATAAGTTGCAAGCAACCACAACTCCCCACTAATCCCCCATGAGGCTACTTTACAGCAGGGTCATGTACATTTCACCCTCTGGGTACAGTCGACCCTTAAAGCTGCATAATCCGATGAAAGCACCACATCTTCTAAACCAAAACACTCAACTAGATTAGATCCTACAAATCCAATTTAAATACCGGGACCGGACGCGATGGCCGAATCGGTAGAGCGCAGACCTAGTGTGCGGAAGGTCGGGAGTTCAATTCCCGGTCGAGTCAAACCAATGACTTACAAAATTTATACTTGTCGCTTCCTAGCCAGGCACTCGGCATTATTAGCATAGGGCAAGGAGTGGTTGGCTTGGTGGCAACTGAGTGGGATATCAGGTCATGGTGCTGGAGGCATGGTCTCCTAGTGGGGCAGCACTATAAAGTCACCATGAGTGCACACTGTCAAAAGGTGGTACCCATCCTGATATGACCTGATATGTTGCTAGGACGTAGAACACCAACAACCAACCAACTTAGATACTGGTGCAAGGGGGGGGGGCAGACAGAATACAAAATCAATTATAAATAGAACCTGCTACTGCTGAAATTTTCCAGCAACCACCGCGACCTTACTATACAAAGGTTCTATCTGACAAAATGATATAATGAGATAATGAGGACTGAAGCTGTGTAACTGCATGATAGAAAAGCAGATAGAACAATGCTATTTTTAATATATCTCAGTTGAAAATACAAGTTGAGAAACAGTTGTGTAACTGCTTGATAGCCTTTTGTAGATAGAACACTTTTACATCCATAACACCAATTCGGTCACTTTGTCAGATAGAACCTTTTTATAGTAAGGTAATGCCATGCCAAAGTTAACACTGCATGCTTTCATGATAATGCTGCAAATTGTGTATTTAACAGCTATTCTTAGATCACTTGAATACATATATATTTTATATAGCATTTTTGTTTAAATAATCCGGAATTGAAAAATAGCTGGCGCTGACAAAAGAAACCATTTGGCAGAATAAACATATTTACTCCAAATATCTCCTAAATTAACTCTTTGAAACTGAAATACAGTAAAGTGTGGTTAAGGAGCATTGGTGCATGAGCGGACAGGTGGCGCCACGGCTGGTCCTGAGGTTGTGGTGGGTTAACCCAGTCGATGACTTAGTCCAAGCTCCTCCAGCCAATGACTGAGGAGGAATGTGTAAGGGCTGAGGAACAGATGGAAGCTTCCTGCCTAATTATACTCGCATAATGGCTTATACAGCATATACAAATATGCCAGTAATTCAAAACCATCCCGCTATCCACCTTTAATCAATAATAACCACATTATCAATCAGCAATGCACATGCTATAAACCACCATATATGCACAACATTGCGCTATTAAAAGACTCACTGATATTAAAACCAAATCTAACTGATATACAACCACAACCACTAGTGTACTTTACTGCACACTCTATCTTGATGTGACTGAGTGGGATATCAGGTCATGGTGCTGGAGACATGGTCTTCTAGTGGGGCAGCACTATAAAGTCACCATGAGCGCACACTGTCACAAGGTGGTACCCATCTGATATAAGCTGATATGTTGCTGGGAGATAAAACACCAACAACCAACCAACTTAGATACTGGTGCACGGTGACTCTATCTTGATGCAAATACCTTGCACTGTGGCGAGTAGCTATGCTGTACACTAAACAGCATAGTCTGCTCTCCCACTTTGAATGTTCAGAATGGGGTGTGCTGCGCACAATGCAGCACATTCCACTTCCCCATCACCATGTACAAACCAAATGTGATCACTCCACCGGCTGGAAGAAAGACCACTGCCTCGGCGCTGACAAAATACAAATAAAATATTTACAACAAAAAAAGGAAAAAAAACACCCTGGAACCATCAACAACTACTACATCTAGACTGCATACACCCTCAGCATGCCCATATAAGGAGGTTTTTTGTTGTTGTTTTTTTTCCATTAGGGTCCACACACATTTCGCGCCCTATCCCCCCCCCCTTCTGCCCCGGCGGGCACCCCCCCCCCCCCTTCACCCCGCAGCACGTTGTGTGCTGTGGCGTGCATGTTCAGTTGACCTTGTGTGTTTATGTTTAGCTGACCTCTAAGGTTCAAGGCCTGCTAGCCGCATACATAAACACTCACACTAAAACAAACCAGAAATATCTCATACACCAGCAGCGTTCGCCCCATGCCCTACTTAAAAGGGTGTGTGTGGTAGGGGGTGGGGGTGGGTGGCAGACCGCAATGCTATTACCGGACAAGATGGCTGAATCGCTAAGAGCGCTGGCTGGCTTCCTGTGTGGGAGGTCACGAGTTCAAACCGCGACCAAGTCAACTCAATGACTTGCCAAATTTATACTTGGCATTACATCACCCAGCCTGGTGCTCGGCGTTATTAAAGTTGCATAGTCTGATGCTTTGAATTTCTGTCATTTTCTGAGATATACATTATACCCCTGTCACACTATGATGTAAGAGCCAACGTAAGCCTGACGTAGGTCACTTTTGGTCATTACGTTGAGGTATGTTGGGTTACGTTATGATGACGTCAGAATGATGTTAGACCGACGTCGAGATACATCATGTTACGTCGTATTACATCGGCGCGCGCCAAGGTTTTGAACATGTTCAAAACTTTTGATGTAACTCCAACGTAAGGGTTTATGTTCGCCGTACACGTCGATGACATTAGACAGACATTATTAAAATGCTGGTCACTACGTTGCACTACGTTGCACTATGTTCAGCCACATTAAAGCCCGTGGAAACATCCTCGCGGCATAATGGGAATGTCAGGAGAACATATGCCAAACATACATCCAACATACATTCAGCATTTCGCCAATGTTTCATGACATAAGTAACGTAAGGTAACGTAAAGCAATGTAGTTCTGCCGATCGAATAATGTTAATAACGTACCGTCAGCATAATTACATTGTCCTCTCTCGTTGAACGATGCTATCACTATGCTTTACTGATGTTACACTCTCGTCAACTACGCTGCATCCACGTTCAACTTGTGCCAAAATTTGCATACTACGCCGAGAAGTTCAACGTTTTTCACGTTCTCCCTATGCTGACGTCGTTACGTTGTAGTGTGACAGGGCCTTTAGGTTGATCACTATAATCTACCTTGCTTTATTTTGAAGTAACTTTTATTTTAAATCGCTAACTCTTGAGTAATATGAAGTAGAACCATGCCAAATTAATGTTGGCATGCGCGTCAAAACTCTGACAGCAAAGGCTTCTGCAGTAACAGGTTCTATTAAATTGACTCAGCATGCCCTTCTATGTGGCGACAAATGCTTAATCAGTATATCAGTATCTAAGTTGGATATACACAATAAAACCTAGATATTTGTTTTGGTTTTGGAAATATGCTGTTTTCATCGGACTATGCAACTTTAATAGGAGATGGTGGCAAGGACTGGTTTGCTCAGTGTCAGGATAATCTGACTGAGTGGGGTATCGGGTATATATATATATATATACAAGGGCAGGGTTTGATTGAGTAGGTATTTAGATTAGATCATTGCAACATGTGATATCATATCAGTATGAATTCTGACATATCATTCAATACACCCATGTATAATACCTTATAGTTATACTTATGCAGATACTGTTACTAAACCGCTTATTCAGCTTCCAGAAATCCGGAATCACCAGAAAATTGACTTTTTTAACAACTGGTTTAGAAAAATTTAGTTCTTTTCTGTTTTCATTGTTTATTTTATATTTTAAGTATATATATAGGCTGTCTCCAGAAAACCGGAATATCGAGAAATCCGAGCCACTTCCGGTCCAAACCTTGCCGGATATTTAATCCGGTACCCGTCCTGCTTCCCCACTGTCATACCCTATAACCAGCACCATGGCACGATATCCCACTCAGTCACATTATCCCAATACAAGAAAACCTGCCCTTCCTTACCCGACCACACAACATGCCTAGCACCATTCGAGGTAGTAGCTTTCCTATTGTCCAAATCTTTTATTTACAATAGTGCAATTAGTAGAACTCCTCAAAAGTCAAAGGTCAATTCTGCATTCAGACCAATGTTGTCCTGACACAGCAGGTGTCCTGTCTTCGGAGTAACAGTCAAATGATTCTGAAAACCGTTAGAACATTGAACAATAGACGGGTTCACGGTTCCGACTACGCATGCTCTGAAAAAGGCATTGGCAGCAAAGCAAATGCAAATGGCCATTGAGTTTGTCGATATGCGTAGGGAAAAACTTAGATTTTATTCAAAATGAATAGAAATACATAGCAATTTGGCATAAACATGTATGCACACATGCAATATAATAATCTGATGAAAATAGCTAAGACAAAACTAGCCATAGTTAAACATTTTGAGCTAAGAAATGTACAATTCCACACAAAACAATCAGTGATATCCACATCACCATTATTAATTCTTGTTCTAAATATTAAAATGTCAAATGTGTCAACATACACTTGTTTCAGAGAAATATGTAACCAATATCTGATTAACCCTACTAATTTTCTAGTTTTACATATGTCATTGACCATAGGATATAAATAAAAACATTAATAAAATAAGTAAAACTGACTCTGGCTATGGCTCTAACACTAGACTGAGTGCCCAGATTTGTCTAAATCTAAATGCACATGGCATAAGATGTGCATATTATATTCATGTAAATGTAATACGGGATAAAAGATTAACATCTTACTTCATTATATATATTTTCTTAGTTGGTATTCTATGTTTCAAACAAGAGCTGAGTAGAGCTGAAACTAGCACATTTCATTGCTGCACCCAGTGTATTAGCATGTGCCATGTGCTTCTCGCGGGTTTGTTTTGCTCGGCCGCAACATACTGTCGAGGGGGGAGAGAGAGAGGGAGGGGAGAAGGAGAGGGATTAGAAGGAAGGGTGGGGAACAGGAGGGAGAAGGAGAGAAGGTGAGAGAAAGGGGAAGGAAGGGGTAGAGGGTGAATAATGATGGAGGGAGAAAGAGAGGGAGAGAACAGAGAGGGGAACAGAGAGGGAGATGGAAGGGGACAGATGGCGAATAATGATGTAGAAAGGGGAGAGAGAGAATAGAGAGGGACAGAGAGAGGGAGAGGGAAGGGGAGAGAGGGTGAGTAATGATGGATAAACGGGAGAGAGAAAATAGAGAGGGACAGAGAGAGGGAGGGGGAAGGAGACAGAGGGCGAATAATATGGAGAAAGAGGGAGAGAATAGAGAGGGGCAGAGAGAGGGAGAGGGAAGGGGACAGAGGCTGAATAATGATAAAGAAAACGGACAGAGAAGAGAGAGAGGGAAGGGGACATAGGGCGAATAATGATGGAGGGAGAAAAGAGAGAAAGAACAGAGAGGGAAAGAGAGAGGGAGAGGGAAGGGGACAGAAGGTGAATAATGATAGAGAAAAGGGAGAGAGAATAGAGAGGGAAAGAGAGAATAGAGAGGGAAGGGGAAGAGGAAAATGAGAGACATCACACATATATATATATATATATATATATATATATATATATATATACATATACAGTAAAACCTGTCTATACCGACCCCTCCACAGATCGACCACTTCCCTATATTGATAGCTATATTTGAGTCCCAACAATACCATTGTAAGGATATTCTAACTCTCTAAACCACCTCCCTAAATGGACCACTTAAAGTCGGTCCCATGGTCGGTCGATTTAGAGAGGTTTTACTGTATATACACATACATATATATATATAATGTCCTGGTCTGCGAGAGCAGGGACACATGACACTGACACAGTAACCACGACCACCCTCACCAATCACAAACACGACCACCCTCACCAATCACAAACACCACCACCCTCACCAACCACAACCACCACTACCCCCACCAACCACAACCACTACCCTCACCAACCACAACCACCACCCTCACCAACCACACCCACTACCACCCTCACCAACCACAACCACCAGCACTCTCACCAACCACAACCACTACCCTCACCAACCACACCAGCACCCTCACCAACCACAAACACTACCACCCTCACCAACCACAACCACCAACACTCTCACCAACACAACCACTACCCTCACCAAACACAACCACCACTCTCACCATCCACAACCACCAAAACTCTCACCAACCACAACCACTACCACCCTCACCAACCACACCACCACACTGACCAACCACACCACCACCCTCACCAACTACAACCACTACCACCCTCACCAACCACAACCACCAACACTCTCCCAACCACAACCACTACCCTCACCAACCACACCACCACCCTCACCAACCACAACCACTACCACCCTCACCAACCACACCACCGCCCTCACCAACCACAACCATCACCCTCACAAACCATTCCCACCACCCTCACCAACCACAACCATCACCCCCATCAACCACTCCCACCACCTACTTCAGCACCTCTCACTCACAACAACCACTCACCCCCCACCCCCACCCACTCCTAGATCACCTACACCCCTACCAGCCCCCCTTCTAGCCCCACCCCCTGCACCCGCATGCCCTCTCCATCACCTCAGTTAGCACTCCTTATACGACGGAAGTTCACCTTTTATATAAGATATACACTTTTTTTTACACCCGACCAGCTACCTAGTTTTATACACACCATTTATATATGACCTCTCCACATTGATGTCCCTCTATAAAAACAAATTAACAAAAATTAAATTAAATTTAAAAAAATCAATTGAATTTATTTGCCTCAAGCAGAGATCATTTTTCATGGTTCTCTCTTCAGACGCTTGTATAAATCTCCCAGACCTGAATATCTATGCGCCTTCAATAAGTTCTTCCTTTAGGATCACCAGGTGCAGTGGCCGAATATCAGTAAAGCACGGGCCTCCAATGTGGGAGATCTTTTATTCAGTTCCCGGTCGAGTCAAACCAATGACTTATAAAATTGATATTTGTCACTACCTAGCTTGGTGCTCGCCATTAATAGGATAGGTCAAGGACTGGTATGCTCAGTGTCAGGATAATGTGACTGAGTGGGATATCGGGTCATGGTGCCACCGGCCTGATTTTCCAGTGAGGCAGCACTATAAAGTCATCATGAGTGCACACTGTCACAAGTCAGTACCAGTCCTGATATGACCTTAGATGTTGCCAGGACGTAAAACTCCGACAACTAACCAATCGGTTAGGATCATCGCACGGTGTGAGGCGGGCTTTCAGGCTTTCAGTTCTGTACTGTCAAGGTAAGGTCCTGCATGTAGGAGTTAGGGGTGGGGGTGGAGGGAGAGGGGAGGAGGGAGGAGGAGGGAGGGGGCTTTACTCTTCAGAGTGAGGCTTCTGCTGACATTGATACGCCCCCATGTGTGTATGTATGTATGTATGTATGTATGTGTGAGTGTGTGTATGTGTGTGTATGTGTGTATGTGTGTATGACTATGAGTGTATATATGTGTGTATGTGTGTCTGTGTGTATATATGTATGTCTGTATTTGTGTGAGTGTGTGTATATGTGTGAGTATGTGTATGTGTGTATATGTGTATGTGTGTATGTGTGTGAGTGTGTGTGCATGTGTGTACGTCTGTGCATGTGTGTGTTTGTATGTGTGTATGTGTGTATGTGTGTGAGTGTGTGAGTGTGTGTGCATGTGTATGCATGTGTATGTGTGAGTGTGTGTTTGAGTGTGTGTGTATGTGTATGTAAGTGTATGTGATTGTGTTGTGTGTATGTGTGCTTGTATGTGTATATATGAGTGCATGTATGTATGTATGTCTGTATGTGTGTGAGTGTGTGTAAGTATGTGTGTATGTGTATATATGTGTATATATGTGTATGTGAGTGTGTGTGAGTGTGTGTATGTGTCCGTGTATGCGTGTGTATATTTTTTGTTGTAAATATAGTTTATTCATTGAATAAAGTCTTTTGTCAGTGCCGTGGCACTGCTTCCAGCCATGTGATAATACAGTTATTTACAATATATGTTGTCATCAGCAGCTAGCTCAAATCAGCTGAAATAACAATATTAAACATTCAAAGACTTACATATGGTATAGTTTGACAATTCACATAAAATAGCAGTTATATGTTGTATTCATACACAATTAGATACATACATGTGTATTGATTAGACCTTTACATTACTGAGGGGTTAGGTGCATAGTTTCCCTTCATAGGTTTGTATGCCTACTATGTTGTGAATTTCAAAATTATCATTTCATTGGAGTTAACATTTTGGGATGGAGTGTTAGTAGAATGGTTTGTTTATTCTGTTAGATAGAGTGTGGTTAGCTTGTAGGGTTATGCTTAAAAGGTTAATACCTCGGGTGTTTTTTTGACTACATGAAGTACTTTGAGTAAGTAGGTTGTTATTAATGATGGGATAAACAATGCTTGGAGGATTGTACATCTCATTCATTTAGTAGTCTAGTACAGACTTTATTAGTGTCTATGTCTATACAAAAACCCTATAATACCAAGACGGCTCACTCAGCCTGTACTGTGTAATCAAAATGATCAAACCCACCACTTGAGTGTATGTATGTATGTCTGAGTGTATGTATGTATGTCTGTATGTGTGAGTGTGTGAAGGTGTGTGTGGACGTGTAGATATGTGTATGTGAGTGTGTGTGAGTGTGTGTGAGTGTGTGCGTGTATGTGTGCATATGAGTGTATGTATGTATGTATGTCTGTATATGTGTGAGTGTGTGTAAGTATATGTGTACATGTATATATGTGTATGTGAGTGTGTGTATGTGTGCATGTATGTGTGTACGTGTATAGGTGTGTGAGTGTGTGTATGTGTGTATATGAGTGCATGTATGTATGTATGTATGTATGTCTGTATGTGTGTGAGTGTGTGTAAGTATGTGTGTGAGTGTATATATGTGTATGTGAATGTGTGAGTGTGATTCTGCGTGCAGGGCTCCCGGCTGGGCTCTGTTGTCCCAGACGTGACTATACATGCTGTCTGTTCACCACAAACCTGCAAGGTCAAGGTCAGGGACGCTTAACCAAGGCCAGTCAGTCAAATGTCGTCTGCAAATGCGCATCTCATTACAGTCTTTACATACGGAGCCAATATTATATCCAAGTCCTTCTTTCGGGGGCTTGGGGGATTATTATCGGAAAGACATGATTTTACATTCGTGTAGGTATGCGTAATAGGAGTGGGTGGGTGGAGTTGTTTCAGATGGGACAAAGCCGAAGGCTGAGACCCATTTGTGATACTCCGACGACCAACAATGACTATTATGTTGACAAATTCAGCTATGTAAATAATTGTAGTTTTCTGAAGTCTATTGAAATAACTTAACATTTAAAAATGTTTAACAAATCTGTTGAATTGTTTGTACATCTTGAGAAACCCTGTAAATCTGTTGAAATGGTTTTTCATTTTAAGAAGTGTTGTCAATCTATTTAAATGGTTGTACATTTTGAGAAGTCCTCTAAATTTGTTGAAATATTTGGACATTTTGAGAAGCGCTGCAAATTTGCTTAAATGCTTATATATTCTTTTTAGAAACCTTGTAAATCTCTTAAACAGATGTTAAATTATCAGAAGCCCTGTGGATCTCTTGAAATATTAATACATTTCCGTAAATCTGTTGAAGTGATTAGACATTTTAATAAACCCTGTAGATCTGTTGAAAAGATTATAGATTTTGAGAAGACCTGTAAATTTGTTGAAATGATTATACATAATAAGAAGCCCTGTTAATCTGTTGAAAAGATTATACATTTTGAGAAGCTCTGTAACTCTGTGGAAATGATTATGCATTTTGAGAAGCCCTAGCAACATCTAAGGTCATATCAGGATGGGTACCGACTTGTGACAGTGTGCACTCATGACAACTTTATAGTGCTGCCCCACTGGGAGACCAGGCCACTGGCACCATGATCTGATATCCTGCTCAGACACATTATCCTGACACTGAGCCAACTAGTCCTTGCCCAATCCTAATAATGCCGAGTGCCTGGCTAGGAAGCAAAAAGTAGTCATTGGCTTGACTCGACCAGGGTTCCCACCCAACTCAGTCGAATCCCATGATCTACCAAAATGGGAGACGGACGCTAAACTCATTCAGCCATCCCGTCTGTTTTTTGTTTTTTTTCAATAGTTCCATCCTCTAGTCGAGGGTTGGATGCAATGGTTCTCCACTTGTCCCGATGTTGTGCTGTTCTGATAGACTGTGAATAATTCAAGCCTGTCCACTGTGAAATATTTGTAAACCATGATGCTGGAATACTATTCAACATGAAGATGAATGCCAGGAAGACCAAAACAATGGTTGTAAGTAAAAAGACAGATAAACCCGTCTGGTTATGATAACCATAAGTACAAGTTGTCTTTTCTCAAGACAATAAGCGCACCTACTTCACACCCTGTGTACACCCCCACCTGCACCATGACCACAGTGCAGGGTGTGCACACTGCACACTGCACACAGGATGCGCACGCACCATGACAAGCGCATCCGTGCAGACACGGACACACACATGGGTGAGTACTTTAGGGCTCCCTCGATAGTTGTTTGTGTCGTCAATGTATGTGTGGCTCTGAGCAAAGTGTGGTGCTATCGTCACTGAATTATACTATTCATTAATATTTATTATATGTATTAATATTTATTGATATTTGTTTATATTTATTGTTATTTATTTATATTTATTGATATTTATTAATATTTATTGATATTTATTTATATTGATTAACATGTAGTGACATGTATTAACATCTATTAACATGTATTCACATGCATTAAGATGGATTAACATGCATTACCATGTTTCAACACATATTAACGTGTATTAACATGTATTAACTATTCGTGTATTCAGGCATGTATCAACATAGATAGTAGGTGGGTGTTTGTTGGGGTGGTGTTAATGGTTAGCATGGCCCGGAATGCAAAGAGATGTGGTTCGAGTCGCTCTAGGCGCATATTTCCCATTTATCACCACGACATGGTCGTGAAGGTACAAGCTTTGCCTGTATGTTTTGACTATGTGTATGTATGTGTTAGTGCATTAGCCTGTATGTATGTAAGTGCATTACAAGACTTACAATTCAGGGGGGTGTAGTGGTCTGCATGACCTCTAGGCATGTAACCACATAGACATGTAGGGTGGGGAGTGTCTTGATATCAGGGAGCCTAGGTGGTGTAATGGTTAGCACACTGGCCCGGAATGCAAAGAGATGTGGGTTCGAGTCCCGCTCTAGGCGCAGTATTTCCCATTTTCATCACCCCCATGACACATGTATTAATATGTCTTAACATGTATTGACATATATTACCATATATTAACATGTATTAACATGTATTAACATGCATTAACATATATTAACATGTATTAACATGCATTGACATGTATTAACATGTATTAACATGTATTAACATGTATTAACATGTATTACTATTATTAACATGTGTAACATGTCTTACAATTGATTAACATTGATTAACATTGATTAACATTGATTAACATTGATTAACATTGATTAACATTGATTAACATTGATTAACATTGATTAACATTGATTAACATTGATTAACATTGATTAACATTGATTGACATTGATTGGCATTGATTGACATTGATTGACATTGATTAACATGTAGTAACATTTGGTAGTATTTAGTAACATTTAGTAACATTTAGTAACATTTATTAATATTTATTAACATTTATTTATTAATTTGTTAATATTTGTTAATATTTGTTAATAATTGTTAATATTTGTTAATATTTGTCAATATTTGTCAATATTTGTTAATATTTGTTAATATTTATTAACATTTATTAACATTTATTTATTAATTAAAAAATACAGATAAAGATGTGTCCAAAGGGGATTTGGCGTAAACCAACATTTTGAGATGCATTATCTCTACTTTGAGGGTAAGTTCAGTGAATGTTTCCACTTCGTTGTTGTTGGTGTCGGATTCAGGTTTTTGGAGTTTGCCGCCGGTGGCGTGTTGGTGCGACGGCCTGGCTAGACACCTGATAGTGCGCCGAGTTGTGTGCAGGAGGGCTCATCCTCCAGGGGGGACGCCGGTCACCGTCACGTCGCGCCCCCTGCCGCCAGACACCCAAAGCGGGCCCACCGTCAGGCGGTCACGTGACGGCTAGGAACCAGGGGAGGCTTCACGTGGACGACGCTAGCTGGCGCCCGGAGTGGTCGCATCGGATGGGTGGTGTGGGGGGGTGGGGGCGTGTGGTGTGTGTGGGGGTGCGGGTTGGGGTGGTGGGAGGGTGTGTGCGGTGGGAGGTGTGTGGTGTGTGGTGTGTGGTGTGCGGTGTGTGGTGTGTGATGTGTGATGTAGTGGTGTCGTGGTGCAGTGGTGTGTGGTGTAGTGGAGTGTGGTGTGTGATGTGTGGTGTGTGGTGTGTGGTGTACTGGAGTGTGGTGTGTGGTGTGTGGTGTAGTAGAGTGTGATGTAGTGGTGTCGTGGTGCAGTGGTGTGTGGTGTAGTGAAGTGTGGTGTGTGATGTGTGGTGTGTGGTGGGTGATGTACTGGAGGGTGGTGTGTGGTGTAGTAGAGTGTGATGTGTGGTGTGTGGTGTAGTGGTGTGTGGGGTGTGGTGTAGTAGAGTGTGGTGTGTGGTGTGTGGTGTGTGGTGTAGGGGAGTGTGGTGTGTGGTGTGTGGGTGTGGTGTGTGTGTGTGGTGTAGTGGAGTGTGGTGTGTGGTGTGTGGTGTGTGGTGTGTGGTGTAGTAGAGTGTGGTGTGTGGTGTGTGGTGTAGTGGTGTGTGGTGTGTGGTGTGTGGTGTAGTAGAGTGTGGTGTGTGGTGTGTGGTGTAGGGGAGTGTGGTCTGTGGTTTGTGGTGTGTGTGTAGTAGTGTGTGGTTTGTAGTGTGTGGTGTAGTGGAGTGTGATGTGTGGCTTGGGGAGTGTGGTGTGTGGGGTGTGGTGTGTGGTGGGTGGTGTATTGGAGTGTGGTTTATTGGAGTATGGTATGTGGTGTGTGGCGTAGTCGAGTGTGTTGTGTGGTATGTGGTGTAGTGATGTGTGGTGTATGGTGTATGGTGTGTGGTGTGTGGTGTGTGGTGTAGGGGATTGTGATGTGTGGTGTGTGGTGTAGTTGAGTGTGGTGTGTGGTGTGTGATGTGTGGTGTAGTGGAGTGTGGTGTGTGGTGAGGTGTGTGGTGTAGTGGAGTGTGATGTGTGGTGTGTGGTGTAGTGGTGTGTGGTGTGTGGTGTAGTGGAGTGTGGTGTGTGGTGTGTGGTGTAGGGGAGTGTGGTGTGTGGTTTGTGGTGTGTGGTGTAGTAGTGTGTGGTGTGTGGTGTGTGGTGTAGTGGAGTGTGATGTGTGGTTTGGGGAGTGTGGTGTGTGGGGTGTGGTGGGTGGCCGTCCTGATATGACCTTAGATGTTGCCAGGACGTAAAACTCCAACAACCAACCTGCCATTAATTCTAGGGTAAAACTGTAATGAAGCTTATAAAATATAAGTGAGTAATGCTGAATAATATTGAGTAATGGCAACGCCGAGTAATGCAACACAACTTGTCAGTGAAATCACAACTTGTCAGTTAAATGCTAGACTCATTTTCAATGTCGCAATGAAGGAAACAAGAATGTAGCTCAACAAAAACAAACATTGAATTATGTGTGAATAGAATCCACATCCGTCAATATCAACATAAATAGAACACAATCTTTAAAAAAATAAAATAAAAATAAAATGAAAAAAATAATAAAGAGCTGCGCTTGCTGTAAAATAAAAAGTGGCACTTTGATATATGAGTGTTTTTGTTGCTGCTTAGCATGTATTATGCATATTGGCAGAGGAGCAATTCATGCCCTGTGTATTTGACATGCACACTTAGCCTAAGTTATTACACTCATCTCAGGGTCGGAGTGACGCTAACTCCAAAGTTGTTTAAAGGGACCCCCCTCCCCCTCTTCCCCCGCCCCCGACACCCCGTCCCTACCACAGGCGGCGCGCAGGACTGTGGTACCAACGCCTCTTCGTCCAATTCCGCCAAGAGCGGAACGTAGCTCAGGCGGTAGAGTGTCTACCTGTGAAGGGGTGGGTCATCCGAACGATCCTGCTCAGTGGAACCATTTACAGTTTGGGTTATTTTCCGTTCCAACCAGTGGTCCACAATTGGTTCATCAAAGTACTGGTATGTGCTGTCCTGTCTGTGGGAAAGTGCATAATAAGAGCCCTTGCTGCTTATCGGAAAGAGTAGCCTATGTGGCGGCAGTGGGTTTCCTCCAAAGAAATATGTCAGAATGACCATATGTTTGACGTCCAATAGCCGATGATAAAAATCAATGCGCTCTAGAGGCGTCGTTAAATAAAACAAACTTTTTTTTCCAATTCCCCCAAAGGTCACTAGTCATTAGTTACCTTGCAATTACGCCTCATTATCATAATCAATTAGACCGGGCGCGGTAGCCGAATCGGTAGAGCGTGGGCCTCGCGTGCTGCAGATCGGGAGTTCGGTTCCTGGTTGAGTCAAACCAATTGTAAAAATATACGGATTTTCAGTTCGGAATTATATATTGGCAGAGAGCATTATTATTCTTGGGCGACGGAGTGGGGACAAGGTTATGTAATCTAAAAGCAATGGGTGCCCCACTCACACTATGACATGATATAAGCTATGTGAAATATATCTTCATACATGATGCCTGAGATTGTGAATACATGTTCCTATATAAGAGACAGTCCATGTTGGTTAAATGTTCCCTCTATGCATCCATAATGAGTGCAAGTGGAGGAAAAGGACATGTTTAATATATATATATTTGTAACTGTCTGCAACTACCTGCCACTGCAAGACCCATGGGCAAGCACACCAGCCATTCTACATTCCTTAGGGACACACCCTGCAGGCTGGGTTGAGTGACAGCACCCCATATTAGGGCATCGCACTGACCAGTCTGTAGGGGGTGTCTGATTGGCTGGCTGTGAGAGGTCCAGTCACCTGCGCTCCTTTAGACCACCTGACCACAAGCCTCATTTTGATATGGATTATTTTAGGCACTCTGATCCAGATGATGCAGGGGAACTGAGAGAGAGAACGCCCTTCTTCTCTTGGCTAGGATCACAGACACTCGGTGTGAGGCTCCACCTTTCCTATACAAACTGAGCTGTGTGCAACAACCATGGGACTCCAGTTCAATGGGCTGTCGGCACTGTTGTTCTAGACATGCTAAAGTAGGTAATGAGGCTTAGTGTGGTTAGAAGGTAAGGAGCCAGGGTGACCGGTCGCTAGTAGGTGAACAGGAGTTGATGCCAATGAAGCACAACTTCTCACTGCCAATCTCCCTGACTTGTTTTCCCTTTCTTCCTTATGAGTTTGTTGGAGAGGGCATGGGAAGTGGTTATGGTATTTCTGGTGCTCCGACGGCCCAGGCAAACCAGTAATATTATACAATGACTTATAAAATTAATACTTATCGCTACCTAGCCAGGCACTCTGCAGTAACAGGATAGGGCAAGGACTGGTTAGCTCATGGTCAGGATAATGTGACTGAGTGGGATATCAGGTCATGGTGCCAGCAGCCTGATTTCCCAGTGGGGCAGCAGTATAAAGTTGCCATGAGTGGGCACTGTCAAAAGGCAGTAGCCGTCCTGAAATGTTCTTAGATGTTGCCAGGATGTAAAACCCAAACAACCAACTATAATCAATTTTTCGGTTATATATAATATATATATAGTATAGTGCTCGAACGTCCTTCCCTCACAGGCTAGCCAATAGATGTGCTAGAAGGTACCACCTAGTGAGGGAAGGACGAACTAGTCCTTTCTCAGCACCTGTGACATTTGGACTGACCCGCAAAGAAGTGCAAGTCACTCGTCCTAGGCCTGCACATGCCTAAGCTTGCCCGCAGCTCGCCCACTTCATACATATATATATATATATATATATGTTGTATAATCTATTATGGGAATATAGATAAGGACGCCGCTACTACTATCACTAGTATCAGTGCTTCCTGTCCTCGCAAATGTCCCTAATGCCCTCGCTGCTTTAGTCGAACTGATTAGCAGATCGATATTAGCCCTGCCAATCGGAAGTGACCGTCGTGCTGACAGTATGCAGTGTGTGGTGCGTGGTGTGCGTGGTGCGTGGTGCGTGGTGTGCGTGGTGTGATGTGTGAAGTGTGCAGTGTGCAGCGTGAAGAACACAGTGTGCAGTTTGAAGTATGTAGTGCCCAGTGTGAAGTGTACAGTGCACAGTGTACAGTGTGCAGTTTGTGTGTTTGTTTGTTGTTATTTTCGTCCTAGCAATATGTCAGGTCATATCAGGGCTGGTATCGACTTGTGACAGTGCACACTCATGGCAACTTTATAGTGCTGCCCCACTGGGAGACCAGGTCACTGGTACCATGAGCTGATATCCCTCTCAGTCACATTATCCTGACACTGAGCCAACCAGTCCATGTCCTATCCTGATAATGGCGAGCGCCTGGCTAGGAAGCGAAAAGTATACATTTTTAAGTCATTGGTTTGACTCGACCAGGGTTCGAACCCACAATCCCATGGTCTACCAACATGGGAGACGGACGCTCTAACTCATTCGGCCATCCTGTCTGTGTGCAGTGTGTAGTGTGTAGAGTGTAGTGTGTGGTGTGTGGTGTGTGGTGTGTGGTGTGTGGTGTGTGGTATGTGTTGTGTGGTGTGTGGTATGTAGTGTGTAGTGTGTAGGGTGTAGTGTGTAGTGTGTAGTGTGTAGTGTGTAGTGTGAGGTGTGAGGTGTGTAGTGTGTAGGTTGCCATGTGCAGCAGGTCGCATCATGTAGCAGGTTGCATCTTGTAGCAGGTTGCATCATGTAGCAGGTTGCATCATGTAGCAGGTTGCATATGTAGCAGGTGGCATCATGTAGCCGGTTGTGTCATGTATCAGGTTGCATCATGTAGCAGATTGCATCATGTAGCAGGTCGCATCATGTAGCAGATTGCATCATGTAGCAGGTTGCATCATGTAGCAGGTTGTATCATGTAGCAGGTTGCATCATGTAGTAGGTTGCATCATGTAGCAGGTCACATCATGTAGCAGGTTGCATCGTGTATCATGTTGCATCATGTAGCAGGTTGCATCATGTAGCAGGTTGCATCATGTAGCAGGTTGCATCAAGGAGCAGGTTGCATCACATAGCAGGTTGCATCATGTAGCCGTGTACAGCGTGAGTTGGCGGAGGGACCGTCTACTCCTTGGTACAACCCGCCTTGCTGGCAGTCTCTCAGTGATCGACACCCGGCAATTAGCGCCCATCAGGTGTACATAAGTGAACATAATTACTGCTTCACTCCAGCACCCGACCACTTCCCAGTCACGTCGCACCCACACTTCACCGCCAACTCACCGCCAATTCACCGCCAAGCCGAGATAATTCACCCACAATTCAGAGACAATTCACTGACAACTCACCGACAATTCACGGATAATTCACCGACAATTCACCGATAACTCACAGACCAATCACTGATAATTCAACGATAATTCACTGCCAACTCACCAATAATTCACCGATAATTCATGGCTAGGCTGATGGCATCAGGGAGCCTAGATGGCCTAATGGTTAAGACAGTTTCCCCAGAATGGCAGAAGTGTGGGTTCGAATGCCGCCCTAGGCAAATATTTCCATTTATTTGCAACATGGCTATGACACTTTCGTAACTTTATGTTCTGGACGCTGTTGCCGAATCAGTCGAGTGCAGGTTTCCCATCCAGAAGGTCCCGTGGCGACTCGGACCAATGACTGACAACATTGATACTTGCCGCTACCGAGCCTGGCGCTCGGCATTAATAGGATAGGGCAAGGACTGGTTAGCTCAGTGTCATGATAATTGGATTATGGTGCTGGTGTCCTGATTTCCCAGTGGGGCAGCCCTATAAAGTCACCATGATTGTGCACTGTCCCAAGTCCATACCCATCCTGATATAATCTCGGCAGTTGCCAAGACGTAAAACACCAACAAGGATGATAACTTTGCAACATGACTGTTTACCCAAAACAGAACTGTCAATGTTGTCTTGTTTTCTGTTCTCTCTCTTATTACAGTATAACCCCATTAAACCAAGCTTGGTTAAACCAAACGATCGGTTAATCCAAACTTTTTCGGCGGCCCGGCAAAATACTACCATTTATCATTAAAAAAAGTTGGTTAAACAAAAGTCAGTGTCCAAATCCAAATTATCGGTTAATCCAAACCAAATTCTCGGACCCCAAGCCACTCCAGTATGGTTAAACCAAACTGTCATGTGATTATAAGGTCATCTTAGACCCCACTAACTATATGATAAATGGTAGTATTTTGCCGGGCCGCCGAAAAAAGTTTGGATTAACCGATCGTTTGCTTTAACCGAGCTTCGTTTAACGGGGTTATACTGTATATACATAAATAACCAATAATCAAAGTGTCCACATACATTGTATATTATATGTGCAATACACGCTTACTCAAAGTCAAAGTCAAAGCCAAAGCTCGGTTAAACCATTGATCGGTTAATCCAAACAAATTTCTAGGGTCCCTTCAAGTTTGGTTTAATGGGGTTATACTGTATATATATATACATTTTTCTTTTACGAAAGGAAAATGTCGACAACGTTTTATTCCTAGAACAAAGCGAAGTCATTCCTGGTCATATTAACCCCCCCCCCCGCCCACACACACACATTTCCTCCTTCTGACGCAATTACATACACACACCTTAGAAGTTAGAGCCCATGCCCGCCAGACACCCAACTACAAATTTTTTTAAAAATCCATTCTACTGTCTACAATGCAGAAATCCACACACCCTGTGCTTTTGAATGGCTACGGGGTTCACAAGATATCGTAAATCGCACGGGTGTAAACCATACAATCAATTATCTCGGTTAGGTGTCTTGCGGGCATGTGGCACAACACACACACACAAAAACAGTTGTCTGGTTCCGGTCTCGTGCGTAGATGTTGGAAGAGTGGATTGTAATAAAGATAAATCTAAGCCAGTGAAAAGCGTAGCTGAATGTTGTTTTTTTTAAATTTCTTTTCTGTTAGTTTTTATAAATGTTCTATTAAATTAACTCCCTTCTGCGCAGCAATAAATGTTTAAGTTGAATGGTAGGATCAAATCTAGGTGGATTTTTTGTTGTTTTGAAAATGCAATCCTTTCAGCAGACAATGCAGCTTGAACTATTTCGGTTTGTTGGTTGTTGAGGTTTTACGTCCTGGCAACATCCAAAGTTCGTCATAAGTCTTACCCACACCCTCCACACACACAGGCTCCACACACACACCCTCCACACACGCACCCTCCACACACACCCTCCACACACACACCCTCCACACACACCCTCCACACACATACGCTCCACACACACCCTCCACACACACCCTCCACACACACCCTCCACACACACACACCCTCAACACACACACCCTCCACACACACCCTCCACACACCCTCCACACACATACCATCAACACACACACCCTCACACACATGCTCACACACACACTCACACACACCCTCACACACACACCCTCACACATACCCTCCACACACAGTCACACACATAGTCACATACTCACACACACCCTCCACACACACCCTCAAACATACCCTCCACACACATCACCCTCCACACACCCCTCCACACACACACACCCTCCACACACACACCCTCCACACACACAGGCTCCACACACACCCTCCACACACACACCCTCCACACACACCCCCTCCACACACACCATCCGAACACACCATCTACACACAAACCCTCAACACACACCCTCCACACCCTCCACACACACACCCTCCACACACATCCTCCACACACACACCCTCCACACACACACCCCACACACATCCTACACACACCCTCCACACACACCCTCCACACACACCCTCCACAACACCATCCGAACACACCGTCTACACACACCCTCCACACACACCCTCCACACCCTCCTCACACACCCTCCACACACACCCTCCAAACACACACCCTCCACACACACACCCTCCACACACACACCCTCCACACACACCGTCCACACTCATACCCTCCACAGACATCCTCCACAGACACCCTCCACACACACCCTCCACACACACACACCTTGCACACACACCCTCCACACATCCATACACCACCCTCCACACACACATCCTCCACATACACACATTCACCCTGCACACACATTAACACACATCCTCCAACCATCCACCCCCACACCACCTCATACATGAACACATCACCCTTCTCTTTCCATACCATCACAGTTCACACACACACCCGCCCCTCACCCTCCACACACACCACACACTCACCCTACACACCTCCCCTCTGCACATATTATCAAACACACCCGCCCCTCACCCTCCACACACACCACACTCACCCTACACACCACCCCTCTGCACACGTTATCACACACACCCGCCCCTCACCCTCCACACACCACAAACTCACCCTACACACCACTACTCTGCACACATTATCAAACACACCCACCCCTCACCCTCCACACGCACCACACACTCACCCTACACACCACCCCTCTGCACACATTATCAAACACACCCGCCCCTCACCCTCCAACAACACACATTCACCCTACAATACATACCCGCTGCACATATTATCACACACACCCGCCCCGCACCCTCCACACACCACACACTCACCCTACACACCACTACTCTGCACATATTATCACACACACCTGCCCCTCACCCTCCACACACCATAAACTCACCCTACACACCACCCCACTGCACACATTATCACACACACACGCCCCGCACCCTCCACACACACACACACACTAAACACACACCGGCCTCTCTCCCTCCACACACACCCTAAGCACACACACCCTCCCCTCTACCCACACACACCGCCCACCTTGCATAGTGAGAGGTCACTGACCACATCATTAGGGGTCACCACGGCTGCTTGATGCCAAGGTGGAGGTGGTGGTGGTTGTAGTAGGTGGGGGTGGTGGGTGGTGGTGGTGAGGTGGTGGTGAGGTGGTGGTAGTAAGGTGGGGTGGTGGTGATGGTGGAAGGGGTGTGGGGGTGGTGGTAGTGATGGTGATTGTGGTGGGGCTGGTGGTGGTGGGTGGTGGTGGTAGTAGGGTGGGGCTGGTGGTGGTGGTGGAAGGTTTGGGGGGTGGTAGTTATGGGTGGTGGTGTGGTTGTGTGGTGGGGCTGGTATGGTGGTGGTGTGGTAGTAGGGTTGGGGTGGTGGTGGTGGTGGAAGCGGGTGGGGTGTGGTGGTAGTGATGGTGGTGATTGTGGGGGCTGGTGGTGTGGGTGTGGTGGTGTAGTATGGTGGTGTGGTGGTGGTTGTGGAAGGGGTGTGGGGGGTTGTGGGTAGTGATTGGTGATTGTGGTGGGCTAGTAGTGGTGGGTGGTGGTGTTATTAGGGGTGGGGTTGGTGGTGGTTGTGGAAGGGGTTGGGGGTGGTGTGGTAGTGATGTGTGATGGTGGTGGGGCTGGTGTGGTGGGTGTGTGTGGTGGGGCTGGTGGTGGTGTATAGGGGGGGGGGTGGTGGGGTGGTGGATGGGTTTGTGGGGTGGTAGTGATGGTGATGGTGGTGGGCTGTGGTTTGGTTAGTAGGGGTGGGGTTGGTGTGTGAAGGGGTTTGGGGGTTGTGGAGTGATGGTGATGGTGGTGCGGCTGGTGGTGGTAGTGGTGGTGGTGTTGGTAGTAGACTGGGTGGTGTGGGGCGGGCATGTTGTGGTGGGGGGGGGGGGGGGGGTTGGGTGGGTGAGTTGGAGTGGGGTGAGGCGGGTCTTGGGGGCTGGAGTTAGAGACGCTAGGATCGGGGAAAGGGTGAGTTGGGGGTAGGAGTGGAGAGGGGAGTGGGGGAGGGGGGCTGGTGCAGGGGAATGTGTGTGTGTGGGGGGGGGGGGGTAGGACTCCGGGGTGGTCTGGGTGTGAGTGGCTTGTGGCTTGGGGTGGAGCTGGAACTAAGGGTGAGGTGAGTGGGTGGTGGGTAGGGTGTTGGGTGGTGGTGGGTGTGGATTGTGGGTGGTGGTGGTGGTGATGGTGGTGGGTGGTGGTGGTAGGTGTGGGTGGTGGTGTTGGTGTTGGTGGTGGCTTACCGTGGCGCCCCGACCTTTGCCCCCCCCCCCCCCCCCCCCGAGACGAGCCATACCGGAACACACACCCCGCACCTGTAAGAACACACCCCGGGGAGGAGCTAAGGGGGAGGGGAGGGGAGATAGAGGAGAGAGGAAGAAAGGAGGAGAGAGAAGGGGGGGGGAATGGAAGAGGCAGGGAGGAGGGGTAGGGAGAAAATGGGAGATGGAGGATAGAGGGAAGGAAGGAGGAGAGGAGGGCGATGGGAGGGGCAGAGTGTAGGTGAGGTGAGGGGATGAGAAGAAACGCTTAGGCCTGGAGGGGAGGGGAAGGTGGGAATGGAGGGGAGGGGGAGAGGAGTTGGGAGGGGGGAGGTGAGAAGAAAACCTACAGGGAGGAGGGGGAGGGAAGGAGGGAGCAGAGGGGAGGGGAGAAGACACCCATGGGGAAGAGGGGAGGGGAGAAGGAAGTAGGGAAGGGAAGGGGGAGGTGGGGAGGGGAGGGGAGGTGGAGGAGGTGAGAAGAAACCCTGGGGGGAGGGGGTGTAAATGGGAGGTGAGGGGGAGGTGAGGGGGTGTTGGTCAGCTCAAACCACGTGACAGCGGACAATGTGGCTGTGTGCCAGAAGCACTTTGCTGTGTACATAAAGCATTCAGCTGCACTGAACACTCGGGTGGAACTAGGAGAGGAGTCCACTCCCGGAAGTACACACCACGCCACCCCCCCCCCCACACACCACATCACTGCCCCACACACACCACCTCACTGCCTCACACGTAGCCCCTACACACCACCTCATTGAGACCCACCCACCCCTTCGATCGAGTCAAATCAAAGACCGATACTTATTATAATATAGTCTGATGTTCTTGTGTTCTCTGTGGCAGAATGGTTATGAGTGTCTGACTTTTTTCGATGTCGGACTCCTAATCTGAAGGTTGCTTGTTCGATTCCCCATGCCCCCACCTCTGCCAATTTGGATTTCCATCGCTGTGTGTAACTTCCAGCGTCATCAAAGGCCAGTTGCTCTCATACAATGTCTATGTGGTGTGGGAGGTTAAAAATCCCTTGGGTCGGTAAAAGTGTAGGCTCAGGCTTTCTATCGACAAACTGTATAATGGTGAAAACAAGTTTATCCAGACTTATCCATTATAAGCAGTTTAAATCTTAAAGAAAAAACCCCAAGAAAATGCTCGGCATTGGGTTAGGGCATGGGCTGGCTAGCTCAATGTCAGGAAGCTATGACTGAGTGGAATATCGCGTCATGGTGCCAGCGGAACAGTTTTACAGCAGAGCCGCCATGAGTGCGCATTATCACAAACTGCTATCCAATCTGATATGACATCAGATGTTGTGAGGACATTAAACCCTGACAAACAAATCGCGAGACTACTGGGGTATGTTATCATTAATATCAAGCAGATATTCTTCTATTTTGGGCGGCTGGGGGGGTGGGCTTATTTGGAGAATTACGGTACCTGCCTGTGACTATATCCATTATTTTATACGCTTCACCAGTGACGTCACAGCACCAATACGATGACGTTGGTTTTTCTCGAATCCCACCTCGGAACCGGAAAAGGAAGGAAAGACGCAAACACCGGAGTGTCGCAATGTTGGTACAGACTTTAATTCCCCCAACCGAGACCCGCGAGGTCAGGTACTGGTTATGAACTGACCCGCTGCACGTGTCGCGGGCTATTAAATACCAGGTCCTAGCCTGGAGGGCTGGTCACATGACCACTGGCGGGTTTGACGACGGTCTCGTATAAATATGTGACCAGTCCCCTTATGTTAACATTCCCTGACAATAGCGAGGGCCGGGGTGGGGGTGGGGGTGGGGGTGCGGGTGCGGGTGGGTGCGGGGGGGGGGGCAGGGCACGAGAGGATTGCGTGAATGGCGCATGCGCAGCATCTTGCAGATGCATCTTGGGTTATGACACCTCCAGGGAATGGTAACAACATGAAAGGTCAATATATGGGTCAATGGCAACACCATGAAGGTCAGTATATGGGTTAGCCTGAGAGCCACATGGATCAGGTTGTAGTCGGCTCAAGCTTGGTTGCTTGGTTGCTGGAGTTTTATGTCCTGGCAACATCTCTGACTGAAACAGTGCTTTCTACATGTCCAGATATGGAGAGGCCGGACGCGGTGGTTGAATCGGTAGAGTGCAGGCTTCCCATGTGAAAGGTCGGGAGTTCGAGTCCTGGTCGAGTTAAACCAATGACGTATAAAATTGATGCTTGTTGCTATGTAGCCTGGCGCTCGGCCTTATTAGGATAGGGCAAGGACTGGTTAGTATATTATCAGGATAATCCGACTATGTGGGATATCAGGTCATGGTGCTGGCGGTCTGGTCTCTCAGTGGGGCAGTACTATAAAGTCGCCATGAGTGCACACTGTCACAAATTGGTACCCATCCTGATATGACCTTTGCAGTTGCTAGGACTTAAAACATTAACAAACAAAGGATATGGAGAATTCACAGTGCAAAAAAACATGCAGCCATCCTGAGAGCATACACTTATTTTGTGCTATTTTTGTTTGTTTGCATTCGTTGATTAAGCGAGGCAATTTTCAATCGTAGCCAATTAGTCGCCTCCATTCCACTGCTATGTCCTTGATCCTACTAATGCTGAGAACCAGGCTCGGTAGTGACAAGTATTAATTTTTAAATCGTTGATTTGACTCAGCTGGAAATCGAGCTCACCACCTGCCATTATTGAAAGTGGGCAATCAACCAATTAGGCTATCCTCTGTTTCTCCTTATTCGCTATCAATAACAGTGAATACAGTTTACATCTGTCACTGATAGTTTACATCATTATGACCTCAAGCACTTTTCCATCTATTCATGCAACTCCTTATAACACTAATACAGGATGAACCAACCAGCACCCACACACACCTCTCACAGGTTCAATTTGAGACTGAGCCAAGCATATTATTAATGTATTGCGTAAGGGTGGAAACAACACACCATTAGTTTGGATCGAGTATCATGAACCTTGCATGGGCCAGAAGAGCTACCGCGTATTTATTTAAAGACAATTTTTAAATGAACTGGGCCCCTTGGACCACCACCCTGACCAGTCCGCCCAGCACGGAGCAAGCATGGTAGATGGCGAAAATACATACAGACGTAGCAGAGACATACAATTAACAAGCCATTCCATATTCAATTATATGCATATAATGCTTATACCTCACAATAATTTCAAAATCTATACTTGTTGCCGCCTAGTCTGACGCTCGACACTACTAGGATAGAACAAGGAGCTGCGGAATGAGGAAGACCAATTGTCGGCGATTGAAATTTCCCTTGCTTAATCAACGAATGCAACAATAAAATATTTTTAATAACATAATTGCAGTGCTGACTTCACATCCAGGCAGTGTATTCTTTCTCCCGGTGGGTGGCGCCACCTCTCAGAGCAGCACCACGTGACTCCCAGGGAGCCAATGTCGACTAGGCGGTGCCGTGCATAGTTGACATAGTGGCCGCTGGTGGCGTGGTGAGCGGTCTCTGCATAACTGAGTTAATTCTTATGTAGAAGAAGCCCCTCCCACCAAGTTAAAGCTGCATAGGGCGAAGATAGCATCACATTTTCTAAACAAAAGCCTGTACCTAAAGAAATATATATATATATGTGTGTGTGGTGTATATGTATTATGCGAGTATAAAGGCGTGGATGAGAATTCTGCTATATTATTATTATATATTTGCTGCGGATACCTGCAGAGTACCACTGATGGGACTGGAGGTGCCACCACCGGCCATCTTCGTCACTTTACTTATGGACAAATATATATGTTCATGGAAATACATCCACATAACGAAATATACATCTAAGGAGGTATATATTCTCAAAGAAATAGATACTCATGGAAATGTATATATTAATATATATACTAATATATATACTAATATATATACACTAATATATATACTAATATATATACTAATATACATACTAATATATATACTAATATATATACTAATATATATACTAATATATATACTAATATACATACTAATATATATACTAATATGTATACTAATATATATACTAATATATATATACTAATATATATACTAATATATATACTAATATATATACTAATATATATACTAATATATATACTAATATATATACTAAATAAATATATACAAGGAAATATATATGTACTAAAGCCATATATATATATATATTCTCAAGGAATTAAATAAGCTCAAGGGAAAAGATATGTATAGAAATATATGCACATGAGACTGGCTCAAAAGGTGATAAGTAATATGGGATAAAACTTTGTCCATTGTAACGACCAACATACTATCTGCTTATGCATTTGCTCAGGATAAACTGATTTGCTTTTGAAATGGTGTTTCATAATCCCAATAGAATACATGTTGATTTGAAGCAAATGTCCGTGTCTTTTCAGTGTAACCATTTCTGTGCTGTTTTGTGTCAATCGTTACAACGGACAAACAAAAATTAGTTATCACCTTGTGAGACGGGCTCATATGTATATTAAAAGGAATATATGTTCATGTATATCAAAAGAATTATATGCTTATGTATTTTAAAAGAAATATATGCTTATGTATTTTAAAAGAAATATCCGGCGTCACAAATCACCGATAACTCAATGATATATTGCTAACACAAACGACTATCCTCCAGTCCAAATGGACAACATACGATCCCCATAACACTAATATTGTAACAGCACCTGATACTAGTGAAGGTTCCTCACAATTGTTCAGATATTGTTTATACCATCTCATCATCTCATCCCTGCATATTTCCAATACACTGTAACTGTTAAAGCCTGGAAGACCAGCATCTGAATGCTGAAAAACAGACAGGGTCGTAGCTGAATTGTCGCACTGTAAGCAGGTGCAAACAATTTCTCTTAGCGTCATGTTTTCCGCATACTAAATCTGCACAATTTCTCTTTGTGTTATATTTTCCCCATACTAAATCTGAACAATTTCTCTTAGCGTCATATTTTCGCCACACTAAATCTGAACAATTTCTCTTAGCATAATATTTCCCCCATACTAAATCTGAACAATTTCTCTCTGTGTCATATTTTCCCCATACTAAATCTGAACAATTTCTCTGTGTCATATTTTCTCCATACTAAATCTGAACAATTTCTCTTCGCGTCATATTTCCCCAATGCTAAATCTGAACAAATTCTCTTAGCATAATATTTCCCCCATACTAAATCTGAAAAATTTCTCTTAGCATAATATTTTCCCCACACTAAATCTGAACAATTTCTCTTAGCATAATATTTCCCCCATACTAAATCTGAATAATTTCTCTTTGTGCTATATTTTCCCCATACTAAATCTGAACAATTTCTCTGTGTCATATTTTCTCCATACTAAATCTGAACAATTTCTCTTCGTGTCATATTTCCCCAATGCTAAATCTGAACAAATTCTCTTAGCGCAATATTTGCCCCATACTAAATCTGACCAATTTCTCTTTGTGTCATATTTCCTCGATATTAAATTTGAACAAATTCTCTTACCATCATATTTTCCACATAATAAATCTGACATTTTCTCTTAGCATCATATTTTTCCCATACTAAATTTGAACAATTTCTTTCAGCATCATATTTTCACCATACTAAATATTTTATAACATGCATATTTTTATCATGTGCTTACATGTTTTTATTTGCTGTAAGCATTTGTGAACAATTTTGTGCTTGCATTAGAAAAGAAACTTCTGGCTACGCCCCTCATAGATGTTACGTTATTGAAATAAAAATGGCGGGTGAAAAAAAAACTTCAGCAAAAGGCATCTGTGTCATGGACCTACCACACATAGTGGTTGAAGCCCAGGTTTGTGTGGGTTGGTGAACTCACCTGAAACAGACAGAAGGAGAAGTATGGTTAGGGATTGGACAAACAGACAGACAGAAGGAAACATTATCAAAGCAACATTTACCATCAGAGAAAATAGTACCGTAAACCAGGTAATAGAGGGGATATTGAATAAAACCCGCTAAGGGTTGCGGTATTCTCGCTTTTACGGCACTGTATTTTGTATCATCAAGAGAAACCTGAAGCTGAGAGACATTAAGACCGACTCATGGACATCAAACTCACAGCAGAGAGGTAAATGGAGAGCGGCAGTCAAGTAATGAAAGCAGTCTTTGCCGCATCGCGACCGACAGCATGATGATGATGATTTTGTATTGCTGAGATTATTGTGGAGGGTGGAGGGAGGGAGGAGGGGGTAGAAGAGCATATGGAGTGGTGAGGGGGTGGAGGAGGGAGGGAGGGAGGGGGAGGGAGAGGGGAGGGGGGAAGGGGGAGAGAGGGAGGGGAGAAAGAAAGGGAGAAGGGAAGGGAGAGGGAGGGGAAGGAGAGGGAAAATAGAGAGTATGATATCAGGGAGGGGCAGGGGAGGGGATGAGAAAGAGAGGAAGTAGGAAGGGGTGAAGGGGAGGTGGAGGAGGAAAGGGAGAGGAAGGGGACGGAGAAGAGAAGGACGGGGGAGGTAGGGTAACGGGAGGAGGGAGGAGAGGAGGGGGAGGAGGGGGAGGAAGGAGGGGGAGGAGGGGAAGAGAGAAGGGAGGAGAGGAGGAGGAGGGGGAAGAAAGAAAGGAGGAAGGAGGTGGGGAGGAGGGAAGAGAGAAGGGAAAGGACGGAGGAGGTAGGGTAATGGAGAGGGAGGAGAAGAAGGAGGAGAGGGAGGGAGGAGAGGAGGGGAGGGGAGGGGAAATAGAGAAGGGAGGAGAGGAGGGGGGGAGGAGGGGAAGAGAGAAGGGAAAGGAAGGAGAGGTAGGGTATGGGGGAGGAGAGGAGGGAGGAGAGGAGGGAGGAGAGGAGGGGGAGGAGGGGAAGAGAGAAGGGAGGAGAAGAGGGGGAGGAGGGGAAGAGAGAAGGGAAAGGACGGAGGAGGTAGGGTAATGGGAGGAGGGAGGAGAGGAGGGAGGAGAGGAGGGAGGAGAGGAGGGGGAGGAGGGGAAGAGAGAAGGGAGGAGAGGAGGGGGGAGGAGGGGAAGAGAGAAGGGAAAGAGAGGGGAGGAAGGAGATGCCCAGGAGGGAAGAGATGGGGAAGAAGGAGCGGGGAAAAGAAGGAGCGAGAGGAGGGAGTGGTGAGTTTAGAGTATGTATCAGTTCACTGTAGCACGACCGTGCTCGTGTGGTTATTTACATAGTCATTATTGAACAGTTGAGTAAGACCTCGTGCATATCACTTCACTTTAGCACGACTGTGCTCGTGTGGTTATTTACATAGTCATTATCGAACAGTTGAGTAAGACCTTGTGCATATCACTTCACTTTAGCACGACTGCGCTCGTGTGGTTATTTACATAGTCATTATTGAACAGTTGAGTAAGACCTCGTGCATATCACTTCACTTTAGCATGACTGCGCTTGTGTGGTTATTTACATAGTCATTATTGAACAGTTGAGTAAGACCTCGTGCATATCACTTCACTGTAGCATGACTGTGCTCATGTGGTTATTTACATAGTCATTAATGAACAGTTGAGTATGACCTTGTATGTTCTATTTCACTATTGCACGACTCAGCTCGTGCGATTTGTAGCATAACCAGCTTTGAGTAAAATCTCGTGTGTTGTACTCCACTGTTGGTCTTGACGTTGGCATTGCAGTCCCCATGGCGTACTATATTGATATCTTTATGTTACCATAGGAGAGGGTGGGGAGGATGGAGAGGATGGAGAGGATGGAGAGGGTGGAGAGGGTGGAGAGGGTAGAGAGGGTGGAGAGGATGGAGAGGGTGGAGAGGGTGGAGAGGGTGGAGAGGATGGATAGGATGGATAGGATAGAGAGGGTGGAGAGGGTGGAGAGGGTGGAGAAGGTGGGGAGGGTGGAGAGGGTGGGAGAAGGGTGGATGGGTTAGAGAGGGTAGAGAGGATGGAGAGGGGAGAGAGGTGGAGAGGGTGGATGAGGTGGAGAGGGGTGAGAGAGAGGTGAGAGAGGGTGGATAGGGTGGAGAGGGTGGAGAGGGTTAGAGGAGGATTAGAGGGTGGAGAGGGGGTGTAGGGTGGGAGAGGGTGGAGGGGGTGAGAGGGTTGTGGAGGAGGGTGGAGAGGGTGGGGAGGGTGGAGATTGGTGGGAGAGGGAAGAGAGGGTGTGAGAGGGTATGGAGAAGGGTGGAAGAGGGTGGGTGAGGGTGGGGAGAGGTTGGAGAGGTTGGAGAGGGTGGAGAGGTTGGAGAGGGTGGAGAGAGTGGAGAGGGTGGAGAGGGTGGAGAGGGTGGAGAGGGTGGGAGAGGATGGAGATGGTGGAGAGGATGGAGAGGGTGGAGAGGGTGGAGAGGGTGGAGAGGATGGATAGGATGGGATAGGATAGAGAGGGTGGAGAGGGTGGAGAGGGTGGGGAGGATGGAGAGGGTGTGAGAGGGGAGTGAGGGTGGAGGAGGGGAGGGAGAGATGGAGAGGGTGGAGAGGGGTAGAGAGGATGGATGGTGAGAGGGTGGAGAGGGTGGATGGAGAGGGTGGAGAGGGTGTGGAGAGGGTGGAGAGGTGGAGAGGGTGGAGAGGGTGTGAAGAGGGTGGAGAGGGTGGAGAGGGTGGAGAGGGTGAGAGGGTTGGGAGAGGGTGAGAGGTTAGAGGGGATGTAGAGGGTGGAGATGGGTGGTGGGAGAGGGTGGAGTGGGAGGAGGGTGGAGAGGGTGGTGAGGGTGGTGAGCTGTGGGGAGGGGGTGGAGGGGTGGAGAGGGTGAGAGAGGGTGGAGAGGGTGGTGAGGGTGGTTGGAGGGTGGAGAGGGTGGAGAGGATGGTGGAGAGGGTGGAGGGGTGGAGAGGGTGGAGAGGTTGGAGAGGGTGGAGAGGGTGGAGAGGGTGGAGAGGTGTGGAGCTGAGGGTGAGGTGGAGTGGGTGGGAGAGGGTGGAGAGGGGGGGGGTTTTTTGGGGAGAGGGTGGAGAGGGTGGGAGGGGTTGAGAGGTGGAGAGGGTGAGAGGGTGGGAGAGGGTGGAGAGGATGGAGAGGCTGGAGAGGGATGGAGAGGGTGGAGAGGGTGGAGAGGATGGAGAGGATGAGAGGGTTGGAAGAGGGGTGGTGGAGAGGGTAGAGAGGGTAGAGTGGAGAGGAGGGTGGAGGAGGTTAGAGAGGGTGGAGGGGGTGGAGAGGGTAGAGAGGGTAGGAGGGTGGACGAGGGAGGATGGAGAGGGTGGAGTGGGATGGGGTGTGAGTTGGATGGATGAGGGTGGAGAGGGTAGAAAGGGTGGAGAGGGTGGAGAGGATGGAGAGGGTGTGGAGAGGGTGGGAGTGGGTTAGAGAGTAGTGGAGAGGGATGGAGAGGATGGAGAGGGTTGGAGAGGGTGGGTGGAGAGGGGTAGAGAGGGTGGAGAGGGTGGAGAGGGTAGAGTGGGTGGGTGAGGAGAGGGTGGAGAGGGTGGAGAGGATGTGTGAGTGGGAGAGGGTGGGAGGGCTGGAGAGGATGGAGGGTTGAGAGGGTGGAGATGGTGGAGAAGGGAGGCACGGTTGGGGGAAGGTGGGGAGGGGGAGGTGAAGAAGGGGAGAGGGTGGAGGGGGAAGCTTGGTCGGTAAGGGAGGTGTGGGAGTGGGGGGGGGGGGGCGAGGGGGATGGAATGGTGGGGAAGGGGAGGAGAGAAGGGCTCGAGACGAGGATGAGAGAGGGGGTGGGGTGGAGGAGAATGTGTGTGGGGGTACTGGGAGAGGAGGGGGGAGAAGCGGGGGTGTGTGTAGAGAAGATGATGGAAGAGGGGGAGGATGGGGGAAGAGGGGAAATGGAATGGTTGGGGTGGGAGTAGGGTGGGAGTAGTGGGTCAGGAGTAGCTGGGAATGGGGGGAGGGAGCAGGTGTGGTTGGTGGGTGGGTGGGGGGGGGGGGGGCGAGGAGGTAGAGTGTGGTACTTGAATTATGAACGCATGACGGAATAAACAACTGGAATAGGAAATGAAAAACAGGAAAAGAAGTCAGAATCACGATCTGAAATATCAAACATCGGACCGGAACGTTCCTGCACTGGAAGAGCCCCAACGCGCACAAAATGTAGCTTAATAACAAGTATTTACAATAAAAGAAAGAAAAGAACTGGCAAAAAAAAAAACACCAAATAAACCCCAGGTCAGCTGGAGGGCATCTGAGTTATTCGGGATCCCCATCTGTCCATCTGTTGGCGCATTAATCATCATGCCATGTCTTGATTATATATTGATTCTTCCATACAGAATACTTATCATATATGTAATATATGTAAGTTACATATAATACAATATATATATATATTATATATGTAAAATATAATTTATTATTTGCATATAAATAGGCGGGGTTCTCCTACCTTATTTTAATTATTTATTATTTATTCTCGATTATTATATATATTCTGCAGTCCTAGCAGTTTGCTCCGCTGCTACCGCCGCTTTTCATTCATTCGCGCTGGAGCTCAGCTCGCTGCTACTACACAATTTTAGCTTTGTATAGGTAGGGCTATTTCTTTTGCCCGGCCATGGGCCTTCGTTGCAAAAATAAAATTAGAAGGTTCCCACCAATTCCTCACTTCGACTCTCTCTCTTTCTCTCCTCCACCATAGCCAGTTTTATATATAATATATATATAATATTTACAATACATATAATACATATAATACCTATAAGACTCCGCTGCGAAATGATAAGGAGACCAGCAGATTGGCTTGGTTCGCTTATTCGAGTCCGGGCTGAGCGATCCATGTAAGTTTGGCGATGACCCTGGTTTGACCCCTGAGCCATGTGGGATAAAGTGTGCGCATGAACATATACACGCATGCGCTAATGTTTATGTCATTGGCCATTTTGAAAGTGACTGGTGACCCGATACCGGAACCGGAAGTAAGGTAAACACTGGTGCTGGTCTGCACCCCGGTAACAGGTTGTAAAGTCGACGGCTGGCAGTTTGAGTGGTGTAGATAGGCTAATAGGTAATCACTACAGGCAAGGAAGGAAAGCAGATATAGAGTGAAAGGTAGGAGAGTTAGACTCCCTCATTTATTATATATATATAGTCTCAGGAATCAAGATGGTGGTACACACATCATCAAATCCTCCAATCAAGAACAGGCATTCCTATATCAACCAATGAGGGTCTAGAACCTTGTAACCAAGGCATGGTGTGTAGTTCTACAGTGCCTTTTTGTGGCTGGGTGTGCAATGATCCGTAAATAACACTTGTGGGGGGAGGGGGTATGTGAGGAGAATTCCAAAGACTCTCTTACATGTCAAGAAGTAACCCTCTCTCATGTCAAGAAGTGACCCTCTCTCACTATCTATATTAATACATAATCTCCATACTAACTCCAGAATGGATTACCAATTCCACACAATCCCATATGCCTTTGGTTTTACATAACATTTATTATTATATAGACCATTTGCATTTTATTATAGAATAGTTCTCCATAACCAATATCTTAAATATCGGAAAATTTTACAAGGTGACTGTTGAGGGGTGGTGGAGTGTGGATGTGAGGTGGGTGTAGGAGTGAGAGTGGGGTATAGGTGTGTGGGTGTGTGTGGGTGAGAGTGGGTGAGAGGTGGTGGATGTGGGTGGGCGTGGTTTGTGGGTGGGTGTGGGTGGGGGAGTCGGGCATGGGTGTGGGGTGGGCTTGTGTGGATGAGAGTGTTTGTTTGTTGTTTTACGTCCTAGCAACATCTAAGGTCATATCAGGAGAGGGGATAAGAGTGGGTGGGAGGTGGTGTGTGTGGGTGTGAAGTGGGTGAGAGTGGGTGGATGTAATTTGTGTGTGTATGGGTGTGGGTAGGAGTGGGTGGGAGGGAGTGGATGTGAGTGGGTGTGATGTTGGTGGGTGTGGATTGGAGGTATGAGTGTGTGTGAGTGGGGTATGAGTGTGGGTGTGTATGGGTGAGGGTGGGTGGGAGGGGTGGGTGTGGGTGGGTAATGTGGGTGGGAGTGGTTTGGAGAGGGTGGGTTTGTGCGTGTCTGGGTGTGGTAGTGGGGTGTGAGTGTGGGTGCGTGCTTGGGTGAGAGATTAGGTTGGGAGGGGTGCACGTGGGTGGGTGTGGGTGTGAGTTGGTGGATGTGGATTTTGTTGTTGAAGATTTATACCGCCTATCATGGATAAGCCTGAATAGGCTTGTTTTCACCATTAGACAGTTTGTCGATAGAAAGCCCCAGCCTACACTTTTACCGACCCAAAGGATTTTTAACCTCCCACCCCACATAGACATGGCATGAGAGCAACTGGCCTTTGATGACACAGCAGTGGAAATCCAAATAGGCAGAGGTGGGGGCACAGGGATGGGTGAGGGTTGGCGAACCTCTAGGACATCCAACCCCATATCAGGCAACAACTGCTTAATATTGTGCTACATAACGTAAGTTACTAAATGTGACAAGTTTCCTTCTTCCATTAGGGTGTGATTTGTTTGTTTGTTGGTACGATGACCCTGCTCGCCTCATTCTTAGATTGTGTGTGTTGTGTGTCTGCCTGTCATAACGTCTGATGTCAAAAGTAAAGCTTCTTTCATTTCACGACACCTCTAGAGCACATTGATTTTCATCATCAGCTATTGGACGTCAAACATATGGTCATTCTAACATATTTATTTGGAGGAAACCTGCTGCTGCAAACATAGGCTACTCTTTCCGATAAGCAGTGAGGGGTCCTTTATATGCACTTTCCAACAGACAGGACAACACCACACCACCACACCCACTTTTGATGAACCAGTTGTGAACCACTGGTTGGAACGGAAAATAGCCCAAACTGCAAATGGGTCCACTGAGCAGGATCGATCGGATGACCCACACCTTCACAGGTGGACACTCTACCGCCTGAGATATGTCCTGCTCCCCTAATAATATGTGATGTCATGCCAATTGAGTTACATTTTCCTGACACTGAGCCAACCAGTCCTTGCCCTATCCTACTAATGCCAAGTGCCAGCCAGGGTAGCGACAAGTATAAATTTAGTAAGTTATATGTTTGACTCGGCTGGGATTCAAATCGTTGCCCTTCTGTACGGGAAGCCAGCCAGCGCTCTTACTGATTCATTGTCCGGCCTCATTCTGGGCTGAAGGTGGGCAGGTGTGTGTGGAGGCAGGGGTGGTGGGGGTGGTGGGGGGTGGTGGGGGTGGGTGGGTGGTATGAGGGGTTGTCACACATCATACAACGTAGATCTCGTCTGTTAGGTGCATCTATACAACACGGTCAGTGATCATAGGACCAGGATAAAAACATGTTTGTTGAACAAGTAGCTCAGAACTGGATGTGAATTCGGACAAGATTTGTGGTTTGTAATTGAGACGAGAGAAGTACACGTGGTCCTCCCCCCACACCAGCCGCCCCCACTCCACCAACTCTCACCTCAACACCACCCTTCCCCACCCCACCCCCCACTACACCCACCCATCACCACTCCCTCCCACTACCCTTCCCTCCACCACCCCACCACCTGAATACACCATCACCCTCAGCCTACCACACCACCAGCTCTCCTCTCTCCCACCCCACCCTCCACATCCTCCCACCACCATTCTCCTTACCCTACCACCCCGCCACCCTTCCCACCCCACCACAGAACCACACCACCACCACACCACCATCACACCAGCACACCACCACCCAACTACCACACACCGCCCACCACACCCACACACCCACACCACCACACCACCACACCACCACCACCCCACCCCACCCACCACAACCCCACCTACTACCCACACCCCACCACCCCACCACCCCACCACCACACCACCACACGACCCCACCACCACCCCCACCCCACCACACCACCATCCCACCACACTACACCACCACAACCACCACCCACCACCCCACCACCCCACACCCCCCCCCCCACCCCACCACCCCACCACCCCACCACCCCACAACACACCACCACACCAACACCACAACAACCACCACCACCACCACATCACCACACCACCATCCCACCACACTACCACCACTACCACCACACCACCACCCCACCACCCACCACCACTCCACCACAACACCACACAACCACCACACCACCACAACCCCACCCCACTACCACACCACCACAGCACCACACCACCACACCACCACACCACCACACCACCACATCACCACACCACCACACCACGACACCACACCAGGACACCACGACACCACGACACCACGACACCGCCACACCACGACCCAACCACCACACCACCCCAACACCACCCCACCACGACACCACGACACCACCACAACCCCACACCACTACCACACCACCACGACACTACCACCCCACCACCACACCACCACCCCACTAGCACACCACCCCACTACCACACCATGACCACCCAACCACACCACCACACAACCCCCCCACCACACAACCACCACCACACCACCACCACTACACCACCACAACCCCACCCCACTACCACACCCCCGCCACCCCACCACCACCCCACCACCACACCACACTACCACCCCACCACCACCCCACCACCACAATGCCCCACCACAAACAACATCACACCACACCACCACCACCCACCCCACCACACCCCACCACCCCACCACCCCACACCCCACCCCACCACCACCACCACACCACCACACACACGTCACACACCTCACCCACCCCACCATGCCACACCCCTCCATCCCACCTTCCCATCCCACCTTCCACCACCCCCACCCCACCACATCACCCTCTCACCCCACCATACCATCACCACACATTAAATACAGTACACCCCCACCACCCTCGTCCCTTCGCACCTCACCCCCGGACACCCCACAGCGCTAAGACTACCACCCCGTCTCCCACCTTCCACCCTCTCCCCACTCCTCTCTCCACCCCCACCCCACCATAGCCTCAACCCATTTACCGTCCCATTCCCACCAAGTGGAAACCCCCACCTCCACCCCCACCCTCCACCCCCACAACCCTCCTCCACAACCCCAGCCAGCCATAGATCACCGTTGTATCGCAGTGATCTGCTATTCAGAGAAGTAAAGGAAAGTAACACCGAAAGAAATAGAACAATTCAATTAAAATAAATAAAATAAGAATTCAAGAATTTCCTTCTTTTTTTCTCTTTTTTTTTATAGAAAAGAAGTTAAAGCTGTGGCCTCGCTATTCGCCATTCCTGGGGAAGTGTATGTCCTGTTGTACGATGAGTTGAGATCATATATCAGGGAATCCCCCCACATACATCCCCCACACCCCACCCACATACCTTCACACACACCTCACATCCCGCCACCCACATCCCAACCACACACCCACATCAACACCCCCCCACACACAAAACCACATCTACACACTCCACCCACATCACACCCACACACCCACACACCCAATCCCACATCCCCTCACAGTCACACCCATAGAATCAGACACCAAGACACCAAAATACCCATACCCCCCCCCCCCCACACACACAACCCACTCCTGCCCCAGATGACCCACATCCCACCCAAACACCCACACCCACACACCCTCACACACCCTCACACACCCACACAACCAGACACCGAGGCACTAAGACATTCATACTCACACACCACATCTGCCACACCCCACCGACACCCCACCCACACCCCACCCACATCCCACCCACATCCCAGACCGGGCGCGGTGGCCGAATCGGTAGAGCACAGGCCTCGCATGCGGAAGATCGGGAGTTCGTGAGTTCGGTTCCCGGTCGAGTCAAACCAATGACTTAAAAATTTATACTTGTCGCTTCCTAGCCTGGTGCTCGGCATTATTAGGATAGGGCAAGGGCTGGTTAACTCGGTGTCAGGATAAAGTGACTGAGTGGGATATCGGGTCATGGTGCCGGTGGCCTGATTTCCCAGTGGGGCAGCACTATAAAATCGCCATGAGTGCGTACTGTCATCAGTCGATACCCCTCCTGATATGACCTTAGATATTGCTAGGACGTAAAACAACAACAAACAAACAAACCGACATCCCACCCACACACCTTCACACACACACCTCACACCTACAGAACCGGACACCAAGACGCCAAGACGCCAAGACGCCAAGACGCCAAGACGCCAAGACGCCAAGACGCCAAGACGCCAAGACGCCAAGACGCCAAGACGCCAAGACGCCAAGACGCCAAGACGCCAAGACGCCAAGACGCCAAGACGCCAAGGGACGCTCCCAGACGACAAGACGCCAAGACGCAGGATGCCAGGACGCCAAGACGCCAGGACGCCAGACGGCAAGGACGCCAAGACGCAAGACGCCAAGACGCCAAGAGCCAAGACGCCAAGACGCCAAGACGCCAAGCGCAAGACGCCAAGACGCCAAGACGGCCAAGACGCCAAGACGCCAAGAGCCAAGACGCCCAAGACCCAAGACGCCCCAAGGGACGCCAAGCCCCAAGACGCAAGGGACGCCAAGACGCCCAAGACGCCAGACGCCAAGAGCCCAAAGAACGCACAAGACGCCAAGACGCCAAGACGCCAGACGCCAAGACGCCAAGAGCAAGGCGCCAAGACGCCAAGACGCCAAGACGCCAAGACGCCAAGACGCCAAGCTCCTAAGACGCCAAGACGCCACACAGACGCCAAGCGCCAAGACGCCAAGGACGCCAAGAGCCAAGACGCCAAGGACGCCAGCGCCAAGACGCCAAGACTCCAAGACGCCAAGACGCCAAACGCCAAGACGCAGACGCAAGACACTACGCCAAAGACGGCCAAGACGCCAAGACGCCAAGACGCCATTAGTCGCAAGACGCCAAGACGCCAAAGACGCCAAGACGCCAAGACGCTAAGACGCCAGACGCCAAGACGCCAAGGACGCCAAGACGCCAGGACGCTGGGTTTTCCAAGACGCCAAGGACGCAAGACGCCAAGACGCCAAGACGCCAAGACGCCAAGACGCCAAGACGCCAAGACGCCAAAGACGCCAAGACGCCAACGACGCAAGACGCCAAGGACGCCCAAGACGCCAAGACGCCAAGGACGCCAGACGCCAAAAGACGCAAGACGCCAAGACGCCAAGACACCAAGACACCAAGACACCAAGACACCAAGAGATCCATGCCCCCACACCCACCCACATCCCACTCCTACCCTCACACCCACACCCTACCATATCCCACATCCACCCCCCACATCCCACCCTCATCCCACGAACACTCCACACACCACACCCCTCACACACCCACACACCCACACACCCACACATCCACCCACCCACCATCCACCCACACACCTTCAAACACACACACATCCAGACACCAAGACACCCATTCCCCCACACTCCATCCCCTCCACACCCCCACACTCGCCACACCCCACCCACTCCACCCCCATTCCCACCACCACTCATCCGACACCCTCTACAAACCCACTCAACAAGACACCAAGACACCATTACTCTTTACATCCCACACACCCTCCACACCCATCACCTCACCCCAATCCACCCCATCCCACCACCCACAATCACACAACCCCACAATCCTCTACACACCAACAATACGCCAAGAACCCATTTATCCTACATCCCACACACACTCCACACCCCCACACCCCACCTACATCCACCCCCATCCCACCCACCCACACATCCATACACCCACACATCCTCATGCACACCCACACAACAATACGCCAAGACACCCATACTCCTACATCCCACATACACTCCACACACACACCCACCTACATCCACCCCCATCCCACCCACCACCACCACATCCATACACCCAAACATCCTCATACACACCCACACAACAATCGCCCAGACACCCATACTCCTACATCCCACACACACTCCACACCCCACACCCCACCTACATCCACCCCCATCCCACACACCCACACATCCACACACCCACACATCCTCATACACACCCACACAACAATACGCCAAGACACCCATACTCCTACATCCCACACACACTCCACACCCCACACCCCACCTACATCCACCCCCATCCCACCCACCCACACATCCACAAATCCCACTCCCACCATCACCCCGACCCCCGACCGGGCGCGGTGGCCTAATCGGCAGAGCGCGGGCATTGCGTGAGGAAGGTCGGGAATTCGGTTCCCGGTCGAGTCAAACCAATGACTTTAAAATTGATACTTATCACTTCCTACCTTGCCACTCGGCTTTAATAGGATAGGGCAAGGACTGGTTAGCTCAGTGTCGGGATAATGTGACTGAGTGGGATATCGGGTCATGCTTTCAGTGGCCTGATTTCCCAGTGGGGCAGCGCAATAAAGTCACCATGAGTGCGCACTGTCACAAGTCGAGACCCGTCCTGACATGACCTTAGATGTTGCTAGGACATAAAACAACAACAAACAAACATACATCACTGCCACACCCCACACCCCACACCCCACACCCCACACCCCACACCCTACACACACCCACATCCACACCCACACTCACACCCACACCCACACACCCGCACACCCACACAGACCCCAAGGCGTTGTCCCTAATAGAAGATATCTGAGCTCTTTTCCAGGGAAGAATCCGAGCGGTTCCATGAACGCCGAGAGACTGCTAGGTCTGTGGATGCTTCCATGTATATATTTTGTCAGTTCATACACTAAGGGTTAGTCGACAACAATCCCAACACTAACCAACTTATTAGCTTTGACAGATTTTGGCTTCGTGTTATTAACTAGGTTTTGTTGTTAGTTTAATCATCCAGCCCAGATCGCCCTTTCTCTCCCTCTCTTTCTGTCTTTCTCCCTTTCCCTCTCTTTCAGTCTCTCCCTCTCCCTCTCTCTACCTCTCTCATTAGGTTCGTCCTCGTTCTCGCCATCTTTCTCTCTTTGCCTCCCTCTCTGCCTCTCTCTCTGCTTCTCTCTCCGCCTCTCTCTCTGCCACTCTCTCTGCCTCTCTCACTGCCTCTCGCTGCCTCTCCCTGCCTCTCTCTCTGCCTCTCTCTGCCTCTCTCTGCCTCTCTCTGCCTCTCTCTGCCTCTCTCTGCCTCTCTCTCTGCCTTTCTCTGCCTTTCTCTGCCTCTCTCTGCCTCTCTCTGCCTCTCTCTGCCTCTCTCTGCCTCTCTCTGCCTCTCTCTCTGCCTCTTTCTCCGCCTCTCTCTCTGCCTCTCTCTCTGCCTCTCTCTCTCTGCCTCTCTGCCTCTTTCCCTCTCTCTCCCTTCCCCTCTCTCTGGCTCTTTATATATCACTCTCTGCCTCTCTTTCCATCTCACCTTTGCCCTTCCTCTCCCTCCTTCTCTCTTCCACTTTCCGCCTCGCTACCTATTTCTCTGTCTCTCTGTCTACCCCTCTCTCTCCCTCTCTCTGTCCTTCACCCCCTCGCTCTACCTGTTCCTCTGCATCTCTACCTGCCTCTCTCTGCTCTTCTCTGCCCCTATCTGCCTCTATCTGCCTTTCTCACCCTCTCTCCATCTCTCTACACTTATTTCAACAGTGAGAAACATCACGCATGCAAACAGACGCATGCAAACAGACACCAACAGACCGGGAGATTATGGGCGATAATGAGGGAACGTCACTAAGCATATACAGTAAAACCTCTCCAACCGACCACCTCCGCAGATCAACCACTCCCCTATATCAATCGCTTTATTTGGACCCTAAATGATCGCTTGTACAATACTATTGTAATGAAAAAATAACTCCCTAAACCGACCACCTCCCTAAATGGACCACTTAAAATCGGTCCCAAGGTCTGTCGATTTAGAGAGGTTTTACTGTATATATCTACTTGAGATGTGGACTTATCGAAGGATGATGAAAATATCATGGACAAAGAAGATCACCAACAAAGAAGTTCTCAGAAAAATTAAAAATAAGAAAAGCTTGTTTGCCACTATACAGACAAAGAAACTTATTTATTTTGGCCACATCATTCGTCAGAGTTCAATATACCGTACATTGTTGGAAGGGAAGGTGAATGGCAGCAGAGGGAGAGGGAGACCAAGAACATCATGGTTTACAAATATTTCACAGTGGACAGGCTTGAATTATTCACAGTCTATCAGAACAGCACAACATCGGGACAAGTGGAGAACCATTGCATCCAACCCTCGACTAGAGGATGGAACTATTGATTGATGATCTACTCTATACGGATGCTGATAACACGAGTTATCACACAAAGTACATGGGACATACAAGTGGCTCTTCCCACATCCTTTCCCAGTTATAGATGGGTGTGGGCGGGCCGCTCTTCCTTCAGCTGTCACCCCCCCCCCCTCCCTCTTTAGTTTTGGTGGGGGGTGTTTTTGTTTGCGCTGCCCTCACTGTACATTTTTCCTTTAAACTGATTAGTGCGATAAAACTTGAATACTAGTGTACTTGTTAAGCATTTGTCACTGCTCAACAGTTGGGGCAAAGGCTATTCCTAAATTCAAAACAATCACCTTGCTCCCCTGATTCTTATGCCGTGTGTCTGCCTGTGATAACGTGTGCTGTTATGCCAATTAATCTCAAGTAAGGAGTTTACATGGTTATTACTACTTAAAAAAAAAAAACTTAAAATATTTTTTTTATTGAGGCTTTATTTATACTGTCCATAGCATATAAGCCTGGGTACCCAGGCTTGTTTTCAATGCCGGCCAGTTGTAGTGTTGGTGTTGTCTTGCCACACAGTGGCTGCTGATAAGTTATTTGATTGCCTGCATTTCAGTAGCAGATAGATAATTGGTCGGTATGGTTAGTAGCCTATGTTAGTTTTTTTGGATTTTCTTGGCATATATGTATTTATTTGTTCTACTCTTATTACTAGAGTAGCCTACTCCTATTTACATATCCTACTTGTGGGGAGTGGGCGTGGTGACCGAATCGTCAGAGCGTGGGCGTCCCGGGCGGGAGATAGGGGGTTCGATTCCCGGTCGAGTCAAACCAATGACTTATAAAATTGATACTTGTCGCTTCCTTGTCTGGCGCTCGGCATTATTAGGATAGGGCAATGACTGATTAGCTCAGTATCAGGATAATGTGACAGTGGGATATCAAGTCATGGTGCCGATGGCCTGATTTTCCAGTGGGGCAGCACTATAAAGTCGCCATGATTGCGCACCATCACAAGTTGGTACCCATCCTGATAGGACATTAGATGTTGCTAGGATGTAAAACAACAACCAACAACAACACTATTTGTGGGATGCTTGCCTCGGAAATCTAAGATTATTATTGCATGCTTACACTTAGATGTGCTCCTACATATCTAACTGCAATACTGGTGCATTTATTTATTAAGCATGCATTGCTGCACAGAAGGGAATACTATGTCAATTTAATAGAACTTGTTACTTCTAAAGCCCTGGTCACATTGCCGTTAGTGAACATACTGGAGGCTAACGTAGTTGAAAGTAGTTCAACGTAGTTGAACATAGTTGAACATAGTTGAACATAGTTGAACGTACCGGCATCCATACTTCTCCTTGATGTTAACTTGGTAATAACGTGGGTGAGCCGTGATCGCCAATTTAATTTTCGGACATGTTCAAAAGAGCAGTACGTTAAAAGCTGAATTTCCATGTATTTATGTGTGGTGATGCTATGGTTGGGCTAACGTACTGTGGTGAAGTCAAACGTAGTAGAAAGTACCTCTTAATGTACTCTAGTGTACTCTAGCATACTCTAGCATACTCTAGCATACTTTGACCTGCACAAAACCATGGCCGTTCCATGTCATGGATGACATGATAACATAGCCATTAGTGGATGTAGTTGAACATAGTTGAACGGAGTGGAGGCTAACATAATTGAAAGTGGTTGAACTTAGTTGAATGTAGTTGAACGTACCGGCATCCATACCGTAACCTATTTTTTATCCGCATCATTTGGTGCCTCATCAACCAAAATCTGCCGTACCTTAACATATTTCAACGTAGTTTAACAAACTTACACCACGTCTGACCCACGTTAGCTTCCACTACGTTCAACTACGTCCACTAACGGCTATATGACCAGGGTTAAAGCCTATGGGGTCCCAGTTTTGACATCCATACCAAAATTAATTCTGCATTTTTGCAAAATATCTCCTAAGTTAACAATACACCTTCCAAAGGTCCGAAGAATTCAAATGTCAATTTAAGGTTATAAGGAATTGACTTTTATCGCTTAGAGATCTTGAATGCCAGAACCTGAAACTTCGTTTTTTTAAACAAAAATGTATTTTATTCATTGAATAAATAATATCTCTTGTCAGCGCCAGAGCCCTGGTCTTCCAGCCGTACAGTATAATTCCTTGATACATAAATGAAACTATCAGTTGTAATAGTAACTGCATGCAAATCCTGTTCAATAATAACAATATTATACATATCATAAATGAAATATGAGCTGCTGTGGTAACTGCATAGAATTCCAGTTTGACAAAAGTAGCATGCATTCGGCGAATATACATTATATGGTATTGCATGGTTCTAAAATTGTATTTAAATATTTATATCCTCCCTTTTTTCTAATAAGATATATATACATATTTTCAAATACATATATATATATAGTAAAAACGTCAAATATATATATATGGTAAATGCAACTTAAATGTAATGTAAAAATATTTGATTTGGGAAGTCATATAAAAAAAGTTAAGTTTGTTTTATTTAATGACGCCTCTAGAGCACATTGATATTTGTATCATTGGTTATTGGACATCAAACATATTGTCATTCTGACCGATTTCTTTGGAGGAAACCTGCTGCCAACACATAGGCTACTCTTTCCGGTAAGCAGCAAGAGGTCTTTCATATACACTTTCCCACAGACAGGACAGCACATACCACAACCTTTGATGAACCAGTTGTGGACCGCTGTTTGTAATGGAAAATAGCCCAAACCTCAAATGTGTCCACTGAGCAGGATCGATCGATCGGATAACCCACACCTTCACAGGTGGACACTCTACCACCTGAGCTACTTCCTGCTCCTGGGAAGTCTGGTATCAGTTTATCAGACTCGGTAAAGGCTAGGTATTGTACTGGATATCACCATAGATAACGCCTTATCAACGCTTCTTAGACACTGTCTATTGAATACATAGTAGATGTGGATAATGTATTTTAGATCATTTATATAATACATTGCCTGACCCACTGACCTAATGTGATCAAATTAATATCGGAATGGCCAGTGTAATATTACCAAAGACAATGTATAGCAAGACGTGCCACTCAGCGCTTTCCTGTTAAATACAGCAAACAGGGTAATTGGACAGGTCCCCTAGCCCAGCCTGACTGCTGTACCATTGAAACATAGGGACAGGTTCCCTAGCCCACCATGACTGCTATACCATCAAGGACGAGGAACAACAATTACAGTGTATTATCTTCTAATATTGATCAGGAAAACCATATTTCAATTTACTAAAGTTCAAACATACTTTAAGCATTTTAATCTGTGCCAGACATGGATAGAATTTGTGATTATGTCTGAGTAAGAAAACTACTACTACTCCTGATCAAAGACGCTGCACCTTGTTTGCCATGGGATGGCACCACTGCATGATTATTTAAGAAATTCTTATATGAAAGCACTGAGTGGCGCATCTTGTCATACATTGTCTTTGATATTACTCTGTGTTACTTTCCCATGGCTGGTTCAAATATAAAAGTAAATCTTTATCGTTGTAATATGGAGCTGTAGTCTGTCAGGCCTCAGAACCCATATCTGGTAATAACTGTTTAATATCCATTCACTTAGCATAAGCTACAGGACTGAAGTACGATCGAGGTCAGACAAAGGCGCCGAAAACAGCCTGGACTTCAACCTGCAGCAACTTTGGTTTGTTGTTTGTTTGGGTTCTACATCCAAACAACATCTAAGGTCGCAACCGGGCGCGGTGACCTAATTGGTAGAGCGCGGGCCTCACATGCAGAAGTCGGGAGTTCAGTTCCCGGTCGAGTCAAACCAATGACCTAAAAAGTAATGCTTGTCACCTCCTAGCCAGGCGTTCGGCAGTATTAGGATAGGACAAGGACTGGTTAGCTCAGTGTCAAGATAATGTGACTGAGTTTCGGATATCGGGTCATGGTGCCAGCAGTCTGATTTCCCAGTGCGGCAGCACTATAAAGTTGCCATGAGTGCAACACTGTCACAACTCAGTACACGTCCTGATATGACCTTAGATGTTGCCAGGACGTAAAACTCCAACTACCAACCAACCGACTTTGGATTGTTGTGTGTTGGGGGTCTACATCCTAGCAACATCTAAGGTATCATATCCTAACTACCTGATGATATTCCAAGTTACTGTTTAATAGATTTGTCCAGATCCCAGATGGGATGACCGACTGAGTTGATTGAGTACCTTCGCTCCCCTGTGTCGGGTTGTGAGATTTGACCATGTGGGAACTGCACCGGAAGTTAATGACGTAGTGATATAATCCTTGAGGATTTTCAGGAAGTTACAGCTGTATGAGCTAGGACGTAAAACTCCAACAACCAATCAACCACGTCGGTAGTATGGTATTTCAGTGGGGCAGCACTATGAAGACACCGCTAGTATGCACGGCTACAAGTCAGTGTATGTACCGGGATGAGCTTGGGCGTTGTCGGTATGTAAAGCCCCTATCAAGAATTCAAACAGTCGATCAATATAGCCCAGATGATGAGTGGGTGAATTGTTAGTGCGACGTGCCAAAGAGTTCAGTCGGTGGGTGGATTGTTGGTGCGACGTGCCGAAGAGTTCAGTCGGTGGGTGAATTGTTGGTGCGACGTGCTGAAGAGTTCAGTCGTCGGGTAGACTGTTGGTGCGACGTGCCGAAGAGTTCACTCGGTGGGTGAATTGTTGGTGTGAAACTCGTCCCACCCCACCCCACCCCACCACCCCAACCACCCCCACCACCCCCTCCACACCACTCTCTCACAACTCGTCCCACCCACCCCACCCACCCCAACCACACCCCACCACCCCCTTCACACCACTCTCCCGCAACAACTCGCCCCTCCCACCTCACCCCCCCCCCGCCCCGCCCCGCCCCGCCCCGCCCGCCCCCCCCACCCCCGCCCCGCCCCGCCCCCCCCCCCGCCCCGCCCGCCCCGCCCGCCCCGCCCCGCCCCCCGCCCCGGCCCCGCCCCGCCCCGCCCCGCCCGCCCCGCCCGCCCCGCCCCCGCCCCGCCCCGCAGATGATAGAAATCCATGCGCTCCAGAGGCATCGTTAAATAAAACAAAATTTTACACCCCACCACACCCCACCACATCCACCACACCCCTCCACACCACACCCTGCCGCACCACACCCTGCCACACCACACCCTTCCACACCTTGCCGCACCATGGCACACCCTGCCACACCCTGCCACACCCTGCCACACCCTGCCACACCCTGCCACACCCTGCCACAACCCACTGCCGTAAACCATCGCGTAGTGGACGGGCAAACAACAAAAACATGGCGGTCTGGGAGCGGTATCCTGAATGTGCATCTAAGAACCATGTGTGTGTTTTTTCTTGTGTGAATGTCTGTTTTGGTTGGGTCAGTTTTTGTTATCAATCCACAAGGCGACTGCCTCGTCGTATGTGTACCACATTTCTCAGCATTTGGTCTAATTCACCAAAAACTCCTTTCAGACCCAATGGCCTGTTAATATATATGTGATGCATAACGTATTATGCGAGTATAAAGATACGAAAGGGAATACTACTTATTATTATTATGATTATTGTTATACTCCGTAACATGCAACACTGTACCGGTGGCACCACCTCAGCCCACCTCTCCTCAACTGAATGTTCACCAGTCCCAGTCTCACTGAAAGGTTTTTTCTTATATATATATATATATATATATATATATATATATATATATATATATATATCATCATGTATAAATATTTACATGAATATATATATATGGATAGTGATAAACCCTTTATCGCGTGTAATAATGCCTGTAGTGTCCTGCACTCCCCCCCCCCCTATCCAGGTGTGGCGGGTGGGTACCAGCATGCACCACTCCACCTCCTGCATGGGGCTAATCCTCCACTCTCTCGGAGGAATTTATATTATATATATAATAATTAAGATAATATTAAAATAATATTATTAATATAATATTAATAATGTTAATAATATATTATATTTATAATATCCAAATAATTTAGCAACGTATTATATTATAATTAATATCAATATTATACTAATAATATTATATTAATAAATGTCTATTCATTATAATGCCTGATTTTGCTGCCTCATAATCATATATACTTGTTTGTCAGCTATGTTATAATTTTCTTTTTTGCCTGCATTTGACTGCATTTGTCTGTACTTCTCCTTCCCTATTAATATGTACCTGGAGGTGCTCGAGTGACTTGGGATGCGCATAGGTCTATAGCTATGCAAACAACATCACTACCCGCACTCCAGTTTGCACTGTCAGGAGTCAGGCAGTGCCTGCCCTGATATTGATTTGATTTGAGTTTTATTTAACCACAAACACAAACAAGTAAGGCTTCCCCATGGGGGTGATCTCCCAGCCGAGCAACCAGCGTTACATTGACTTAAAGCTCATACTTGTGCAAAGAAGGAAATACTCAAACGGACGGGCTGCCCTCTTTGGAAGATCTTCTGATCAAAAAGAATCTCCGGTGGACTGGACACCTCATGAGGATGTCATCAGACAGGCTACCAAAGCAGATCCTCTATTCTCAACTGTCTTCTGGTTACAGAAAGAGAAGGCACCCTCGTCTCCGGTTCAAGGATACCATCAAGAGAAACCTGAAGCTGAGAGATATTAAGGCCGACTCATGGACATCACTTTCACAGCAGAGAGCTAAATGGAGAGCGGCAGTCAAGTAATGAAAGCAGTCTTTGTCGCATCGCGACCGACACCACGATGATGATGATGATGATTTGTGCAAAGTGCATTTATATTACTGTAGAATGTTACTGGGAAGTAAGACCCCCAACAAAGCGAACCAAGCCACTGCTTCCATTGTTTGAGTTGGTCGATGTGCTCAATGTGTACTCGTGTTGCTGTATGTATATATTTTGCGGAAGCCCTGATGGGTTGTTGAAGAAAACTGAACTCAAATGGACTCAACATTCAATTAGTTGGTTGGTTGTTGGAGTTTTACGTCCTGACAACATCTCATGTCATATCAGGATGAGTACCAACTTGTGACAGTGCACACTCATGGCAACTTTTATAGTGCTGCCCTTGTATACCAGGCCACCAGCATCATGACAGGATATCCCACTCAGTCACATTATCCCAACACTGAGCTAACCAGTGCCTGCCATATCCTATTATAGCCGAGCATCAGGCTAAGAAAGGATAAGTATCAATTTTATAAGCCATTGGTTTGACTCGACCGGGAACCGAACTCCCGATCTCCCACACTCGAGGCCCGCACTCTACTGCTTCGGCAGTCAGAGTCAGGCTGCTCTTGATGCTCAGTGAACTCTCTGAGGCTGATGTTCTGTCTACCGCCTTAACCGCCTCCCCCTCCCCCGCCCCACAAACGCCCCCCATTGTGCGCGCGCTTTTAAAAGTTGTCTGCATATCCTGGCATTCTATTCGTGGCTGACAATATATCGCCCCCACCCCACACCCACACCCACCCCCACACCCACCCCCACACCCACCCCCACACCCACCCCCCACCGCCGACATTCTTTCAAGCTTTGCGGGATATGAAACATCAGATGCTGAGACAACAACATTCCAAGGGTATCGACTCACGCTAAGATCTCGCGCCCGACGAGATTCGGCGCATTCTCAAAACCAGTGACAATTGTCGTCTGCTTCGGCTAAATGTCGTCTGATTCGGCTAAATGTCATCTGCTGCCTCTAAATGTTGTCGTCTTCATGTAAATGTTGTTCGATTTGCCATACTGTTTCGTCAAAATGTCACCTTTTTCACCTCACACATTGTTTTACCATATCGATGTTTTGTGTTCTGTCAATATCATAAATATGTCGTCTACTTTGTCGAAATGTCATCTGCTTTGCTTAAGTAATGTTATTTGTTTAGTCTAAATGTTGTCTGCTTCGCCTAAATGCCGTCTGCTCCATCTACATATAGCGTGTTATGCTTAAAAGTTGCTTAAGACATGTTATTTGTTTAATCTAAATGTCATCTTGTAAAATTATACGGATTTTCGGTTCGGATTTATATATTGGCAAAGAACATTATTATTCTCAGACCATGGAGTGGGGACCAGGATTATGTAACAGAGAAGCAATGGGCGCCCCACTCTCTTTGTGACATAAGCACCAATCTAGAAATGTGATAACGCATAGCGACCGAGATTGTGATGTGATGTTCATACTTAAGAGACAGTTAATAATTATTGAAATGTTCCCTTCATGCACCAGAAAGAGTGCATTGGGGGAGAGAAGCATTGATATATGTTTGTTGTAACTGTCTGCAACTACCTGTTACCATGGGACTGATGGACAAGCACACCCAGCCATCCTGCATACATTATGGACACCACCTGCAGCTGGGGGTTGAGTTACAGCTGCCCCCTATTAGGGCGTCACCACCCAGGCTGTAGAGGGTGTCTGATTGGCTGGCTGTGTGAGCCCAGTCACCTGTATTCGTTTTACTTGTCAAACATACCACATATGAAACACTCTGGGAGAAGCACTCCTAGAGACAACTCCACTTTCTACACTCAAACGAGCAACATCTATTCCAGAGACTCTGAGCTGTGTGCAACAACTATTGGACCCAGGTTCAATGGGCTGTAGGCACTGATTCTAATATACCCCAGCAATAGTCATGAGGATCTGTGTGGGCAGTAAGTAAGGAGTGCGGGTGATAGGTCGTCAGTAGGTGAACAGGAGTTGATGCCAATAAAGCACAACTTCTTCACTGTCAATCTTGCGCGACTTGTCTTCCTTTCTTCCTTATGAGTTGTTGAGAGTAATGACAGGTGGGAACTGACAGACAGTTGTCAGAACACACCTGTGGAGACTATTAATGTTCGGGTTCAGACAGACGAGTCCTGTCATTATTACAATCTGTTTCACCTTCATATCGCTTGTTTCACCTGAAGCTTGACTGCTTCACCCAAGTATCATCTGCTTCAAAGGTGTTTCATTAAATCGAACACTTGCCACTGAGGCTGAAATATTTTCAGTGGAAGTTCACTCGTTGAGTATTTCATCCTGCACTAAAAGGAAAGCTTGTTTTATTTAACGACGCCTCTAGAGCACATTGATTTTTATCATCGGCTATTGGACGTCAAACATATAGTCATTCTGACATATTTCTTTGGAGGAAATCCGCTGCTGCCATATAGGCTACTCTTTCTGATAAGCAGCAAGGGGTCTTTTAAATAGACTTTCCCACAGACAGGACAGCACATACCACAACCTTTGATGAACCAGTTGTGGACCTCTGGTTGGAACAGAAAATAGCCGAAACTGCAAATGGGTCCACTGAGCAAGATCGATCGGATGACCCACACCGTTACAGCTTGACATTGTACCACCTGAGCTACGTCCCGCTCCCCTCATCTTGCACTAAGTGACATTTAGTTGGTACATTCGGCAGTTTATGGGGAACATAGAACATTTATTGACAACAGGCGAATTGATTTGAACCATATTACATTTTATTGACAACATATTACACCTACAGACATCATAAGACGTTTAATGGCAGCAGACGGTATTTACCGGCCCCCCTGAATGCGCTGTGGTGATTTGGTGAGCAGTGTGTGGAACCAGGTCTCTACATGTGGTCGGGGATATATATATATGTATATATACATATATATATATATAATGGTGGAAAGGTTAATGGTAGCCAATTCCATTAATATATATTATATAAAACCGGAGGAGGAGTGGGCAGATGGAGGGGGCAGAGGCGCCACCTGGAGGGAAGGAAGGGAGTAGGGCTGCTTGGAGCAGCCAGCCTGCCCTCCAGGCCGCACACCGACCACCAGCAACCACCTACCCAACACAACAAACTTACATGGAAAGGTCACAGGTAGTTGGGGAAGACAATATAGAGATACAGGATAATTACATTGCATTATAATATACGCATAAGAATTTATACATAACATGTATATATATATATCACGATGGAAGGGGTAAATCAAAAGGGAGCCGATTCCATCATGATATATATATATATATATATAAGATGTATAGGGGCGGTAGTGGCCAGACGCAGCTGGTATCAGGGTGGCGAGGAGCCACTCACAGGTGGCGCCATAGTGGCAGAAGCAGTAGGAGAGTAGGTAATAACAAAGACCCTATAACACTAAGACAGCTCACTCAGCCTGTACTGTGTAATCAAGAGACAGCCAGCGCACCAGGTGGTGGGTTTGATCATTTTGATAGCGTTAGAATAGGTTGTGCGAATGGTGTGTGTGCTTGAGTGTGTGTGGATGCGTGTGTGTGTGCATGTGTGAGTATGTGTGTGTGTCAGTGCGTGAGAAGAAGGATGCTGGGGGAATGTGTGTATGGTGGTGGGGGTGGGTGGGGTGGTAGAGGGGCAGGATGGGGGTAGCGGTGGTGGTGGGAGTTCTATAGGAGTAGCAACCAGTGGGGACCCCGCCCCCCCCCCCTCCGCTTACATCAGGAAGGGGTCGTGAGGTATGGTCTGAGAGCGCCGACTGAGGTGGCTGAGGAGGGGGAGGGGGAGAGGGAGTGCGGGAGAGGAAGAGGGAGTGTGGGGGAGGAAGGGTGGAAGGGAGGAGGAGGTGGAGGATGGAGGGATGGGGAGGGGAGGGAGTGTGGTAGGAGAGCACCGAGTGAGGTGAGTTAGGAGGGGAGGGGAGAGGGAGGGGGTAGAGGGGATGTGGAGGAGGGGGAGGGGAGCGGAGAGGAAGGGGGGAAGCGGGAGGAGCGGGAGGAGCGGAGAAAGGGGATGGGAGGAGTGTGGTGTGAGAGCGATGGGTAAGGTGGATGAGGAGGGAGATAGGAGAGGGAAGGGTGGGGATGGGAGGGGGAAGGGGTGGGGAAGGGTGGTGAGGCTGGGGGAGGGTGGGACGGAGGGGGAGAGGAGAGGGGTGGAAAGGGAGTGAGGGAAGGGGAGGGCGGGGGAGGGAGGGGGAAGGGCAGTGAGGCCGGGAGGAGGGAGGGTTGGAGGGAGGAGAGGGTGCGGAGGGCAGGAAGGGGGGGAGGGAGGAGGAGAGAGAGGGCGAGGGTGGGAGAATGAGGGAGGGCGGGGCAGAGGGAGGTGGAGACCAGGCAGTAGGCACAACATCAGCCAAATCCAAATGAGACACAATCTCTCTTTTTTAATTTTAAACTCACCCTCTCACCTTGTATGTGTTTACATGTGAAACACCAGCAGCCGGGCTGATCAAACCCACTACAAGATGGCCCTACAAAATGTACATTACCATGGGAGAGATAGGGCGTGAGCCGTCTTAGTTTTATAGGATCATTGGTGATAAATAACTAATATATAGAAGAGAACTGGTAGTGTCCTTGTTTATATTCCCATAATATATTATAGAGCACACGCATATATATATATATATATATAAATATATATATAAATATAGATATATATATATATCATGGTGGAAAGGTTCAAACTTAAAGGGAGCCGATTCCATCATGATGTACATTTAACCATTCCACAACCCTTGCATTAGGCGAGCCTATGTATTGTTTCTATAATAAATTCTGTGTGAATTTCCTGAGCCTGCCGCGGGCCGCCGCCGCCTCTGGTCCCGCCGCCGGTTGACTGCCTTCATGCTATATAACCCGGGCTAAGGGCGGAGAGCCAAAGTGCCATAGAGATATGGATTCACCCTCTTCCCGCATTTAATAGACGTATATTAATTGTGCCCTTAATTCACTGGCTCTCCTCACGCCATGAAGCTTGTTATGTAATACCTTAAGTAGTCCAGAATAAAGCAGACACTTCACGTTGTGCCGCCGCTGTCACTTATGAACAGCCTAGATAGCATTTCTACTCAGTTAGATGTTATTACTGTAATTCATGCTTTTATTAAGAAGGTGGTTACTATGTCCCTAGAGGGGGTGTGATCGGCTTCATACAGCCCGCCGGGCAGAAGGCCCTTAATTATATATAGAATAATCGAATATCAATATCAAGTTGACCATAGCGGTTAATATACTTAGGGACTGGAGAATAGTAAAGAATGCAAGGAACATTCCAATCACTTTGTAGAGCTCACAACTTTATTCTTGTCCCTACTGGTACAATCTAAGTTCTTCAATAACGATCAATATGAATAAATACATCCTCTCCCATTTCATTAAGTTAAAACAGTTTAAAATTCCGACAATTAAAGCCTAAATCTCGTCTATAACATCAGAGTGTATAGAAACACGTCCGATGGGTCTGAGCCTGAGTGCTCGACCGCCCTACGTTGCTAGGAAAGTCGCAACCTGCGTCTCCTAGCAACGAGTTAAAACAGTGAACCCAGCCCCACATTTGATGGCCAATGCGGGTCTGTCTTGGCGAGCAACCCGCATTTCCAAATGCAGGTTGCTCGGCCCAACCCCACAATGGCCACAGCTCGAGTATAGTCTCGCCCACTTCACATACATATGATATATATATATATACATATACACATATATACATATTTATTACAGTAGAAGGGATAAAGGGACCCGATTCTATCATGATATATATATATTATATTTTTGGGTAGATTAGTTGATTAAGCAGGGGAAATTTGGTCTTCCTCATTCCACTGCTCCTTGCCCTATCCTAATAATATTGAGTGCCAGGCTAGGAAGCGACAAGTATAAATTGTTAAGTTATTGGTTTGAATCGACCAGGGTTTTCGAACCCATGATCTACCAGAATTGGAGATGGATGCTCAACTCATTCGGCCATCCCGTCTTGTAGATATATATATATATCAATTATCATGGTAGAATGGTTAAAGGGAACCGATTCCATTATGATATATATATAAATATATGTAGGTCGTTCTCAGAAGTTGTGTACCAATAGTGTGACATCAGTACCACAAAATCAAAACGCTGCCAAAGACCTATAAACAAGTTTCCTCAATGTGTATGTCCTTTTGCATCTGAATAATTGAAAATAAACATATTCTGGCATCTTTAAGTAGGTCAAATGATGCTCACACCCAATAAATAGCAGTACAGCATGGAAACCAATCTGACTCCAAAATCAAATATTTTCTGCACAAAACTTGACATTTTTAGTACATTTCACATGCCCCTTGCTTTATAAACAGTAGTAATAATAATTTGAAACCTCATTGCTATGGTTTTGTCTTATTTGTGAATATTAAAAAGAAATGCAAAAAAATATTAGCAAGGTAACAGTCAAAGTGGAAACAACAATTTTACACAAATGTGCGGCTCAAATTTTAATGTTTAGGGGCAATTTCAGGATTTATCTTTTACTATACCATAACTGGGTCCATGCATAGAGTGTCAAATGGTGAAAACAGTTCCTGTACTGTATCTGTACTCAGTGTTTGATACAGAGTTTCATACTACTTGCAAGTGGAAACGAAATGTTACGATGTTAATGACTCCAGAGAAGGTTAACTATTTCATAATTTTTTTTAAATTTCTTCAACTTAATGAAGACATTGTATATGACCATTTGAAGTGAAATGAGCTGTTGTTCAGAGGTTTTCATTAAGTTTGTGACACTTTATTTTCAATGCTGTTGACAATGTCACAAATTAATGATGTAATTTTCTATTTATTTAGCTACATCCATCCCAAATAAGATACATAATACACAATATTAACATTTACTTTTGATCTAAAATATCTCCCACATTATTGGGCTAAATGATGAAATCTAAATATTGACACTCCAATAATGGGTTTCTTTGAAATATGCATTTCAAGTAGACTACCTCAAGTGGTACGCAGTTTCTGAGAACGACCCATTTATATGAGGTATAAACTAATTATGCAAATATTATTCATGTATGTAATTATCCTGCTTCTTATTATTATTGGTTTCTTACCTGCTTCTACTCCTGTAAACCCCTTGTTGATATGTTCTTGAGTAGTTGGGTTACTGGAGGTGGGGTCGCAGCCTGGAGAGCTAGAGGTCTGCCTTCAAGCAGCTCCCCTGATTCTCCTCCTGCCCTCCAAATGGCGCCTCATTCCCCTATCTGCCCTTTTCACCTCCGATTTTGCACAATAAAAAATGTAACAGTAGGTCTTTAGGGCTAGACAGAGTATTAGGCTCGATCCATTAACCCTGTATTGTCTTCATCTTCTTATGGAAGGAATTAATAATATACACTGTATATATATTTAGAATCTAGTTCTAAGTGACCGCAGAGACACGCGTCTGACCAATCGCCAGTGGCACCGCAGCTAATGGAGGAACTACATTTGTACCTTCTCCGGTCCATGCCCGCAAATCCATGAAGCCGGGAAACAAATGGGGCCATTCTTGGTTTCATGCCCGCAAGTCCTCTGACTGTGAGAGGTGGTGTTCTAGTTTATATTCCCCTAGCGGGTTATACAGCAGACACATATATATATATATATATATATATATATATATATATATATATATACCATGGTGGAAGGGTTACTTAACTTAAAGGAAGGCGATTCCAAAACTGTGAGTCATAGTCTCCTTGAAAGTGTCAGTGTTTTCCTAAACACAAAATGCCACATCATTCCATTGCAATTTGCAACTCGTCATGTCCTCATTTTGGGACAATACAGATACAAACACTAACATGGAATTGAATAGATTTGTCGGTTTGAAGAAACTATCGACCGTACAAGGACAGAAATTGAGTTGATTGATTAATGGTGATTTTACTTGATGGCCGGCAGTAAATGCCATATTCACAGTCCATGTTAAAGTTGTTTTCCTATTTTAAAATGTACCAGTTTTTAAAATAATAATAATAATTATTATTATATAAAAAGTCACATGAAAATCGGAAATGGTTAGAGGTGTCAATGGACGGTAACATTTATGGGCAATCCAACTACTTTTCCAGACAACCTGCCTCCTACTACCCTCACCACCCAAAAGGGGGGCACATCAAAATTTTACCACAGAGGTGGCAGAATGAGTGGAGCACACTCCTCCCATTATGGTATGTCATGGGATTTGAACCCATGGGTTTGAACCCCTGGTTGAGTCAAATCAATATCTTAAAAATTTATACTTGTCGCTACCTAGCCTGGCGTTCGACATTACCCATGTAGGGCAAGGAGCGGTGGAATGAGGAAGACCAATCGTCCGCGATTGAAACTTTCGCCGCTTAATCAACTAATGCGCACCAAACAAAAATTGACGGAAAACATAAACATTTAATTAAATGATAAAAGCCGCACTTTACTGACAGCCCCCCCCCCCTTCCGCCTGCCGTACACTTTGTATGACCGTGACAATGTTGACAACTTTGGATGGCCCCTTACGTCAAAGGTCAAAGGTCAAACAGTTTAAAAGATAAGAGGAGGTTATCCAGTCCAGTCGTCCCCTGGAACTGGAACATAAAACTGTTCATTGGGTGTTAACAGGTGAAGGCGTGTGTGTGGAGGGGTGATTGTGTGTGTGTGGGGGGGGGGGGGGGGCTTGTTTATGGTGGGGGTTTGTTGGGGGTTATGGGGGGGTTGTGTGGGGGTTGTGTGTGGGGGGGGGTTGTGGGGGGAGTTTGTGGAGGGTTGTGTGTGTGTGGGGGGGGGGGTGTGTATGTGGGTTGTGTGTGGGGGGTTTGTTGGAGGTTGTGTGGGGGGGAGTTGTGTGGGGGTGTGTTGGGGGTTATGGGGGGGGTTGTGTGGGGGGTGTGTGTGTGTGGGAGGGGTGTGTCGGGAGTTGTGGGGGGTTGTGTGTGGGGGGTTGTGTATGGTGGGGGTTTGTGTAGGGTGGGGGTTGTGTGGGGGGTTATGTTGGAGGTTGTGTGGGGGGGGTTGTGTGGGGGTTGTGTATGGTTGGGTTGTGTGTGTGGGGGGGTTATGTTGGGTTGTGTGGTGGGGGTTGTGTGGGGAGTTGTGTGGGGGTTGTGGGGGTGGGTTGTGTGGGGAGTTGTGTGGGATTGTGGTGGTTTGGGGGTTGGGTGTTGGGGCGTTGTGTGTGGGGTGGTGGTGGGGAGATATGTGGGGGAGTTGTGTGGGGGGATTGTGTGTTTGGGGGTTGTGTGGGGGTTGTGTGATGGGGGGTTATGTGGGGAGTTGTGGGGGGTTGTGTATGGGGGATTGTGTGTGGGGTTGTGGGGAGTGGTTGTGTGGGGTTGTGTGTGTGTGGGGGGTGTGTGGGAGGTTGTGTGGGGTTGTGTGTTTGGGGGTTGCGTGTGTGGGGTGTTGTGGTGTGGGGAATGTTATGGGGAGCTGTGTGTGTGGGGGGGGGGTTGTGTGGGGGATGTGGTTTGGGGGTTGTGTTGGGGTTGTGCGTGGGGGTTGTGTGTGGGAGGTTGTGTAGGATTTGTGTTTGGGGTTGTGTGGGGGGGTTCTGTGGGGATGTTGTGTGGTGGGGGTTGTGTGGGGGTTTGCGTAGGGGATTTGTATGTGTCTGGGGGTTGTATGAGGAGAATGTTTGGGGGGTGATTGTGTGTGGGGGGTTATGTGTATGGATGTGTGGGTGAGTTTTGCATGGGTGGGTTGTGTGTGTGGGTGTGTGTGGGTGGGTCGTGTGTATGGGTGTTGTGTTGTGTGTGTGGGGTTGTGTGTGGGGGTTGTGCGTGTGGGGTGCGTTGTGTCAATGTGTGTTTGGGGATTGTGTATGTGGGGGGGGGAGGTTGTGTGTGTGTGGGGGGGGGGGGGTTACAACCTGCTTCATACTCTACTCGTGTGGACAAGCAGAGATATTTATTCACACTTTTATTTATTCGAATCGCACAATCTACCAACACATTCGGTCATCCCGTCTGGTTGATACGTTGAGCCTCATCGAGCCCCGCCCCTAATTGTCTCAGGTGAACACCCATACCGGTAGGAGCGCCCCCCCCACCCCCACCCCCACACCTACCCATACCCCCGGCCGCCTCCATTTACGCGCATGCGCGATGTGACTGCGCCAAACTCCCGCCAAATCGACGGGGTTCTCTTTGATCTCCACACGGCGTGAGTCGAGCTCCACCCCGTCACGTCACACCCCTCCACTCAACATTCAGGTGGTCTTTGTCCACCCCCGGACCCCCCCCCCCCCGCCCCGCCCCCCGCCCCACCTCCTCTCTCCATTCTCACCCACACCACCAGACACCCCCTTTCCCTCCCCCCCCCCCCGCCCCATTTCCCCCTCCCCCCCTCTCTCCACACACCCCTTCGCCCCTCGGTACCTCCTCCCCACCCCTCTAATGCACACAACCCCCATTCTTCCCTCCATTCTCCCTCCGCCCCATTCCTCCCCTGCCCCCTCTCTCCCACACCCCCCCCCCCCCCCTCCCCTCCACTCATCAGCTCTCACATCCATCCCCACCGCTCCTCCCCTGTCCGCCCTTCCCCCTCTCCCCCCGCCCCCTCCTCCTCCCACCCACCCAACACCCCAACCCCCACCCACCTCGGTCACGTGTCAGTTAACACTAGGACAATGTCACTCAGGCTACTGACCGGGAATATTACAAATGGCTTCCCTATTGTTGCACAATGTAATTTCCTCGACATTTGATGCAGCCGCGCTCTATCTCCCCCAGTGCACATGGGAGTGGGTGAGTGGTTGGGGTTTTACGTCCTACAGCACCATCAGGACCTGATTGCTTGTGACAGAGCGTGTATAGTCCGGGGGCCAAAGGCCAACTTTAGGCCAAACGGTGAATGTCTTGTCGCACGGGCACCAATGCACGATATACGGTTCAGTCACATTATCCTGGCGCTAAGCCGGCCAGGCCTTGCCCGATCCTGCTAATGTGGACTAGGTAGTGTAAAATATCGATTTGGTTTGTCTTTGGTTTTGGTAGGTAGGGATTCAAACCCACGACCTGGCGGAAGGGAAGCGGATGCTCTAACCACTCGTTTATCCCGCCCAGTTCAGTCACGGCTACGTAGAGAAGACTGTTGGGGAGACATTGGGGGAGACTGTGGTGGATTGGGGGATATTGGGGGAGACTGGGTTAGATTAGGGGGGACTGGGGAAATTGGGGGAGACTAGTAGACTGGGGGAGACTGGGGAGACTGGGGGAGACTGGGGAGACTGGGGAGCTGGTTTAGATGAGGGGAGACTGGGGCAATTGGGGGAGACTAGTAGGACTGTGGGAGACTGTGGTGGAGACTGTGGGAGACTGGGGGAGGACTGGGGGAGGATGGGGGGAGACTGGGAGAAAGAAATTGGGGGGAAACTGGGGGAGACTGGGGGAGACTGGGGAGAGATTGGGGGAGATGGTTTAGATTAGAGGAGATGGGGAAATTGGGGGAGATAGTAGCTGTGGGAGACTGGGAGACTTTGAGACTGGGAGAGACGGGAGAGACTGGGAGATACTGGGAGAGACTGGGGGAAACTGGGGGACTGGGGGAGACTGGGAGGATTGGGGGAAACTGGGGGGAGACTGGGGGAGACTGGGAGGAGATTGGGGGAGATGGTTTAGATTAGAGGAGACTGGGAAATTGGGGAGACTAGTAGACTGTGGGAGACTGGGGAGACTGGGGGAGACTGGGGGGACTGGGGGAGACTGCGGGAGACTGGGAGAGATTGGTGGATATTGTGGGAGACTGTGGGAGATTAGGGGAGACTGGGGAAATTGGGGGAGACTAGTAGACTGTGGGAGACTGGGGAGACTGGGGGAGACTGGGGGAGACTGGGGGAGACTGGGGGAGACTGGGAGAGATTGGTGGATATTGGGGGAGACTGGGGGAGATTAGGGGAGACTGGGGAAATTGGGGGAGACTAGTAGACTGGGGGAGACTGGGATACACTGGGGGAGACTGGGAGAGACTGTGGAGACACTGCGTGTAGGCTGGGAGAGACTGTGGACACTGCGTGGCGGGTGGTGAATATAACAGCAAGCACCAGCTATACAAAATAACAAATAATAATGAATCTCTAGTAGCGCCATCCAGGTGACACACACCTGCCAGTCGCAATGTCTGTAATTGCATATTTGTGACTACCGAGAAATTGTAGCTATCATGGTAACAATAACCAGACAACCAATCAGTTCCAGAGTTTTCTTTGGGGGCTGGGGGGGGGGGGGCTACCGACGATTTAACTACACCAGGGGCCGTATGCACGAATCGGGGTTAGGCTTAGCCGGAGTTAAGGCACTAGCCGCGGTTAGCTACCTCAGGGTAGCGGGGGGTTGGAGAAATGTGTGAATCGGTATGCACCAATGTACTAGCCGGGGCGGACAGCTAACCGTGAGTTTATTTATAGATTTGGGAATTCCCTCCAGTCGAATATGAATAACGCCACCAATGCGGCACCGGCGTTAATATCGGTTCGAATTTAGGGTTAAATTGATAAGATTGCGTATGTAAATCTGTTAAATATGACAGCATTGAATAGATTTGGGTGTAATATATTGCCGCCGATGTGGCGGTGGCAATGGCGTCCATTTTTAGTTGACGTTCGACGGTATGGATATCGACGTCCACACGGAGGCGGCGATTTGCTTACTTTACATTCATCGATTCGAAAATATTAATATCACCTCTGATGCGCCAACAGTGTTAATATCGCTTCGCATTTTGGGTTAAATTGATAAAATTTCACTTATTGCGTATGTAATTCTGTTAAATATGACAGCATTTAATAGATTGAGACCCATACAAGCACACTAACTGCCCCGGCTAGCAGTAAAACCTGATTTGAAAATGGTTTAGCTTAGCCTAGGCTAAATTTTGCGGTTAGTGCTAACACCAATTCGTGCATACCGATTTCTCACATTTAGCCGTGTGGAGCTAGCCTAGCTGCGGTTACGGCCCTAACACCGATTCGTGCATACGGCCCCAGGTGATACGAATCAGATGTTTTCTAAGTCGCCATTCTCGCACCTGTCAACTCTGGCGTTCCAACAACTTGAGCAGCGCAGTCACGTGACCGCGCGGAGGTGGGAGTGTGTGTGTGTGGGGGGGGGGGGGGTGCGAGCACGGTGGCCACGGCCGACATTACACAAGCCAAGTGGTGGAACCTGCATCAGTTTGTTTTTTTTAATTGTTTTTTTCTTCTTGTAAGACATAATTCTATGTCATTTGCTTAACTACAATCAATCAAATCTTGTTTGAATTAGTTGTGAATGGTGAAATGATGTTGGTGATTTGTGTTTGATTTCCACATTACACGAGTGATATTAGCGTATTTCTCAATTTGCTTAAGATCAAAATCAAAGAGTGAAAATTGCGTTTTTTTTCTTCAACTCTGACATATGCAAAACATGTAGACGTTCATATAAAGATGGAGATGCTATTATTTGGAATGTTTTCCGCTATTATTTGTAAGGTTTTCCTATTTTGGTATCAACGCACACTTTAATGTCCAGTTTCGGAGAATAACCCAATTACCAACAGCTAGCCTGGCGCTCGGTATTACTCGGATATATAGCAAAGACTGCTCAGTGTGCTCAGTATTAGGATAATGTGACTGAGTGGGATATTGTGTCATAGTGCCAGCGGCCTGGTCTTCCACTGTTCCAGTGGGGCAGCACTATAAAGTTGACAGTAATGTCTGCTCCCCACAGTGTGTAGGCTAAAACCAATAGAATATCTAGTGACCTTTAAGGCATCTAGATTTGAAATATTTATTGCGGGGAATAAAGGACAGTTTGTTGTCGAAGATGACTCCTAAAAAATGTAGTCTCCTTGACAACTTTGATGGTGTTGTCATCAATATTTTTTCTTTATTTTTTTTTTTCTTGAAGATTTATACTGCCTATCATGGATAAGCCTGAATAGGCTTGTTTTCACTATTAGACAGTTTGTCGATAGAAAGCCCGAGCCTACACCTTTACCGAACCAAGGGATTTTTAACCTCCCACACCACATAGACATGGTATGAGAGCAACTGGCCTTTGATGACGCTGTAAGTTATACACAGCGGTGGAAATCCAAATTGGGAGAGGTGGGGGCGCGGGGAATCGAACCGCCAACCCTCAGATTAGGAGTCTGACCTAGAAAAAAGTCAGACACTCTAACCACTCCGCCACAGAGAACACCAGTGGGTTCGTGGTGCAAAGTCGGTAAAAGACAAAAATGCATGCAAACGGTTTTAGATTAAGCCCCAGTCATACCTACCCGGACGAGCCCCGGATTTTGAGCCGGACCACCCCCGGACCAGTCGCCCGGACCGGCCCGGACCACCCCCGGACCAGTCGCCCGGACCGCCCCAGATAAAATCGCTCTTTTCATCGCTTTTTTGCCTTGCAGTCACACCTTCCCAGACGAGTCCCCGGACGAGCCCCAGACCACCCCGGACCAGAGGCCGAATCGCCCCAGACCACCCCGGACCACTCTGGACCACCCCCGGACTCCCCGGTGTAGTCCCGGACGAGCGATCCGTGGCGATCCGTGGCTGATCCGTGGTTATCCGGGCTGATCTGGGGCGTCTGGGTCTTATCCGGGCAGTCTGGGAGTGGTCCGTGGCTACGCCGGGGGTAGCCCGGGAAAGTCCAGGGGTGGTCCGGTGTCGCAGTTTCAGCTCCCTGTCAGGTTCAGCCGTGCGCATCGCTTCTGCGCATGCATCAAAATCTAACAGCATCATTACTAACCTCATAAATTTAATATAATGTTCTTGGTAAAGATGTTTTCTATATGTGTACCAAGCGATTTGTTTCTAGGTGGTGTGCTCTTAAAGATATTTCACTTTTCCTGCATTTTCTGTATGAAGATTGCTCACGACCATTGACAATGCCTTGAGTCTGAGTCTATGCACACGCCAGAAACTGCGCACGGCTGAAACTGCGACACCGGATTAAACCGTGGCTGAAACGTGGCTCATCAGGGGCGAAGCAGCCCCGGACCACCCCCGGACCACCCCCGGACCGGCCCCGGTTCACCCCCGGTCCACCCCTGGACTACCCGGATCACCCCCGAATCATGCTGGATCAAGCCCGGATCGCAAAATGCCCTGGACTGCCCCGGATGTTTTAAACATTTTAAAACATCCGGGGCAGACCCCGGACCAGCCACAGATCACGGATGACGGTCCGGGGCTCGTCCGGCCTCTGATCCGGGTAGGCGTGACTGGGGCTTTAGGAAAATGTGAACCCGTTCTCCACTTGCCGGGAGCAAAGCTATCTATATTTAGTTGGAGCTGTCGCTGGATGAAGTTCATATTTCTGGTTTGTAACAAATCAACAAAAATTCTACATAGAGACTGCAATATGCAGTACTCTTTACAGACTTGACTATGTTGTTAATTCTTACGCCATGTTGCTAGGATGCAAAACCCCAACAAAAAAACAAACAAGCTGATAGACGAGATCGTCATTCCAACTGCGGATGCGCTGAAAACAGCAGCGAGAGAAAAACAAAGGCGTCCAGCCATTGAGTTTGCCAATATGCATAGGGCAAAACTTCGATTTTATTCAAAATTAATAAAAAAATACATAACAACTTGGCATAAACATGTATGCACACATGCAATATAATGATATAATGACAAAACTAGCCATAATTAAGCATGTTGAGCTAAGAAAAATACAATTCCACACAAAACAATGTAATTTTTAGGCTGATATCCACATCACCATTATTAATTCTTGTTCTAAATATTAAAATGCCAAATGTGTCAACATATACTTGTTTCACAGAAATATATAACCAATGTCTGATTAACCCTACTCATTACCTAGCTCTACATATGTCATTAACCATAGGATATAAATAAAAACGAATAAAATAAGTCAAACTGACTCTGGCTATGGCTCTAACACTAGTCTGAGTGCCCAGATTTGTCTAAATCTAAATGCAGATAGCATAAGGTGTGCTGATTAGATTGATGTAAATGAAATGCTAAATAAAAGATTAACATCTTAATTTATTATATATATTTTTTAAATTGGCAATCTAAGTATCAAACAGGAGCTGAGATGAGCTGAATTTAGCACGTTTCATAGCTGCACTCATTGATTAGCATGTGCCATGTGCTTCTCGCGGGGTTGTTTTGCTTTTATGCGTTCCACAATGCACCGCGCCGCTGGAATGACGGACTAGTCTATTTGTGGATGGATAAGGTGGGTGGTTTAAGCCCCAGTCAGACCTACCCGGATCAGGGGCCGGACGAGCCCCGGACCGTGATCCGGCGTGGTCCGTGGTGATCCGGCGTGATCCGTGGCTCATCCGTGGCTGGTCCTTAGTGATCCTTGGTGATCCTTGGTGATCTGTGACTTGTCCGGCCTCGTCTCGGGTTCACCCCGGATGTTTTAAAATGTTTAAAACATCCGGGGTGGTCCGTGGCATTTTGTGATCCAGGGTCGATCCGAGGTAATCCTGGGGGTTGTCTGGGTAGTCTGGGGGTGGACCGGGAGTATTCCGTGCTGTGTCCGGGCCAGTCTGGGGCTGTTTCGCCCCGGACTGCCCAGATAGGACCTGGAGACACCAGATGACCACGGATTAACCACATATCACCACGGATAACCACGTATTACTCACAAACTACCCCAGGATGAGTCCCGCATTTCAGGCTATCATCCAGGGGTTGTCCAGGGCTTATCCGGGGGTTGTCCGGGTGTAATCCGGGTAGTCTGGGGGTTGTCTGGGGCTCATCCGGGGTGATCTGGGCTTGTAGTCCGTGGCTCATCCGGGTATGTGTGACCACGAGGCCAAAAACGACCAAAATAGCGATTTTTCCGGGGCTCTCGGGACACTCCGGGTGACTGGTCCGGGGGTGGTCCGGCTAAAAATCCTTAGCTCGTCTGGGTAGATGTGACTGGGGCTTAAGAGGTGAAGCACACTGCAGCACTACACACTCCACAGGAAGTGGTAGTTTATCTGACCTAGATAAGATAACATAGATAGGGTGCACTAGCAGCGACATCCCACGATTTCAAAAGATACACAGATGTCAGGGCATGAGCACCTGGACGGCATAGCCGAGTGGGTAGAGCACTCACCTCCCATGCGGTAGGTCGTGGGATCAATCCCCGACCGAGTCAAACCAGAGACTTATGGTTGTGATACATGTCGCTATCGCACATTGCGCTCGGCATTGCTAGGATAGGGTAAGGATGGGTTAGCTCAGTATCAGGATCGTGTGACTGAGAAGGATATCATGGTATGGTGCTGGCAACCTGGTCTCCCAGTGGGACAGCACTATAAAGTCGGCAAATTCGTACGTCATGTATCAAGTTTACACCTGTTCTGATATGACGTTGGATATTGTTAGCATGTAAAACCGCAGTGAACCAAATGAACCCGGTCGAGCGAATTAGTGAGTCTGTGTCTTTAGATGAGTGTTGATTGAATTGGTGAGTGTATGTGCATCTCTACACAAGTGTCGAATGAATCGGCAAATGCATGTCGGTCCTTTCACTAGTATCATGTGAATCGGTGAGTGTATGTTGGTCTTTACACCGATGTCGAGTGACTCTGGATGTATGTGTGTCTTTACACTAGTGTCGAGTGAATTGGTGAGTGTATCGGGGACTTTTCACAAGTGTCGAGTGAACTGGTGAGTGTATGTGTCTTTAAATCGGTGTTGAGTGAATCGATGAGTGTATGTGTGACTTTACACCAGTGTTGAGTGAATCATTGAGGGTATGTGCATCTTTTACCCCAGTGTCGAGTGAATCAGTGAGTGAATATGTGTCTTTACCCCAGTGTTGAGTGAAGCGGTGAGTGCATGTGTCTTTACCCGCATGTCAAGTGAATCAGTGAGTGTATGCACATATTTACCCCAGTGTCGAGTGAATCAGTGAGTATATATGCATATTTACACCCATGTCGAGTGAATCAGTGAGTGCATGCATGTCTTTACACCAGTGTCGAGTGAATCAGTGAGTGTATGCGTGTCTTTACCCCAGTGTCGAGTGAATCGGTGAGTGTATGTGTGTCTTTACCCCAGATTCGAGTAAATCAGTGAGTGTATGCGCATCTTTACCCCAGTGTCGAGTGAATCAGTGAGTGTATGTGCATCTTTACCCCAGTGTCGAGTGAATCGGTGAGTGTAATCACATCTTTACCCCAGTTTTGAATGACTCAGTGAGTGTATGCGCATCTTTACCCTAGTGTCGAGTGAATCGGTGAGTGTATGCACATCTTTACCTTAGTGTTGAGTGAATCAGTGAGTCTATGCGCATCTTCGCCCCAGTGCCGAGTGAATCGGTGAGTGTATGTGCATCTTTGCCCCAGTGTCGACTGAATCTGTGAGTGTATACACATCTTTACCCCAGTGTCGAGTGAATCGGTGAGTGTATGTGCATCTTTGCCCCAGTGTCGAGTGAATCTGTGAGTGTATGCGCGTCTTGACCCTAGTGTGCTCCTTGCCCACTCCTGGATGTAGGTGCAGTCACGGTTCATTCCGATATCAGGTACACATAATAACAGCCTGTCAGCCCCCACCCCCCACCCAACCCCCCACCCCCACCCAAAGCCTTATCCTCCTGCTTACAGGTAAATAAATCAAACGCTATCGCACACACAGATAAGAGGCTCGACTCTATATATTCAGTGAGTACATATATATATATATATGCTGCATAATTTATTATGTGAATATAAACGGCTTTTTTTCAGGGGCAGTTCCTCCATTCGCAGCTGACTTACTATGATATACTATGCACAAAGGGTCTAGTTCCCACTTTTGCCACGACGGCGCCACGTGGGTCATATAGTTGGATATTAATTATTATTATACCCATACATGCGGCACTGTGAACTAGATCTTAAACTGTTATTATTCACTGATATATATATATATATATATATATATATATATATATATATTTATATATATATATATTATACACAATGTAATATATATATATATTGTTATAATTCCCTTGCATATCTTTATACAGTAAAATCTCTCTATACCGACCACCTCCACAGATCGACCACTCCCCTATATCGATTGCTTTATTTGGGTCCCAAAAATACAATTGTAAGGATATTCTAACTCCCTAAACTGACCACCTCCCTACACCGACCACTTAAAGTCGGTCCCATGGTCGGTCGATTTAGAGAGGTTTTGCTGTACTTGTATAATGTGTTTTGCATCACATATTCCTATATATAATATATTCCCATATCATATATATATATATATATATATATATATACATATATATACAGGAATACATGTATGTGATGTATAACGCATTATGCAAGTATAAATATATGTAAGACAATTATCATTACATTGTTATACTCCATAACACTTTACTGGTGGCGCCACCTGCTGCTCTCCTCACCTCCACAGGGTGTTGAAAAGTGTCAGTTGCATCGGAGGATGTCTAAGTTGAATATGTAGGATAAAATCGAGAAATCTGATGGTGCTCTAAAGGTCAACAAATGCTTAATAAGTGCACCAGTGTTTAAGTTAGATATATCCCAGTATCTATACCCCCCGATATGTATATCACTATTCATTTTAATATTGGGTGATATATATTTGGTATATCAATATGTATGGCATATGTGGTACAGGTTCTTGACAGAACTGAAGGCTAAGGGAGCAAATCCTAAACAGAAAACCATGTCACTGTGGCAGTATTAAGGCCGGTTGATGTATGGAACTCCCAACATCTCCCGACCAGCCACTGCAGGGACAAATAGTTTTGCGCCTGTCTTGACATGTTCTTGCTGGTGTGAAACCTCTATTTGCTCCACAAGAGAGTGCCGCTGGTAACTTGCAAAAGCCAGCAGCACTTCAACACTTTTGCAGGCACCTTTCATGAAATGTACAACCGCGACTGACTCATGGACGCAACTCTCACAGCAGAGAGCTAAATGGAGAGCTGCAGTCAAGTAATGAAAGCAGTCTTTGTTGCATCGTGACCGACAGCATGATAATGATGATGATGATATTGGTGATTATAATATTAAGACGAATATATTAGTATCACAAAGTAAGCGTCACGTAAAGTTGAATAGTCCGATGAAAACATCAAATTTTCAAAACCAAGGGCATAATACGTCAATTAATAGAAACCGTTACTACTGAAGTATATGGTGTCAGCATATACTAATACGTGGTGCAGACGCCGCAGCATTATCAGTGTATATTATTACATTGTTAAACGCCGCAACAGTATCGGCATATACTAATACGTGGTGCAGACGCCGCAGCACTATCAGCATATACTACTAATACGTGCTTCAAACGCCGCAGCACTATCAGCGTATACTACTATCACGTTGTTAAACGCCACGGTGGGGCAGAATACAGTATGGTGGAGCAGTATGCAGGAGGTAACATTTTGAGGCACTGGGCCTACAGCTCCCTCTGCCGTGTCATGATAGTGTTTTGAACTTGGGTAGTGTTTTGAATGTACGTAAGGGTAGTGTTTTCAACTTAATAGTAGTGTTTTGAACTTAGTTTAAAAAAACCATGGTAGTGTTTTCAACTTAGGTTCGGGAACCAAACTCCTTAGGTTCAAAACACTACTGTCGTGTTTTGACCGGGGTAGTGTTTTGAACGTACTACACCGATGTAAAAATATACAGATTTTCGGTTCGGAATTATCTATTGCCGGAGAGCATTATTCTCCTCGGGCGACGGAGTGGGGACCCAGGTTATGTAAGAGAAAAGCAATGGGTGCCCCACTCGCTGTGTAACATATTAGACTATGTGAAATATATGTTAATACATAGTGCTGGAGATTATGACGAGATGTTCCTACATAAGAGACGGTTAATGTTTGGTGAAATGTTCCCTCTATGCACCAGTAAGGGTGCAAGTGGAGAAGGACATTTTTAATATATATATTTATTGTAACTGTCGGCAACTACCTGTTACCACAGGGCCGATGGGCAAGCACACCAGCCATTCTGCATACATTAGGGACACCACCTTCAGCTGGGGTTGAGTAACAGCTACCCATATGGGGGGGCCTCGCCTCCCAGGCTGTGGAGGGTGCCTGATTGGCTGGCTGTGGGAGGCCCAGTCACCTGCACCCCTTTGCCCCACCTGACCACACAAGCCTCATTCTGATATTGATTATTCTAGACACTCTGAGATATATGCTGCTACAGGCACTACTAGATATTCTACTCTACTCGTGACTCTTGCGTGAGACACACTCTTCTCTTGGGCAGGAACCCAGACACTCTGTCTGATGCTCCACCTTTCATATACAAACTGAGCTGTGTGCAACAACCATGGGATTCCGGTTCAATGGGCTGTAGGGACTGATTCATATACATACTAATGAGAGTAATGAGGCTCTGTGTGGACAGAAGGTAAGGGGTGAGGGTGATAGGTCACTAGTAGATGAACAGGAGTTGATGGCAATAAAGCACAACTTCTTCACTGTCAATCTTGCATGACTTGTCTTCCCTTTCTGCCTTGTGAGAGATACAGTAGATATATTACAAGATGAGTTTGTTGGAGAGGGGCATCAGGTGTGAACTGACAGACAGTTGTCAGAACGCACCTGGGAAGAGTAAGTGGTATATCTGGAGCTCTGACGGCCGGGCTTACAGTAATATTACACCGGGTTTGGAATGGAAACTGTCTATTTACTTGATTCGCTAGACACTAGAATGGTTCTATAGCTACAGTAACCGATCATCCTGACAGTGGCCTGTGTGTGTGTGTGAGAGATATGAACAACCATTTGAATCAGCAAGGATTGGACTTGTCAGATATATAATCAGAGAGTCGATGTTGGCATCGATTCAGATAGGCTTAAAGGCCCTGTAACATCACCAAATCAATTTGACTCATTCACAAATTATTATAATAAAATATGACTGGTCATAATGTGTGTAACTGACCAGACGAGATGACCGAATGAATTGAGCGTCCGTCTCCCGTTTTGGTAGATCGTGGGAATCGAACCCACATGTTCAAACCCTGGTCGAGTGAAACCAATGACTTAAAAATTTGATACTTGTCCCTCAATGCCTAATTCACAAATCGCCTGTGGCAAGTTTGCGGCGGCCGTAAGTCACAAATTGGCAAAACCATGTGGCGGCCGTACGATTGGATGTGGCGGCCGCACGGTTTTTTGCTCACTGCAATGAGTTGCGATTTATTTAACTTGACATAAAACTTTTGTCAGAAATCACAAGTGCGTAGGCCGCAACCCCACTACAGACTATCGTGAGATGACCGTATGGTCGGCTATAGTCACCATATGGTGACTTAAATCATGCGGTGGCCACAAGAAATCTTGTTCCGGCACCAGAAAAAAACATAGCGGTGCCGAATGCCGTACAGACCCCGTATGATTTGTGAACATTTCTACCGGAGACCGCAACACCGTACGATTTGTAAAAATTCCATCCACAGAACCGTACGGCGGCAGCATAATATGTGACCTAGACCTTAGATGTTGCCAGAACGCAAAACTCCAAAAAACAACCAGGTGGGTACGGGCGGAGAGTAATGGCGGGTGGCGGCGGGTGGCGGGAAATGGCGGGTGTCGGCGGGTGGTGGTAGGTGGTGGCGGGTGGCAGTGGGTGGCGGGTAATGGCGGGTGGCGGCCGGTGGCGGGTCATGGCGGGTGGGGGTGGGTGGCGGTGGGTGGTGGCGGTGTGGCGGTGGTGGCGGGTGGGGGGGGGGTGGGGGCGGGTGGTGGGTGGGTGGCGGGGGGGTGGCGGCGAGGGGGGGGGTGGGTGGCGGTGGGTGGCGGTGGGTGGCGGTGGGTGGCGGTGGGTGGCGGCGGGTGGCGGTGGGTGGCGGTGGGTGGCGGTGGGTGGCGGTGGGTGGCGGTGGGTGGCGGTGGGTGGCAGTGGGTGGCAGGTGATGGCATGTGGCAGCAGGTGGCTGGTAATGGCGGGTAATGGCGGGTAATCCGGGTGGCGGTTGGTGGCAGTGGGTGGCGGTGCGTGGCAGTGGGTGGCAGTGGGTGGCAGTGGGTAGCGGTGGTGGTGGGTGGGGTGGTGGGTGGCGGGGGCGGGTGGATGGCGGTGGGGGCGGTGGGTGGCGGCGGGTGGCAGCGGCTGGCGGTGGGTGGCAGTGTGGGCGTTGGTGGCGGTGGATGTGGGTGGCGCGGGGGCGGTGGGGCGTGGGTGGCGGTGGGTGGGGGTGGTGGCGGTGGGCGGTGGGTGGCGGTGGGTGGCGGCGGGTGGCGGTGGGTGGCGGTGGGGTGGCGGTGGCGGCGGGTGGCGGGGGTGGCGGTGGGGCGGGGATGGGGTGGCGGGTGGCGGCGGGTGGGGGCGGGTGGCGGGGCGGGGTGGCGGTGGCGGTGGCGGCGGTGGGTGGCGGCGGGTGGCGGCGGGTGGCGGCGGGTGGCGGTGGGTGGCGGGTGGGTGGCGGTGGCGGCGGGTTGGCGTGTGGGTGGCGTGGCGGTTGGTGGCGGTGGATGGCGGTGGGTGGCGGCGGGTGGCGGCGGGTGGCGGCGGGTTGCGGCGGGTGGCGGTGGGTGGCGGTGGGTTGCCGTTGGTGGCGGTGGGTGGCGGTGGGTGGCGGCCGGTGGCGGCGGGTGGCGGCCGGTGGTGGCGGACTGTGGGCGGGTGGTGGGCGGGTGGTGGCGGGTGCTGGTGGATGGCGGCGGGTGGCGGCGGGTGGCGGCGGGTTGTGGCCTGGTGGTTCCGGGTGGTGGCGGGTGGTGGAGGGTGGTGGCGGGTTCTGGGCGGGTGATGGCGGGTGGCGGCGGGTGGCGGCGGGTGGCGGCGGGTGTTGGTGAGACCCCCCACCACCACCCCCACCCCCACCCGCCAACAGGGCGTTTCCTATTTCATCCATAATTGAGTCAATTCGGGCTGCCTGACTCTCGCTTCCCACACCCGGGCACTTAACAACTGCACACGCCACACGGCAAGCACACGTTAAACTGAACACCTTAACAGCCACCTACAGGAAATATTCAAAACTACTTTGAGAACTAAAGATTTGAATCACATTGGACTAGTGGTAATACTGCCCAGCGGTGAAAACGTGTATTAACACACTTATCTGTTATAAGCAGGGTAAATAAATTCATTACACACGATACAAAATTAACCAATAAAATGGTTAAATGTTTTAACCGAATTATGGTTATGCATGTGTGACTGATCATTGATTATTGTGTGTGTGTGCGACCCACATGTATGTGTTATCCATGTATGTGTATGGTAACATGTGTGTGCATCCATGTGCGTGTGTGGAGGAGCATGCGCGAAATTGCAAGTGTCGGTGCAAACATTACAGTCATACATTTTCTATTATAACCTGTTTTGGTGAGCGCATGCGCAGATACAAATAATGCTGACTGTGCAAAAAGAAATATCCCCTAATTTTGTCCAGCCGCAAAAGTGACAGTAAAACTAGCTTTTGACTAGAGCGGTTTCTACAGCTATCAGATACGCTGTGATTATCACCAACACTCAAACAAAGATGGTTATTTAAGGGGAAACCCTCCCTCCCACCCTCCCTCCCACCCTCCCTGCCTCCCTCTCTGCCACCCTCCCCGTCTCCCTCCCACCCTCACCCCTACCAACAGTCCCCACCCCACCCCACCCTGCCTTAAATATGAGTTTGTATGTTGTTGCTTTACGTCCTAGCAACATCTAAGGTAATATCAGGACGGTTACCGACTTGCAACAGTGCGCACTCATGGCAACTTTATAGCTGCCCCACTGGGAGACCAGGCCACTGGGAACATTACCCGATGCCCCACACAGTCACATTATCCTGACACCGTACTAACCAGTCCTTGTCCTATCCTAGTAATGTTGAATATCCATTTTATAAGTCATTGATTTGACTCGGTTGGGATTTAAACTTCCGACCTTCCGTACGGGGAGCCTGCGCTCTACCGATTCGGCCACCGCCTCCGATCCCTGCCTTACAAAAGAAGTATGGGATGTGCAATAAAAGATGGTTGGTCGGAGCGTCCCAAGCTGGTGTATAATCAAGATGTGTAGCACCCAGTTCCAGTGTCCTGTGTTTATCTATAGTGGCGTAGAGTTGATGAAATTGGAGAGAATGCAAAAAAACAATAACACGATGGCGTCACTGAATGCGCTTGGGTAGACTTTTAAACTCTATTAATCTCCAAGATTTCAGAAGTATCAATTTTATACGTCATCGGTTTGACTCAGCTGGGATTTGAACTCCCGACCTTCTGTATGGGAAGCCTGCACTCTACCGATTCGGCCCCCTCATCCGATCCAGGCCTTACAAAAGCATCATGGGATGTGCAATAAAGGATGGCTCATTGGAGCGTCCCAAACTGTGTCAGAATTACTGTCCCTGTGAATTATTCAGATTAAGCCAGACGACACTCATGTCTGCAAGACTCGACTTTTGTGTGCTCTCGATGCGCGGCAAGGAAGGACGAGAAAGCGGAAGTGGAAAAAGAGGGCAGTTTATTCATTAAGTGCCGAGGTGGGTGGGGAAAAAGATGTGAGGAGTGCAGAGTGTGGAGGCAGGAGGGCGAGTGACAGGAGGAGAGAGCTGGAGGCGGTTATAAGGGAAAAGGAGGGGGGGGGGGGTTAGGTGAGGAAGGACTGGAGGACAGAGGGGGGGGGGGGGAGAGAGAGGGGGGGGGGTCCTCCCTCACCTCGCATCAACCGCAATGCGAGCATTACGACCGATGCGCGGCAAGGAAGGACGAGAAAGCGGAAGTGGAAAAGGAGGGCAGTTTATTCATTAGGTGCCCGAGGGTATCATGAACATAGTGGTGGTACAATAGATCAAAATGAGGATCAATAGGTAATCAATGTAATGTCAAATGCATGCTCATGATAATAATGTCAGTGTCAATGTCAGTGGTTGGTAGGTGGGCCCGAGGAGCCCTCAACCAAGAGGGAGGAGAGGGCGCGAGGGGCCGCCGAGGGGGCGAGGCGGGGCACATACGCGTGGACCGCCTCAGAGGTCCAGGTGCCCTGGGCCATGATGTCGGAGATGTCGACCCCGGCGGCATGGCAGGCCTGGGCGGCGCCCCGGCGGAGGCTGTGGAGGGTGAAAGCGTCAGCCCCCCGGACACCTCGGGCGTGAAGGGCGCCTCGCATGAGGGCGGTGAGTGTGCGAGGGTCGAGGGGCCGCCCCGAGGGCATGATGAAGGCCGGAGCGCCGGGAGGCGCGGGGCTCTGCCGAGTCTCCGCGTTCCAGGCGGCGAGGGGGCAGAGGCCCGGCCTCGGGCAGGCAGGAACGAAGAGGGCGACGGCGCCCGAGGGCGCGGATATGGTCTTGGACGTCCTGATGGTGACCCGGAGGCCGCCGGGGGCGGGAGCGACGTCGCCACGGGTGATGGTGTGAGGGCCCCCCCAGCCCTCGGGACTCGGCGACAGCAGGTTGGACTGCCGCAGCATGCCGAAGTACCCGAGGAGGAGGGCGGCGCGAGGGGCGAGGGAGGCCTCTCCCGCGAGGGCGAGGTGAGCGATGACGAGGGCGAGCAGCGGGGGCGTCAGAGGAGGCGCCTGGCGGTGCGCGTGGGTGGAGGCGCGCTCGCCGCCTCGGGAGACGTCCCTCGCGAGGGTAGAGTCGAAGGCGGCGGTCGGGCCCCCGGCCGCCCCGGTCCAGGTCCGGGCCCCGGAGATGGCATTTTTGACGGAGGCTGGGGCGAGGCCGCGGGCGTAGAGGGAGGCGGTGTAGGCGGCGATCTGGAAGTCGGTGGGGTAGAGGGGGGCGAGCCCTCGGGCCACACAGTACCCGACGTAGTCGCGGGCCTGGCGCCGGCGGTTCCTCCATGTCGAGGGAGCCAGAGACGCGAGGCGTAGGCGGGCGACATCCTCCACCTCGGCCGAACTGAAACCTGAATCAGAGGCCGGGGTTAAAGGGGAATGCGTCGTGTGATGGGGCTACGCTGCGGAGCCCGAGGCGGGCGACGCCCGCGCGGGCCACCTCGGCCCAGGCTCCGTCGAGGTGGGCGCGGCTGAGGGCGTCGGCGAGGACCAGCTCGGCCCCGGGCTTGTGGAGAATGGTGAGGGTGAAGCTTCGGGTCGCCGCGAGGAGCCAGAGCTCCCGGGCGCAGGTCCCGAGGGTAGGGTCACGGGCGCGGCCCGAGGTGAGGGAGGCGGCGGAGGCCATGTTGTCGGTGTTAATGACGATGGTGGCCCCCGCCACGTCCTCCGGGACGAGGGCGCGCAGTGCAACCACGAGGTTGACAGCCTCCAACTCGTGAATGTCGGGGAACCGCGCCCGGAAGTCGAGGGTGTACCCTCGGGCGTAGCAGTGGGTGGCGGAGTAGGCCCCCCCGCCCGTGAGGCAGGAGTCGCACTCTATGACGTGGACGCGGCCTGCCGGGGCGCGGAGGAGGTGGAGGCCGTTGGAGGCCCGGCCGTAGAGGGCGAACCACCTCAGGTCCCGGAGGGCGTCGTCGTCGAGGGTAAGGGAGGCGCAGCCGAAGCAGCGCCGGAGGGCCCCGAGGAGGCGACTCATGAACCTCCGGGCGGGGAGCACACAGCTGCCCACGTGGTTCAAGCGCCCGAGGAGGCTCTGGAGCTCGCGTCTGGTCACGGCTGGGGAAGTGAGGCGGGCCTCGCAGGAGGCGACGAGGTCGTCGACTTTGTCGGGGGCGATGCGCACCGTCATGGCCTCGCTGTCGAGGGCGAAGCCCAGCCAGGTGAGGCGGACAGCGTGGGGGTGGCACTTCCCGGGGGCCACGTCGAGCCCGAGGGCGGCGGCGAGGGCGAGGAAAGCGTCGAAGCCCTGGCAGGCCCTGAGGTAGGAGGCCTCGCACCCGACAAAGTCGTCCACGTAAACGAGTGTGTGGAATCCGTCGCGCCTCATGATCCAAGCGACGGCCGCCGTGACCCGGACACATGCGGCGCCCGAGGAGCGGCAGCCGAAGGGGTGGGCGAGGTCGACATATATCCTCTGGTTGAGGGTTATGCCATATAGAGGGCAGGCGAGGGGGTCGGCGCGTAGCTGCCGGTATGCCCGGGAGATGTCGGCGGACCAGAGGTAGGCGCCGGAGCCCTCTCCCGTGAGGCGGCGCCCGAGGTCGGCGACGGAGGGGAGGGTGTAGGAGTGGGGCTTCCCGAGGTAGTCCCGGCGAGGGATGCCGGCGTTGACACTGGCGCCGGGGGGGAAGGAGAGGTCGACGATGACCCGCCTCTTGCCCGGGTCGGATTTGGGGCGGGTCATCATGGGGGAGACCTGGGTCCAGGGGGTGAAGGGGGGGGGTGGTGAAGGGGCCCGCGAGGGCGCCGAGGGCGAGCTCGGTGGTTATGAAGGCCTCTATATGGGGGGCGTGCTCAGGGGCCTCGCGGTGGTTGGTGAAGGTTGGGCGGGGGGGGGAAGAGGCGGAGAAGTTGGCGGGGAAGCCGAACTCGAGGAGGTCGAGGAGGGCGGGGTCGGGGTAGTCGCGGAGGCGGTCACGCCAGGCGGGGATGTGGAGGCCTGAGGGGAGGGGAATGCGGGCGGCCAAAAAATTAGGGAGGCCCGCTTCCCTGAGTGCGTTGTATGCGCGGATGAATGTGGGGTAGCGGGTCCAGACCTCCTTAGAGGCGTGGGGCCAGATGGCAGGAGGGTGGGGCGGTATTGGTGGGGGGAGGGGCCTCAGGAGGGGGCGGCGGGGAGGGTGTCCTGTATGTGTGGTTGTACGACGTCAGAGATGTGCTCGCTTAGGTCGTGGTGGGGGGGAGGTGGGGGGGAGGTGGGGGGTGGGGGTATGGGGGAGGAGGAGCGGTAGGGGAGGTCGAGGGGGGCGGCGAAGGAGGTGGGGGAGGGGGGGGGTGTGGGGGGGTCGGGGTGAGGGGGGAGGCCGGGTAGGAGGGTGAGGTAAGCTGTGTCGGCAGGGGAGGGGGTGGGGGGGCGGGAAGGGGGGGAGGGTTGGGGAGGGGGGCGAGGGCGGTCAGTTGGAGCGGGTGTGGGGGGGGCGGCGGGGCCTGTGGTTAGGCCGCGGGGAGTGGCCGGGTGGTCGGCGGATATGAGAGCCGGGTGGTCGGCGGAGATGAGAGAGGAGTGGCGGTTTTGCGCGGGGCGGCCGGGAGAGGGCGGGTCTGTTGGGCCGCGGCGGGGGGCGGCCGGGGGGAGGGCTTTGAAGCCCGGGGTGGCGTGAGTGGCTGGGTGCTCTGCTGGCGGGCGTGTGTGGGGGGGCGGGGAGATCTGAGGGGAAGCGGTTGGGCGCCCTGTGGTGCGGGCGGGCCGGGCGGATGGGGAGATGTGAGGCGGCGAGATGTGAGGCGGTGAGATGTGAGGGTGGTCGGTTGTGGGTGCGTGTGGGTCGGCATGGGTGGGTGGGTGGGGCCGGCTGGGTCCCTCCGGGCCGGGCTGGAGGGGGCGGCGGACTAAAAATCCGCCGCGGGGGCGGACCCCCCCCGGTCTCGGGTCCTTTTACTGTTGCACACGGCCTCTGAGTGCATGGTGAGGAATTTGCGCACGTTGGCGCAATATGCGCACGTGTGTCGATACCTCGACGCCCCCTCCCCGTGGCACTCGCCGGCGCCTGCCCGGTCGCATGAGGCAGGGTCACGGTTCCAGGAGGGGCAGGGGGCGCCGTGGCTTTCCCGGAGGTATGGGATCCTTGTGTCGGTCTGGGGGCGGGGGGGGAGGAGGGGTCTGGGGGCGGGGCGGGGGGGGTCGGAGTGGGCGCGGGCGGGGGTGGAGAGGGGGGCTGCGGGGGTGGTGAGGGCCTCCATCCGGAGCATGTTGATGGTGGCGGGGTCGTGCCAGCCGTGGGGGAGCCTACCGTCCGCGATCCAGGTAAATACCGTCTCAGAATAACGGCGGACGGTAGCCCAGGGGTGGACGAGATTGTCCCGATGTATGGTGAGGGCGTGGTGGCTGAGTCCGGGAAGGGAGTGGGCGGGGAAGGCGGGGTGCACCTCCAGCATGCGGAGGGCGAGGGAGTACTCGTCCTTGGTGGCCTCCCCTCGCTTCACCGCCTTCCTCTCCGCCCCCCGCTCGATGAGATCACAGGGGAAGATATAGTGGGGCGAAATACCTTTGCGTCGGCCGGCATTGTGCGTGTCGGCCGAGTCGAGGATCTCGCGGACGGCATCTGCGGCGGAGGTGGCAGAGTGGGCGTGGGCGTCGCGGTAGTGGAGTGGAGGCGGCGCCTCCGAGGGGTGAGAGGCGGCTGCCCCTCCCCTAGTGAAGCGGAGGTAGTCCGGATGGATGGCCCCCGGAGCTGCCGGCAGGGGCGGCGGAGGCGGGTGAGCCCCGCCCACGGTATGGCGGGCCGTGCGGGCGGGCTCAGCCGGACGGGGCGGCGCCGGCGAGGGCGCGGCGGCCGCGGCGGGGGCGTGGTGGGGCGCGGCTCCGCGCCCATCCCGGGCGTCGATCACGTCGAGTCTCGCGGTCATGCGCTCCAAAGCCGCGACCGTGTCGAGCAGCGTGGCTTGCATGGTGCGCCCCCAGTCCGAGGGGGGGTCGCCGGGGGCGGTCCGCGGGAGCGGGGCGGCCTGAGGGGGCGAGGAGGAGGCGGACGAGTGAGTCGATCCGGTCGATCCTGCATCTGATATGCGCTGGGCCTCGCGGCGGGCGGCGCGCCTCCCCCGGCCTCGTCCGTTAGGCATGGTGCGGTGCTTGGAGAGTAAAGCCAAAGAAAAAGATGTGAGGAGTGCAGAGTGTGGAGGCAGGAGGGCGAGTGACAGGAGGAGAGAGCTGGAGGCGGTTATAAGGGAAAAGGAGGGGGGGGGGGGGTTAGGTGAGGAAGGACTGGAGGACAGAGGGGGGGGGGAGAGAGAGAGGGGGGGGGGTCCTCCCTCGCCTCGCATCAACCGCAATGCGAGCATTACGACCAAGCCTCAACCTACATGAAATATTCACTGCTACCCACAAGGGGTGAAGGAAAACCGTGTCTACATGAGAGCAAAGCCTGCAATTGGTGTATAATCAAGATGTGGAGCACCCAGTTCCAGTGTCCTGCGTTTATCTATAGTGGCGTACAGTTGATGAAATTGGAGAGAATGCAAAACAACAATAACACGATGGCGTCACTGAATGCACTTGGGTAGCCTTTTAAAGTTTATTAATCTCCAATATTTCAGAAGTATCAATTTTATACATCATCGGTTGGACTCAGCTGGGATTTGAACTCCCGACCTTCTGTATGGGAAGCCTGCACTCTACTGATTCGGCCCTATCGTCCGATCCTCGCCTTACAAAAGAATCATGGGATGTGCAATAAAGGACGGCTCATTGGAGCGTCCCAAACTGTGTCAGAATTACTGTTCCTGTGAATTATTCAGATTAAGCCAGACGACGCTCGCGTCTGTGAGACTCGACTTTTGTGGTGCTACTTTTGTGTGTAAGCCTCAACCTACAGGAAATATTCACCGCTACCCACAAGGTAGTGGTGAAGGTTGTTGGTGTTTTGTGTGGTAAATATAGTTTATTCATTGAATAAAGTCTTTTGTCAGCGCGGTGGCACTGGTCTTCCAGTCATGTGACAATACAGTTATTTACAATATATGTATGTATATGTTGTCTGATATTGTCATCATCAGCTAGCTCAAATCAGCTGAAATTGCAATATTAATCATTCCAAGACTTACATATGGTCTAGCTTGATAATTCACATATGAGATAGTAATTATATATTGTATGTAGAAGTTTTACGTCCTGGCAACATCTAAGGTCATATCAGGATGGGTACCGACTTGTGACAGTGTGCGCTCATAGTGACATTATATTGCTGCCCCACTGGGAAATCGGGCCGCCAGCACCATGACCTGATATCCCACTCAGTCACATTATCCTGACACTGAGTAAACCAGTCCTTGCCCTATCCTAGTAATGCCAAGCACCAACAACCAACATGTTCCTTCACATACACATGAGCGCTTCTCAGTCGGAGTTTGCCTACTTAGCAGAAAACCAGACTATGTCCATGTTGCTCAAAGTGTTAGGTACCGGTGTTGCGGTTTCCCAGAGACACCAGTTAGCGAGGGACACATCGCTTCTGCACATGCGTCAAAATCGAACAGCATCATCAGTAACCTTATAAATTTAATATAATGTTTTTGGTAAAGATGTTTTCTATATGTGTACCAAACGATTTCTTTCTAGATGGTGTAATTTGAGAGATATTTGACTTCTTCTGTATTTTCTGTATGAACATTGCTCACGACCATTGACAATGCCTTGAGTTTGACGGTACGCACAGTGCAAAACGTTAGTTTTATTAAAAATTAATAGAATTCAAGAACCCTAACCTTATAAATTTAATAGAGTCTTTATGGTAAAGATGTTTTCTATATGTGTACCAAGCGATTTGTTTCTAGATGGTGTAATTTGGGAGATATTTGACTTCTTCTGTATGAAGATTTGCTCACGGCCATTAACAATGCATTTGAATGGAAGTGTCCCTGATAAACTGGTGTCCCTCGGAATCCGCATCACCGGGACATAATATAGAACAGTACAAGCGAGCATTGGCAGCCAGTCGTACAAGGCAGGTCAAAGACTACCAGACAACTCCAGTGTAAATAATATTCACATAATACCTTATACTCCACATAACACATGAGTCATAACGTCAGTTCGAGCATAGCGCCCTTTGAACACATCACTCCCTGCGATCCAGGGAGAGTCAGGGAGCGGGGGGAGTGGAGGGGGGGGGGAGTGGAGGGGGAATCCCAGGGGTGTGCAGTGAGTCTAGGATATGGAGACAAATTGAGGGGGTTCCCCTGAAATATCATCTTAGTCATCGACGAGACATTTATCAATTTACGATATCCACAGAGTGGTAAGCTACTGGGACGGGATAGCAGAGTGGACAGGATATCCGCTTCCGATTCCGGAGGTCATGGGTTCAAACCAAACATAATAAGTCACTTCGGAGATACCCAAGTTGGTGCGCACATTGCCATTAAGCTAAGATTCCTTATACACGGTATGCGACATGCAAATGTCGTATATTTGCGGCATAGATATATGCCAACCCCCAACATTTGTTGGGGTTTTTCCTCCAAATTTGTGAAGGAACAGTATTGGTTTCGATGGCAAATGCAGCAGCATTCGCATTCGCATGCTGCACTGATGGCTACAGGGACCGATTCAGTTGCCGCATTTGCATTTGCATTCGCATTTGGAGGCATGGAAGCACCCCTATTCACTTAGATGCTTTTCCATTTTTTGCCGCATTCGCATTCGCATTCACATGCCGCATACCGCGTGTAAGGAATGCTAGCTTTAGGCAGGTGCCTGGTTTGTTAGTGTGGGGCAGTGAGGCACACTGCAGCAGGAACTACTGCTATGCATGAAGAAGTAGTAATTAGTTTAGGTCTCAGACACACTATGGCTTGTGACCACTTGCGACCAGTTTGCGACCACTTTGTGACCAAAAGCCGGCGACCTCCTTGCGACCAAAGCAAAAATAAAGTCACACCACCACATACCCCCACATACCACCTCACACCACCATACAACCCCACACACCCATATACCATCACACACCTCCACATGCCCCCACACACCACTACATACCTCCACATACCCCCACACACCACCATATACCTCCACATACCCCCACACACCAGCACACACCTCCACATACCCCTACATACCAGCACATACCTGCACATACTCCCACACACCAGCACATACCTCCACATAGACCACTCAATACCATGTGCCACAACACAAAGCCACAAAACACACACAACCCACAAACTACCGGCCACCACTCACACTACCACACATACCACACACCACAAGACATTATCATGTGCCACTAAATGCCATAAAAATCACCACACACCACCACACACCACCACACACCACCACACACCACCTGACACCACCACACCCCACCACTCACCACCACTCACACCACCACACACCACCACACCCCACCACATACCACCACTCACACCACCACACACCACCACACACCACCACCACACACCAGCACGCACCACCACACACCACCACACACCCACACACACCTCACACCACCACACACCACCAACACCACCACTCACCACCACCACACACCAACCACACACCACCACCACACCACCACACACCACCACACACCACCACACACCCACACACCACCCACACACACCACACTCCACCAACCCACACACCCACCACACACCACTCACACCCCTCACACACCACTCACACCACCACACACCACCACACCCACCACACACCACCTCACACCACCACACACCCACCTCACACCACCAACATACCACCACCACCACACATCACACACCACCACACACCACCACACACACACATACACTCACACCACCACACACCACCACACACCACCACACACCACCACACAACACCACACACCACCACTCACCACCACTCACACCACCAGACACCACCACACACCACCACTCACCACCACTCACACCACCACACACCACCACACACCACCACACACACCCACACACCACCACACACCACCACACTCCACCACACACCACCACACACCACCACTCACACCACCACACACCACCACACACCACCACACACCACCACACACCACCACTCACCACCACACACCACCACACACCACCACACACCACCACACACCACCACACACCACCACATACCATCATATACCACATCCACCAACCCCCCTTACACAACAGCCTGGGGCCATATTCCATCCAGGTGCACACCAATCTCGACTGCCTCCCCACCCCCACCCCCACCAATACCTCCACCCCAACCCATCCTCCCTAATGTCGGTGCTATTTCACAATTCGCAATTATCCCGTCCACATGAAGGCCTCCTCAAATCGAGGCCTGTAGGTGTGTGTGTGTGGGGGGGGGGTGTGTATGGGTGGGGGTGAGGGTTTGAGGAGGGAGTGAGGAGGGGGTGAGGAGGGGGTGAGGGGAGAGAGGACAGAGGGGCTGCAATTTCCCTACTTTATCTCACAATCGGGGCTAGTTGTCGTAATTTGTGCCTGCGATAATAGCTGCGTTGTCGCACGTTACAGGCCAGCGAGATACTTCAAAATTCTTGGCGTTTCAGGGCTAAATTGGACGTCATTGTAACGCAGTGGACGTTGATCCAACGTAGTTGTAACGAGTTAGAATGTATTTTAAAAAAAGGCCCAAAGTAAGGCTAACGGGCTTCCAGCGCACACGGCATCAGCCGAACAAAACCCTAGCGACAGCCTAGCGTAGGACTCGCGTAATTACGCCCACCCTAACGTAGCTGGCGTAATTCATAATGTGAGTCAACGTCAGGCCTGCGAGTGAGCACTGTCAGTCTAACGACAGTCCAGCATGCTCTTATACGCGCGCCAGCCATTCGTCAACTACGTCGAATACATCAAGACACGTTGGACTTACATTAGACTAACATTAGACACATGTCAGAAACATGTTACACCTATGTCGAGATACGTTAACACCATGTTGTCAGCACGCGGGCTGCACATTCCTCCTGGGTCTCCGTCAGTCTACCGTAAGTCAACGTAGCTCAACATACACTGACATAGTTATAACAAACGTCTAACATATCCCGATGTAAGCCTGACATGAGTGCAATGTAAGCCCAATGTAACCTAATGTAACAGCCTTTACGTCAAGCTACATCGAAAGTTTTGGGTATGTCCAAAACCTTGATGTGTGTCACCGTATCTTGACATAACTCGACGTATCTCGACGTAGGCTTAACGAATGAGTAACGTATCTCGACATGTCTAGACGTAATGGCCCAATTTTACCTACGTCGGCTTACGCTACCGTGTTTTGTCGTAGTGTGAAAGTGACTTTAAAGTTTACTAAAGTAAATGTTTTAACTGTCCTTGCTGAACATTTTGATGTGCACACCGAAACTAATTTAACGTATTTCCACTTCAAATATCCCTAATCCTAGCCTTTGATTACAATAAAAGTCGCTTTATTCTAAAGTAAGGTAAATTATAACGATTAGCCGAATATATTTGAACAGTTCCGGTTCAAAAACTCGTAAACACCAATCCAAAAATGGGGATAAATATTGGAATCAAACCATGAAACAATACAAAATTTTACATCCATATTTTTGCTCCATAATCATTTCATCATAAGAAAAGTGGAATTACTGATAATTAAAATTACCTTGAGGACAACATCTGCTATTGTAATGACATTTTTGGATGGCGTTTAAGGGGGTTTTGCACTCTTCATTTATCTCAACTACATAAGTCAGAAAGTCAAGCCGATCAGAGCTATGCACCTTTAAGGTAAAGTTTCTAGTGTTGGGATGGTACGGGAATACATTTTTTTCTTCTTGAAGATTTATACTGCCTATTATGGATAAGTCTGAATAGACTTGTTTTCACCATTAGAAAGTTTGTCGATAGAAAGCCCGAGCCTACACTTTTACCGACCCAAGGGATTTTTAACCTCCCACACCACATAGACATGGTATGAGAGCAACTGGCCTTTGATGACGCTGTAAGTTATACACAGCGGTGGAAATCCAAATTGGCAGAGGTTGGGGGGCACAGGGAATCGAACCACTGACCTTCAGATCAGGAGTCCGACCTAGAAAAAAGTCAGACACTCTAAGCACTCCGCTTAAGCCATGCCTTCTATGCATCCTCACCCCCAAACACCCTAATTAGCAAACCCAAAACACACTAATTCCCAAACCCCAAACACCCTAATTCCCAAACTCCCAACACCCTAATTACCAAACCCCCAACACCCTAATTACCAAACCCAAACACCCTAATTACCAAACCCCAAACACCCTAATTCCCAAACTCCCAACACCCTAGTTCCCAAACTCCCAACACCCTAATTCCCAAACCCCCAACACCCTAATTCCCAAACCCCCAACACCATAATTCCCAAACCCCCTAACACCCTAATTCCCAAACCCCCAACATCCTAATTCCCAAATCCCCGCCACCCTAATTCCCAAACCCACAACACCCTAATTCCCAAACCCCCAACACCCTAATTCGCAAAACCCCAACACCCTAATTCCCAAACCCCCAACACCCTAACATCCCAAACCCTCAATACCCTAATTCTTCAACCCCCAACACCATAATTCCCAAACCATCCAACACCCCAACCCCCAACCCTCCAACACCCCAACACCCAAATCCCAAACCCCCAATACCCTAATTCCTCAACCCCCAACACCCTAACCCCCTCCCCCCTGAACACTCCAATCCCCCAACACCACCCCCCAATCCTCTACCCCCTCCCCCCAACCCTAACCCCCCCCCCACTCCCCAACTCCCCCCCCCACCACCCTCGGAGGCTCACTGCGCCCATCCTCTCCCTGCCCACATACCCGCCTCGTTAAAAAATGGTGCCCTAATTGTTTGCCATAAATCTGGCGCCAACACTCCTTCAGGCACTCCTCTCTTCACCTCGCCCCACACACTCTCCCCCACCCACCCACCCACCCCAAGTCGAACCCTCTTAAAGACCTGACAGGATGGCTGAATCGGGAAGAGCTGGATCGCTTTCTCTGGGTTCGTCGTACCCCACCCGACGAGTCAAACCAATGACTTACCAAATTGATACTTGTCGCTACCTAGCCTGGCGTTCGACATTAATAGGATAAGGCAATAATTTGTTAGCTCGGTATCAGGATTAATATGACTGAGTGGGTGGGTATCCGGTTAAGGTACTGGCGGCCCGGTATCCCAGTGTGGGCAACACTATAAAGTCACCATGAATGTGCGCTATCACAAGTCGGTAACAGCCCTGCTATGACTTTAGATGTTGCCCACATGTTAGTTGGTTGGTTGTTGGAGTCTTACATCCTGGAAACATCTAAGGTCATATCAGGATGGATGCCACATGTAAAACCCCAACGATCAAAAATATCTTTCTTAAAGGGATAGCGTAAATACAAGTACAGTAAAACCTCTCTAACCGACCACCTCAACAGATCAACCACCCCGCTATTTTGATTGCTTTATTTGGGTCCCAAATGATCGCCAATACAACACCATTGTAATGATAAAAAAAACTTCCTAAGCCGATCAACACCCTAACTGGACAATTTAAAGTCAGTCCCATGGTCGATCAATTTAGAGAGATTTTACTGTATGTCTTATTTAAAGTTGCATAACCTGTTTAAATTGTAATGTTTTCAAAACCAAAAACATCTATAAACGTTTGATCCTACATATACAACTTAGGTACTCGTGTACTCATTCACCATCACACCCCCCCCCCCCTCCAAGAGAATTTCAAATCACTGGATCTGAAGTGACCTAGTTAATATACCAATGGTTGATTGATTGATTGATTGATTGGTGGTTGCTTTACGCCGTGTCGGCAGCATAGGCCATATTCACGGCGAGAAATGTTTGTTTTTTGTTCAAACCATCGCTTTTACATGTAAAAGCAGACAATCAATTATGTGCCAATAGACACTCATTAAATTAGAAAGCTCACAATCATATATTTGTGGTCAAGGGAAACAAATTCCCATAGAAAAAGAAAAGTTTTATTAATAATTGATAGAATCTATTTAGTAAATTATATGAGGTGGTACAGTCCAGCTGCCCTCAAAAAGGCTAAAATGTTTTCCTGTTTTACCTTAGTAAAAAGGTCACGCATACTGTCCGCAGTGTAGAACCGTTGGCGCAGGGCAAAAAAATCAACGCAACTTAGTAAAATGTGTTTGAGTGTCAGCGGGGACTGACACCCAATACATTCAGGTGGAGGTTCCCCTTGAGCAGAAAAGCATGTGTAAGCCATTTAGTGGCCAATACGGCAGCGGCTAAGGACCACTTGGTCCCGCCGACCTCCCGCATGAGTCTGTGGTGGCTTTCCCACAGATGGTTCAATTTCTTTAAGTTTATTAATGTTTTCATCCCACTCATGTTGCCATTTGGATTTTATGTGGGTGGCTATTAGTGGTTTCAGATCAGAGTGAGGGATCAGACACGGTTCAAGATCACAGTTCAGGGCCTTCTTCGCAGCCCGATCAGCTCGTTTGTTTCCTTGTATGCCGGCATGGCCAGGCACCCAGCACAGGTGGATGTCATACCCATCCGTTGTCAGTTGGTTCATTTTATAAATGACCGTTGCTAGAATAGGGTGATTAACCAATGGTTAAAGCTACCAATGGTTAAAGCTGCATAGTCCGATGAAAACATAAAATTTTCAAAACCAAAACAATTATCTAGATTTGATTCTACATATCTAACTTAGATGCTGGTGCACTTATTAAACATTTGACATCACATAGAAGGGAATACTGAGTCAATTAATAGAACCTGTTACTGCAGAACCCTTTGGTGATAGAGTTTTGGCAAGCTTGCCAAAATTAATTTAGCATGTTTCCATTTCAAATATCTCAAAAGTTAGCGATTTAAAATAAAAGTTACTTCAAACTAAAGTAAGGTAGATTCTAATGAACAACCTAATATGTTTATCTCAGAAAATGAGAGAAACTCAAAACCATCGGACTATGCAACTTTAATAGCACTTGGCTTCAACTGGTGCTTAAGCACACATTGTTTTGCTTGCACAAACTTAGTCAATTATCATAAAAGTACATCTCAAGCTGATGTATTTAACTAAAAAAAACGTGAGTTATTTTTACCCACAGATTAAAGTTGCATACTCCGATGGTTTGCGTTTTGGTAATTTTCTGAGTTAAATATTTTAAAGGGATTGTTATAGCCTCCCTTACTTTTTTTTAGTTGTTGGTCCATTTGTTGTTTAAGCAGGGAAAATTTCAGTCATAGACGACTGGTCTTCCTCATTCCACTGCTGGTCGATAGAAAGCCCGAGCCTACACCTTTACCGACCCAAGGGATTTTTAACCTCCCACACCACATAGACATGGTATGAGAGCAACCGGCCTTTGATGATGCTGTAAGTTATACACAGCGGTGGAAATCCAAATTGGCAGAGCTGGGGGCACAGGGAATCGCACCGCCGACCCTCAGATTAGGAGTCTGCCCTAGAAAAAAGTCAGACACTCTAACCACTCCGCCACAGAGAACTTTAGTTTGAAGTAACTTTTATTTTAAATGTCTAACTTTTGAGATATTTGAAGTACAATCATCCACAAATAATTTTGGCAAGCGGGCCAAAACTCTGACACCAGAGGCTTCTGCAGTAACAGGTTCTATTAATTTGGCTTGGTATGCCCTTTTATATGGCGATAGGTCCTTAATATGTGCACCAGTATCTAAGCTAGATATGTAGAATCCAATCTGGATAATTGTTTTGGTTTTGAAAATTTGATGTTTTCATCGGACTATGCAGCTTTAAGCAACTTTAAATATATAATAATAATAATAATATATTTATTTCCACATGATCAATGTACACACAAGTTGATAATTATATCAGTAATTTTTTCACATGAAAAAGTAGAAAGCAGAAGTACAATACTAATGAGGTGCTTTCCCCATTTAAAAATAACACAGATACATTGCTTATACCATAGAAATATTAAATAGAAAAATAAAAGTTAAAAGCATATCAACATTACCCTCAATATTGTAAATTACATCCCAATATTTATGTACTAGACTACTATGTGTTTTCCCTCTGATAAAGCTTAAATATTTTCTTTTTATACATTCGTTGAAACATATAAATGTTTTTTGAACATTTGATATTATCGTCAAGTGAATTCCATATTTGTATACCACATATAGATATACATTGAGACTTTAGAGTTGTTCTTTCAAATACTTGTCTTAGGTTGTTAGTCTGCCTTGTGTCATGGCTACTATCTGAACTTATTTTGAATAACGACTAGAATTTTTGGCAGTAGCCCTTTGTTTGCATTGTAAATTATCATACTAGATTTGATCTTAACCAAGTCTATTAATTTTAATACATGAAGATCAAAGAACAGCTTATTAGTGTGCTCTCGATATCCAATGTTGCAAACAATTCTCACTGCTTTCTTCTGTAGCAAATAAATACACTCCATATTTGTTTTATATGCATAACAAAAATAAGGCCAATAACACTTGGTGACTTAGGTGAAATCTCATTGAACATCAAATCTAGTCACCCTGGAGTTTGTATTGAGTGTTGGAGTTCTATGTATTAGCAATAATTGAGGTCATATCACTGTTTATCAGGAATACTCCTAACAATTTTGAAAATGCACAGTCATGGTTGCTTTATAGTCCTGCCAATCAAAGACGCCATCCCACCTGCTTTCTTCATGGATCGGACGCAGTGGCCGAATCTGTGAGAGCACAGGCTCCACGTGTGGAAGTTCGGGAGTGTGAATCCAGCCGAGTCAAACCGATGGCTTACCAAATTTATACTTGTCGCTATACCTAGTCTGGTCCTCGACATTACTAGGATAGAGCAAGGATTGGTTTTCTCAGTTTCAGGATAATGTGACTGAGTGGAAAATCGGGTCATGGTGCTGGTGGCATGATCTCCCAATGGGGCAGCACTATAAATATTCCAGAAATTTTTCTCAATCTATATTCTGCATGAGACAAGCATGGTATTATTGGTAATAGCGATACAACTTTGTTGGTACATTGCCTAATATTACCTGCATATGTTATTATAGTAGTCCTCCATACATGAGCATCAGCACCACACAGTGGCGGCAGGGACTACGCTGACCTGTATTGCCCTTCCGTGTCAACAGGTGGCAGCAGTCACCAGTTTGAGCGCCTCCCTCTGATGTTTGTTTGTTTGTTTTTGGGGAGTTTTCAGTCGCATTGGTGCGCAGAAGGCTGCAAATCTGCAGCACTGTATGGGCACTGCTGAAAGCGGTCCCATGTGGTCGGGAGTTGGCGTCCGATGGGTAGTGGTCATAGAAATGCGGATCTGAGGGTGGGGAGGCTGGAACAGTAGATGACTAGTCCAGACTCCATCAGTCCATTAACTGAGTGAGTGTGAGGGGGAGGAGGGATATTCCGGGTTATTATACTTGTATAATTCTTATACAGCATGTATTTAAGCACCTTTATCTGCCTACAATAAACTAGACGGGTGGTTGAATCTGTAAGACTGCTTTCGGGCTTTCTGTTCGGAAGGTTTTGGAGGTCGAACACCAACCACGTCAAACCAATGACGTACAAAATTGATACTTATCACTACCTAGCTTGGCACTCTACATTACTAGGGTGGGGCAAGGACTGGCTTCCCCATAATATATATAACTGAGTGGGATATCAGATCATGGTGTCGCCAGTGGCCCCGTTTCCCAGTATGGCAGCACTATACAAGTCGACACGAATGTGCACTGTCGCAAATCGCTACCCATCCTGATATGACCTTAGAGGTTGTTAGGACATAAGGCCCCAACAGAGATTGCAAATAATGTGTAATGCAGAACTGTGATGTAACACCGCCCTGACCAGATGGGATGGCCAAAAGAGTTGAGCGTCCGTCTTCGTTTTGGTAGATTGTGGGATTCCAACGCATGGGTTTGAACCCTAGTCAAGTCAAACCAATGACTTAAAAATTGATACTTGTCACTTCCTAGCCAGGCGCTCGGCATTATTAGGATAGGGCAAGAACTGGTTGGCTCAGTGTAGGATATCATGTCATGGTGCTGGCGGCCCCGTTTCCCAGTATGGCAGCACTATAAAAGTCGCCACGAGTGTGTGCTATCACAAGTCGGCACCCATCCTGATATGACCTTAAATGTTGCCAGGACGCAAAACTCCACCAACCAACCAACCACCCAGACGGTATTACGCAGTTGGTGAAAACAATTACCCTGGTTACCAAACACAGGTGGCGGGGGGCCATCAAGTAAAAAGATTTGTTTTAGAAACACTGCTGGCCGCAGGACCCTGTCTGACCCTGACCTTGTCCGAGATCCCAGATCGCCCGCAGCCATACACTGTAAAACCTCTCTAAATCGACCGACCATGGGAACGACTTTAGATGGTCCATTTAGGCAGGTGGTCGGATTAGGGAGTTTTTTTAATCGTTACAATGGTATTTTACAGGCGATCATTTGGGACCCAAATAAGCGATCAATATTATATAGGGGAGTGGTCGATCTGTGGATGTCGTCGGTTAGAGAGGTTTTACTGTACTGCAAACTGTCCTCTTTATTTATATTTCTTTATTCATTTGTTTTGACATATTGTGTTAACCAAAACAACAATGTAATGGGGCTGTCACATTACGACGAATTGCGCAAAGGTACGGTGACGTATGTGATTTTTTGCAGCTATGTCGGGATACGTCGTTAGGCGTTATGAGTTTGTGGGGCGGGCGTTGGTATATGCCAATGTACGTCGATGTTCGTCGACATACGGCGGTATGCATCAAGGGTCGGCAAAGTTTTGTGCAGGCACAAAACTTTCGATGTACGACAATGCATGGGTGCTTAGGTTACGGCTACATTAGGCATACGTCGAGATACGTTAGACGTGCGTTGGAGGAACGTTGTTCTTACATTGTCCTATGTTGACTTTCGTTCCTCTGACGGAGAGCATTCAGTCCACATGTTGGCAATGTAACGCCAACGTATGATGACATTCTTCTAACGTATGCATAGCGTATGGCTGACGCGTAGTTGGCGTTTCTCCACCGTGTCTCGACCTATTTGACGTATAGGGCACACGTCTGGTGCTCGCTTAGGGCATATAACATTCGCTGGCGTTCTGCGAACGTGCCATGAGCATTTTGCGGGTGGGTTGGATACCCCCTGCATGTTGGCATGCATTACTGATGCATTACACCAACATCACGTGCGCTGGATGCATGCTGGCGCAATGCCGAAATGCGCTGGACTGTCGTTGGACATGCATCACTCATGCGCTGGCACTACACTCTCATATGTTGTGCAACACGTTTAACGGTCGGTAGCAGAACGTTGGGAGCACGTTTTGCCAACGCTAGGTAAACACCGCATGCGTGAGAGGCACGTTAGCCACTCATTGTGCCAAACTTCTTCTTTTTTTTTCTTTTTCTCATGCGTCGACATACGGTACCACTACGTCAGAGAGACACTGCACTTACATCCACTACGTTGCGCTGTTGTCCAACTTTCCCCCCTGTGCCGAAAAGTTGACACATCTCGACGTAAAAAAGTGATTTTACGCATTGGCGGCGAGCTTGCGAGATGCGTCGTAATGTGACAGGGCCTTAACATGTGGCCTGCGGAGAGGAGGGATTGAGATTTGTTTTGTTCGTTTGTTGGGGTTTTACATCCTGGCAACATCTAAGATCATACCGTTTGGTTCGTTTGTTGGAGTTTTACGTCCTTGCAACATCTAAGTTCATACCGTTTTGTTTGTCTGTGGGGGTTTTAGGTCCTGGCAACATCAAAGGTCATATCGTTTTGTTTGTATGTTGGGGTTTTACGTCCTGGCAACATCTAAGGTCATATCAGGATGAGTACTGACGCAGATAATGTACAATCATGGTGACTTTATAGTGCTTTCCCACTGGAAGACCAGGCTACTGGCACACAGGGTCACATTGTCCTGATACCAAGTAAACCTGCTAATGTGGAAAGCCCTGCTAGATAGTGACAAGTATCAATTTTGAAAGTCATTGGTTTTCAAACTTGTGGCTTCCGCATCGGAAGCCAGTGCTCTTACAAACTGGACCATCCCATTTGGTGGAAGGCTTCAGAAAAACCATTCCACCTTTGACTACACTTCAAACATGGCAGACCACATACATTTTGTGTACACTACTGTAATATTACTGGATGCCCGGCCGTCAGAGCCCCAGATAATACCACCTGCACTATTCCCAGATGCTTTCTGACAACTGTCTGTCAGTTCACATCTGATGCCCCTCTCAAACAAACCCATGAGGATTGATTGATTGATTGGTGGTTTATTTACGCCGTGTCGGCAGCATAGGCCATATTCATGGCAAGGACTCATAAGGAAGAAAGGGGAGACAAGTCACGCAAGATTGACAGTGAAGAAGTTGTGCTTTATTGCCATCAACTCCTTTTCACCTACTAGTGACCTATCACCCTGACCCCTTACTTTCTGTCCACACAGAGTCTCATTACCTCTTTGGTATGTCTATGAATCAGTGCCTACAGCCCATTGAACCGGAGTCCCATGGTTGTTGCACACAGCTCAGTTTGTATATATGAAACGTGGAGCATCAGACAGAGTGTCTGGATACCTGCCTATGAGAGAGTGCGTCTCACTCAAGAGTCAGGAGTAGAGTGTCTGCCCAGTGTGTCTGGAGCAGTGTCTAGAATAATCAATATCAAAGTGAGGCTAGTGTGGTCAGGTGGGCAAGGGGGTCACCCAACCCAGCTGCAGGTGGTGTACATAATGTATGCAGTATGGCTGGTGTGCTTGCCCATCGGCCCTGTGGTAACAGGTAGTTGCAGACAGTTACAATAAATAGATATGTATTAAAAATGTCCCTTTCCTCCACTTGCACCCTTACTGGTGCATAGAGGGAAATTTCACCAAACATTCACTGTCTCTTATATAGGAACATCTCATCACAATCTCGGTCACTATGTATGAACATATATTTCCCATAGCTTAATATGTCACACAACGAGTGGGGCACCCATTGCTTTTAGATTACATAACCTTGGTCCCTAGTCCGTCGCCTGAGGATAATAATGCTCTCTGCCAATATATAATTCCGAACCGAAAATCTGTATATTTTTACATCACGACAGTGTGGGGTGTCTATGTGAGGGTTTACAGTGTGTGGTGTATCCCTCTGCAGTGTGGGGTTGTCTATGCAAGGGTTTACAGTGTAGGGTGTAGCCCTCCGCAGTGTGGGGTGTCTATGTGAGGGTTTACAGTGTGCGGTGTGTCCCTCCGCAGTGTGGGGTGTCTATGTGAGGGTTTACAGTGTGTGGTGTATCCCTCCACAGTGTGGGGTGTCTATGTGAGGGTTTACAGTGTGTGGTGTATCCCTCCACAGTGTGGGGTGTCTATGTGAGGGTTAACAGTGGGTGATGTATCCCTTCGCAGTGTGGGGTGTCTTGGTGAGGGTTTACAGTGTGCGTAATAATACTAATATCCCTCTGCAGTGTGGGGTGTCTACGTGAGGGTTTACAGTGTGCGGTGTATCCCTCCACAGTGTGGGGTGTCTATGTGAGGGTTTACAGTGTGCGGTGTATCCCTCCGCAGTGTGGGGTGTCTATTTGAGGGTTTACAGTGTGTGGTGTATCCCTCCACAGTGTGGGGTGTCTACGTGAGGGTTTACGGTGTGTGGTGTATCCCTCCGCAGTGTGGGGTGTCTATGTGAGGGTTTACAGTGTGTGGTGTATCCCTCCACAGTGTGGGGTGTCTATGTGAGGGTTCACAGTGTGCGTAATATCCCTCCGCAGTGTGGGGTGTCTATGTGAGGGTTCACAGTGTGGGATGTATCCCTCCGCAGTGTGGGGTGTCTATGTGAGGGTTCACAGTGTGCGTAATATCCCTCTGCAGTGTGGGGTGTCTATGTGAGGGTTTACAGTGTGTGGTGTATCCCTCCACAGTGTGGGGTGTCTATGTGAGGGTTTACAGTGTAGGGTGTAGCCCTCCGCAGTGTGGGGTGTCTATGTGAGGGTTAACAGTGGGTGATGTATCCCTTCGCAGTGTGGGGTGTCTTGGTGAGGGTTTACAGTGTGCGTAATAATACTAATATCCCTCCGCAGTGTGGGGTGTCTATGTGAGGGTTCACAGTGTGGGATGTATCCCTCCGCAGTGTGGGGTGTCTATGTGAGGGTTCCCAGTGTGGGATGTATCCCTCCGCAGTGTGGGGTGTCTATGTGAGGGTTTACAGTGTGCGTAATAATACTAATATCCCTCCGCAGTGTGGGGTGTCTATATGAGGGTTTACGGCGCCTTTGTGGCTGGACTGGGTCAGCTGGCAGTGAACCAGGTGAAAAGGCCAAGCTTGGCGAGATGTTACCGCCTTTACTGTAACCAGCCTCCTTCCCCATCCCCCCCACCAACACCCACACCCACCCACACCCACACCCACACCCACACCCACACCAACACCAACACCCACACCCCCGCCACCACACAGCTCACCGCCACCACACACCTCACCTGGTTCTGCTCTCTCTTGTCACGCCACTCCACAGACCTGCTGCCCATCTGGAGGCACTATGGGGCGCCGCGTGAACTCAAGCTGGGCGAATATGGAGCGCCAAGTTATAGTAATATATGAAGAGTTCAGGCGCCAAAAAAACAGCAACACCCATCCACAAAATTAATTAAAATAAAAGCTTTTTACTCGAAGCTAATTTTAACTCTCACTAATTCCACTTTGCTTGTGATTAACTGATTATCGAACAATGAACACAAAAAATAGGAATGTATAATAACAAAAACATTATTTGAAGGTTTCATTCCAATGTGTATATCTCAGTTTTGGGAATGGAGTTTACATGGTTTTGCGCCTGAACTCTTCATTTGACCAGACTTGTGAAATGGCTGGCACTTGGCAGGTCACAATTATGTAAATTTACTTCTGTATTGATGATTACAGTATGGACTTTCCACTTCCAGGAAAAGAAATGCCAAACTAACTCCATTTTATGACGTCAACAAAATAGTGGATATTCAGATCATACACATACGCACACTCTGACAGTACGACTACTGATGTTCAACATTTCTATATGCACACCAAAATTACTTGCCCGTGATTTCACTTGAAAATTATACCTTTAAGATAACAGTAGATTGAATTATACCGATGAACTTAATGGTTTTAAATGTTTAATTCAACCATTTCAATACCTGAAATAAAGCATTGCCCTATCATATTAATGCCGAGGCCCAGGCTATGCAGCAATAATTATCAAAATTGTTTAGAAGTCATTAGTTTGACTCGGCGCGGCTTTGAACACCCGACCTTCCGCCAAGAAGCCAGCGCTCTTAGTCTCACTAACTGGGCTATCCCGTCCGATATAGATTTGAGAAAACAAGTAGCAGAAATTCATTAATTACTCAGCTACGAATATAAACAACCAATGGCGGATATAATGGGGGGGGGGCACGGTGGGGGCAGGTGCCCCCGCCCCCTGACAACACCCAGCAGCTAAAACCAAATGATATTTGCCCGAGGTCAGGAACTCCCCCTCCTACCCCCCCACACACACACACATTCACTTCCATCCCACCCACCCCCACACACACACCCTACTTGGCACTTTGCACCTCATTCACTTCCATCCCACCCACCCCCACACACACACCCTACTTGGCACTTTGCGCCTCATTCACTTCCATCCCACCCACCCCCACACACACACCCTACTTGGCACT
>CM059190.1:102760997-102803757 GCA_030323885.1 Branchipolynoe longqiensis | reverse complement strand
TACGCACTCATGGTGACTTTTTGGTGCTACATCACTGGAAGAACAGGCCTCCAGCACCGTAACCCAATATCCCACTCAGTCATATTATCCTGACACTGAGCTAACCTGTCCTTGCCCTATCCTAATAATGCTGAGCGCCAGGCTATGAAGCGACAAGTATCAATTTTGTAAGTCATTGGTTTGACTCGACCAGGAATCCAACTCCCGACCTTCCGCACGGTAAGCATGCGCTCTACCGATTCGGCCACTGCGTCCGGTGCAAGAAAGAGTGAGAGAACGCATAAAGTACCTTATTATCTCATGAATGTGTTGATTAATGGTTGTGCTGGTTTGAGAATGCACCTTCTTTTTTTTTAATAAAAAAAATTAATTAAATGGAGTTCAGCTGTATATGGACACAGCGTGACTGTGCTAGATGGGTGGTCCGCAGACCCCTCAGTAAATAGCGGATAAAGGTTGACTTTGACTTTGTAAAGGCTTCAGCGCTGTTGCAAGGTCATACAACATTTGACCTTGGCTGTATACTGCTTCGGGCGCCGCTCATCGTTCTACCAGGATTTTTGTGACCTTGTAGGCAGCCACATATTTCATTCGGCGAGGATAAGAGGAGACTGACAACTGGCTAGCCCCCCCCCCCCCCCTCTCCAGCCCCCCTCCCCAGCCCCCCTCTCCAGCCCCCTCCCCAGCCCCCCTCCTTCACCCCCATGCTGAATTAAGCAGCTGGTTATCTATCTGCTAGTCACAAGCACAATTGCTAAGTCTCCCAACTTTCTTTTTACTTTTTACAAACAAACTGGCTAATAAATTGTTGTCTCTGCAGCTTGCTGATGTATACTGAGACTGCAACAGTAAACCCCACCAAAAATTTAACTTGAATTTAAAGTTATATACCCATATGTTTGTTAGTTTCTTCCTCTTTTTACCGATAAATATATTGCGTTAATTTTTATAATCTACCTTAATTTAGTTTGAAGTAACTTGTATAATAAATGGCTAACCTTGACTATTATATTTGAAGTTAAAACATGGTAAATTAATTTTAGCATGAACAACAGAGTTCCGCCGCCATGTGTAGGCTTCCGAAGTAACAGGTTCTATTAAATTGACTTAGTATCCCCGTCTATGCAGCAGTAAATACTTACAAAGTACACTCCTATCTAAAGCCCCAGTCACACCTACCCGGACGAGCCCCGGATTTTTAGCCGGACCACCCCCAGACCAGTCGCCTGGACTGTCCCGGACAGCCCCGGATAAAATCGCTATTTCGGTCGTTTTTGGCCTCGCGGTCACACCTACCCGGACGAGCCATGGACTACGAGCCCAAATCACCCCGGATGAGCCCCAGACAACCCCCGGACTACCCGGATTAGACCCGGACAACCCCCGGACGAGCCCCGGAGGAGCCCCGGAAAACCCCTGGATGATAACCTGAAATGCGGGACTCATCCTGGGGTAGTCCGTGAGTAATACGTAGTCATCCGTGTCTATCCGTGGTGATCCATGGTTAATCCATGGTCATCCGATGTGTCCGGGTCTTATCCGGGCAGTCTGGGAGTGGTCTGTGGCTATGTCGGGGCTAGTCCAGGCAAGTCCGGGGCTGGTCCGGGTTCAACCGTGGCTAAAACGTGGCTCATCCGGGGCGAAACAGCCCTGGACTGGCCCGCACGCAGCATGGACTACTCCCGGTCCACCCCCAGACTACCCGGACCACCCCCGGATCATCCCAGATGATGCCGGATCGAGCCCGGATCGCAAAATGCCCTGGACCACCCCGGATGTCTTAAACATTTTAAAACATCTGGGGCAGACCCCGGACATGGCCGGACCAGCCATGGATCATGCGCATCACGGTCCGGGGCTCATCCGGCCCATGATCCGGGTAGGTGTGACTGGGGCTTAACTATGTAGAATCAAATCTAGGTAAGTGTTTTCCATACTAACATGACCTTAGATATTGCTAGGACGTAAAGCACCAACAAACAAACAGGTAAATGTTTCTGGGTTTTTTTTTTTTTAATTTTTTTATTGAGGCTGTATTTATACTGTCCATAGCATGTAAGCCCGGGTAACCAGGCTTGTTTTCAATGCTGGCCAGCTGTAGTGTTGGTGTTGTCTTACCAAGCAGTAGCTGCTGATAAGTTATTTGATTGCCTGCATTTCAGTAGGAGATAGATAGCTTGTTGGTATGCTTAGTAGCCTATGTTAGTTTTTTGGGGGCCCTCTTGGCATTGTATTTTTGTTATATTCTTATTACTATGTTAGTTGTTTTCTTAGGGTTCTATGTTAGTGTTTTGGGGTTTTCTTGGGAAGAGTTTTCCGCTTTTTTTCTACTTAATTCTGTACTAGCCTATTTTATTTACATATCCATAGGCCTGTACGTAATAGGTGGTTGAGTTATGTTTGTTTGAATTTGATTTGATTTATATTGTTGTTGGATATGTTATCTGGCTTTTATATTTTCGGTTATCCCGCCCTGGGCTGTCCAGTTGGTGGGCCGTGACATATCACCTGCCCCCTTGTGGTGCAGTTCAGTTGGGGTTCCCAGTTTTTATTTTGCACAGATATTTTTTGTACGTTTTTAGGTTAGGGATTTGTCTTTCTTTCACCGTTTGCGCAGTCCAGTGTTGCTCCTTTCATGGTACTTTGATCTGGCTTCTGGTCTGCCTTAGTAGTGGTGCTTGCATGCTTGGTGTCCCTTAGTGGTTGGGTTAGACGCTTAATGTCTCGGCTATATCCATATGCTAATGTTTTTAGGTGGATTATCCTTCTGTTTTCTAGTAGCTTTACTTTAGTTCTTTTGTAAGTTGGCGCTTTCATTGGACTGCACAGCTTTAACAACGGTGTCAAGAGCGGTGCTGGAACCATCTGGGGTCACGTGCTTATAGATTGGGATTCGAACCCGCATTCCTGCCATTCTTTGGTATGTATCCTAGCCACTGGACCACCTGTAGGCTCCCTGGTGCAGCCCACTGTACATATGAAGCTCACCATGCACATGAAGCGCCTTGTCCCGTGAGGTTTGTTTGTTGGGGTTTGGTATCCTGGCAACATCTAACTTTATAGAGTTTATAGACAACACTGCTGCCACCGTGACCCAATTTCTCACTCACTCACATTATCCTGACACTGAGCTAACCAATGCTTGTCTTATCCTAGTGATGCCAAGTGCCAGGCTGGGTAGTCACAAGTATCAATTTTGTAAGTCATTGGGTTGACTCAGCCAAGATTCGAACTCCCGACCTTCGTCATGGGAAGCCTGCACTCTTAGTCTTACCAATTCTGCCATCAAGTCTGGTTTCCCCGTCAGGTGAGTGCAGCCTACGTTTTTTTACCCGCCTCCCCTGGGAATGTAAATCTCTTCAATTGTTTGCGCACAAAAGATTGATTAGCTGTTACAACTACACATATTCAGGTGTCACCTTTTCCTCGTTTATTTATTTAATTAATTATTTATTTATGTTATTTCGTATTCATTGTGATTTATCGTTCACTGGGTGGGAGACTGGGCACAATGACCTGATAATATCCCACTCAGTCACATTATCCTGATACTGCTGAAGCCACTCCTTACAAGTACCATGACCTGATATCCCACTCAGTCACATTATCCTAATACTGAACAAAGCAGTCCTTGCCCTATCCTATTAATGCCAAGTGCCAGGCTAGGTAGCGATAAGTACATGTATACATTTTTTAAGTCATTGCTTTGATTCGGTCGGGGCTTTGTACCCATGACCACCTGCGCGGGCAGCCAACCAGCGCTATCACCGATTTGACGGGATGCGGTGGCTGAATCAGTAGAGCGCAGGCCTCCCGTGTGGGGGATCAGGAGTTTGATTCCCAGTCGAGTCAAATTAATGACTTACGAAATTGATACTTGTCGATTCCTAGCAAGGCGCTCTGCATTAATAGGATAGGGCAAGGACTGGTTGGCTCAGTAGCAGGATAATGTGACTGGGTGGGATATAGGTTCATGGTGATGGTTGCCTAGTCTCTCATTGGGGCAGCACTATAAAGTCACCATCAGTGCGTACTGTCACAGGTCGATACCCATTCTGATATTACCTTAGATGTTACCATGACGTAAAATTCCAACAACCAACCAACTCTCCACAGGTATTTTATGGCCGGTGAGGTGTGTTGTGTGCGGAGTGCTGGTGACACGTGTCTGCCCACAACTAGGTCAGAATGACGTCACCATCACGTGACTACAACTAGGTTGTCGCAATCAACCAATACTACTTCAACTCAGGTGGATAATCTGCATAAACATTGTATATAATCATTTGCATAGAAATTGTGAATAGAAAATATCTAAATGTTTGTTTCTTTGGGGCTTTACATACTGGCAACATCTAAGGTCATATCAGGAGGATGGGTACCGACTTGTGACGGTGTGCGCTCATGGTGACTTAATAGTGCTGCTCCACTGGGAGACCAGGCCACCAGCACCATGACCTGATATTCCGCTCAGTCACATTATCCTGACACTGAGCCAACCAGTCCTTGTCCTATCCTAATAATGCCGAGTGCCATGCTAGGAAGCGACAAGTATCAATTTTGTAAGTCATGGGTTTGACTCGGCTGGATTTAAAACTCCCAACCTTCCATTTGGGAAGCCTGCACTCTACCGAGGTATGTGTGTATGTTGGTACCTTGCCCGTAAATCATGCCCCCCCCCCCCCCCACACACACACACAATTCATCTGATGGCGAACACTGCCCCCTCCCTCACTCCCTCCCGCACCCCACCCTACCACCCAACACTCCCTACAATACCCGCCCCGCCAAAATTCCCCCACAGGGGGGCGGCCATCTTGTATTCACTCCCGCGACGACTGGGGGTCATCCATCACGTGAGAACGAGGCTGGGCGCGTCCATCCATCACGACTCGTTAGGTGGCGCGACGCCGGTGGTCCCCCAGCTTCCACCAGCTTCCCCCAGCCTCCCCCGGCCTCCACCCGCCCACCCGCCCGGTCGCGTTTCACGGGGGGAGGGGTGATAGGGGGCAGTCCTAATTGTCCGTAATCCAATTGGCGCGCGCCCTCTCTGGGGGTGTGGGTGCCGCAAAAGGTGGATCATCGACGCCACCAACCGGATAGGTGCTCGTCACATTTCTTTTTCATTTTTTATATTTAATGTTGCATAGTCCAATGGTTTTGAATTTCTGGGTTTTTTTTATGGTAAATATTTTAGATCGATCACTAGTAATACTAGTATCTAGTTTACATTAGTTCAAAGTTACTTTTATTTTAAATGGTAAACTTTTGAGATATTTTGAGTGCAAACATGGAAAATTAGTTTTGGCAAGCTTGCCAAAACTCTGACTCTATAGACTTCTGCAGTAGCAGGTTCTGTTAAATTGACTCATCCATCACGTGAGAACGAGGCTGAGCCTTCCACGCAGAAACAAATGCTTAATAAGTGCATCAGTATCTAAGTTAGATATGTCATATCAAATCTAGATAATTGGTTTGGTTTTGAAAATTTGATATTTCATCGGACTATGCAGCTTTAAAGTTGCATAGTTCGATGGTTTTGAGTTTCTTTGATTTTCTGGGATAAATGTAGGGTACTATTACTAGTATTAGGTTGATCGGTATGATCTACCTTATTTTAGTTTGAAGTAACTTTGCTTTGAAATGATTGACTTAGGAGGTATTTGATTCATGTGTAAATATGTCAAATTAATCTTGGCATGCTTGTCAAAAGCCTGACCCCCATAGGCTTCAGGTGAAACAGATTCTATTAAATTGAGTTAGTATTCCATTCTGTGTAGTACTGAATAAGCGCACTGTTGGTTGGCTGGTTGTTGGAGTTGTATATCCTGGCAACATGTAAGGTCATATCAGGACAGGTACTGACTTGTGAGCGTCCACACTCATGGAAACTTTATAGTGCTGCCCCACTTGGAAATTAGGGTGCTGGCACCATGACCCGATATCCCATTCAATCACATTATCCTGACACTGAATCAGCCAGCCCTTGCCCTATCCTATTAATGCCGAGCACCAGGCTAGGAAGCAACAAATATCAATTTTTAAGTCATTGGTTTGAACCGGGAACAGAACTCTCCAGACCTGTGCTCCACCGATTCGGCCACCACATCTTGTATAAAGCGCACCAGTATCTAAGTTGAAAATATAGGTTCATACATGTATATATAGATAAATGTTTTGCTTATTACAATCGATCGCTTTCATTTGAATTCATTTTACTTTATTTTCGCTTTAAGTTGTTTTTTGAAGCTGCATAGTCCGACGAAAGGATCAAATTTTCAAAACCAGAACACTTACCAAAATTTGATCCTGCAAATTTATGTAGATGATTGCCTTTTGTTTTTTTTACCCGTCCTGATATGACCTTAGATGTTGCTAGGGCGTAAAACAACAACAAACTAACAAAACAGCTTTGGTTTTGACAATTTTATGCTTTCATCGGACTATGCAGCTTTAAGCATTTATTGCTGCATAGACAGATATAGTAAGTCAATTTAATAGAACATGTTACTGCTGAAGCCTGTGGGGTCAGAATTTCGACATGCATGCCAGCATTAATTAAATTAATTCGACAGGTTTTCACTCAAAATATCTATTAAAAAAATATTTAAAAAAAGTTATTTCAATCTAAAGTAAGGTTGATTGTAACAATCAACCTAATATAATTATTAATTATCTTTCAACAAATATGACGGAAACTGTAAACCAGCGAAATGTGTAACTTTAAGCTCAATGAACTGCATCTACAAATTCCTCCATCGCAAACAACTGCGTGCTCGTACCCCCCCCCCCCCCCCCCCCCGCCCCCGCCCCCGCCCCCAGCCCCCAGCCCCCACCCCCGTTGTAGTGAGTGGCCAGTTCCTGTAAATTATCGATGAACTATGTTTAATTCATTCAGCGATGAATTATAGCTGCGATTAGTTTAATTAAATTTAGATGAGTGTATGTCACTATATGTGTGTGTGGGGGGTGTGGGGGGGGAGGGACAATCAGACTAATTCTCACAGAATAAATCCAGTAGAATCCTACCTATCTTCCCCGACTCCCTCATTTATTGTCTATATAGCTTGTAAACCGTCGGGGTTGGGGGTGGCAGGGCGAGTGAGGGGCGGAGGGAGAGAGGGGGCGGGGGATATGGGAAGAGAGGGGGGGGGAGAGGGGGGAGGGAGAGAGAGGGGAGGGGAGAGGAGGGGCAGTGAGGAAGGGAGAGAGGGAGAGAGGGGGAAGAGAGGGGGGAAGAAGGGGAGAGAGGGGGGAGGGTGGAGAGAGAAGGGGATGGAGAGAGGGGGGGCGAAGAGGGCAGGGAGCGAGATGGAGAGAGGAAGGCGAGAGAGGGAGGAGGAGGGAGAGAGGACGGGGAGGAGGGGGAAGGAGGAGGGAGGATTAGAGAGAGGAGATGGGGGGGGGGGGGGGGGGGGAAGGGGAGCGAGAGACTGACAGTGAGACGGAGACCTGTTGCTACCGTTTCGTTTAACAGCTAATCACCCCTCTATGTATGTCGTCCACTGAGGCCGAATTCCACCATTTACATCCCCTCAAGTGGACTGACCGCACGCCCTGCCCCCCCCCCCCCCCCCACCACCTCTTGCCCACACTTCCCAATCCAAACAATCAATCACGCCGACATAAATTGAATACCGCCGGTGCCAAACGGCGTATTCAACGTCTGCTCCGGTGGCGCCACCTACGAGACGTTCCAGCGGCGGGAAGCCGGCCGGCGGGAGTCATTTGTGTCGCGGCTTCTGATTGGTTGACAGCGGTCGTCTGCTGATTTACACGTCATGGCCGTCGGTTAGTGGTGGCGCTGCTGCTACCCGGCGACTCGGCGATAATTAAATGTTGGCATTTTAAGGTATTAATGACGCCTAATTAGAGTTTAGACATGGGGGTGGGGCGGGGGGGGGGCAGGTGGGGGGGGGGGGCAGGAAGGGAGGGGAGGAGAGAGGGAAGGGGAGATATATCAGTATTCGGGACAGGTTGACTGCTGCCCTGCTGGGTGGAATGGAATGGCGTTTATTCATTTGATTAGTTTTGCGAATTGGTCAAGCGTGTGGTTTTGTCTGTGTTTGGTTCTGTGTGTCTATAGGTGTGTGGGTGTGTGGGCGTGTGTGTGGGTTTGTAGGTGTCTATGTGTGGGTGTATGGCTGTGTGGGTGCGTGAGTGTGGGTGTGGGTGTGGGACTAGGAGTCTATGTGTATGTGTGTGGATGTATGAGTGTGTGGATTTCTGAGTGTGGGTGTGTGTGTATGGATATGTGGGTGTGTGGGTGGTTATGTGGCTGTATGCGAGGGTGTGTGGCTATGTGGATGTGTGGGTGTGTGGATGGATGGATGGGTGGAGGTGGAGGTGTGTGGATGTGTGGCTGTGTGGATGTATGGGTGTGTGGATGTGTGGGTGTGTGGGTGTATGTGGCCACATATGTGTTGATGTGTGGCTGGGTGGGTGGGTATGTGGATCTGTGGGAGGGAGGATGTGTGGCTGTGGGTGTGTGGGTGTGTGGATATGTGGCTGTGTGGGTGTGTTGATGTATGTATGTGTGGCTGTGTGGATGTGTGGATGGGAGGATGTGTGGCTGTGGGGGTGTGGATGTGTGGCTGTGTGGGTATGTGGGTGTGTGGATGGGAGGATGTGGGTGTGTGGCTGTGTGGGTGGATGTGGCCATGTGGGTGTGGATGTGTGGGTGTGTGGGAATGTGGGTGTGTGATGTGTGGATGTATGGCTGTGTGGGTGTGGATGTGTGGCTGTGTGAGCATGTCGGTTTGTGGATGTGTGGATGTATGGCTGTGTTGGTATGTAGGTGTGGGTGAGTGGATATATGTATATGTGGGTGTGTGATGTGTGGATGTATGGCTGTGTTGGTGTGTAGGTGTGGGTGAGTGGATATCTGTATATGTGGGTGTGTGATGTGTGGATGTGTGGCTGTGGTGGTGTGTAGGGGTGGGTGTGTGGGAATGTGGGTGTGTGATGTGTGGATGTATGGCTGTGTGGGTGTGTAGGTGTGGGTGAGTGGCTGTGTGGGTAGGTGGGTGTGGATGAGTGGCTGTGTGGCTGTTTTGGTGTGTGGGTGTGTGATGTGTGGATGTATGGCTGTGTGGGTGTGTAGGTGTGGGTGAGTGGCATTGTCACCTGTCCCACTGTCACTGGTGGTAGTTGGCGATTGATTAGGGCTTTAAATCAATAATGGCGGAGAGCTTGGTTAAATAATTAAAAATGGAGCCCGGCAGTGATGGGCAGATGGTTTAATTGACAGCAGTCGGAGCTGTCACTAGTGTCACTGTCAGTGAGCAGCAATGGAAAGTGCCTCCCCCCACCACTCCACCACACCACCACCACCACCACCACCACCTCAACACCACGATCACCCCATCACCACCACACCACCACCACTACCAGCAACACCACCATCATCACCACCACACCACCACCACTACCCACAACACCACCACCTCCACCACACCACCACCACACCACCACCACTTCCACCATCTCCACCACACCACCACCACCACCTCCACACCACGATCACCGCATCACCACCACACCACCACCACTGCCAGCAACATCACCACCATCACCACCACACCACCACACCACCACACCACCACCACTACCCACAACACCACCACCTCCACCACACCACCGCCACCGCACCACCATCACACCACCACCTCCACCACCACCACCACCTCCACCATCACCACCACCACCTCCACCAGCCACCACCACAACACCACCACGCCTCCACGCCACCACACCACCACGCCACCACACCACCACACCACCACACCACCACACCACCACACCACCACACCACCACGCCACCACACCACCACACCACTACACCACCACACCACCACCACGACACACCACCCACCAGCATTGCACCACCACCCCCACACCACCACCACCCACAACCCACAACCACACCACCATAGCACCAGGTGATGTGGCAGAAGCCCTGTCAGAGATAACAAACGAATTCAGCTCCATGTATATGAACTGTGATCCGTAATTTATGGCGCATTCACGGCCAGAGTGAAATAAAACTGTATTCAATTGATGTGGCTGATAATGATAATCAGGCAGCAGAGTGTCACTGATATCAGTATTCACAGACAATAGTCTATTATATATACACTATATATATATGCACTCACAAAAATTGGAAGGTTAAGCACACAGTAACAATAATAAAAATAATTGCTAAAGATAATGTTTAGTATTAGTAATAACAAATAATATGTTCAAATAAATTATTTATTATTGATAAATAATATGCTAAAACATGTATTATTAAGAAAATAATTGCTTAATATAATCTGATTTATTAATGCTAATATATGGTAAATAAGTAATGATTTGTTTATGATAATATGTTAAGCAAATTAGGATGTATTATTATCAATAAATAATATGATAAAATCAAATATGATTTATATTTATTATTATTATTAATCAACCATATTTCATTTAAGATAATACTATCTATATATTTGGGTCTTAATTAATTAATGAAATAATAGTCGTATTTTTATTAATTAAATGCATGCATATACAAATTATATATGTGTAGTGTAAATAATATATTTATGCAAAGATTATTAGGATATGTTACGGGTAGTGTGTTGGATCACTGGGTCTTATGATATGTTCTATTTTTTTGTGTTGTTGGAGCAGCCTGGTGAGCCGGAGAGAGAGAACTAACTTTAAAATTAAAATAAATGTTTGGAATAATTAGATACATTTCTCGATTATATTTGAATGGTAAATATTTAATCTTCTGAATACTCTTGTTAATGCCAAGACACTTACCTTCCTGTCTGATATAATTAGTTATTTACACATGTGTACTACGGATATACAAATTACAATATATATAATATATCATATATAATATAAAGAGATAAATACTGTGCTATAAACTTTATCACGAAATGTATTACTTTTTAATTTTCAAATACTTGTTGGAATATACATATTTTTATCAAGCATATTTCAAGCCCCTCCTCCCACCCACCCCGACTTTTAACGCGCTTGTATCTGTCGTCGATTTGTATCTTTGCAATTTAGATGGCCTTTGTCGATTTGGGGCCATCACCTGTGTGTGTGTAGGGCATGTGTGTGTGGGGGTAGGGGGCCGGCTATCTAGAAAAAAGGACGCAAGCTTCTAGTGTTTCACAGGCCCTTAACAAAAGTTGGTGTGCAACTCTCCCCCACTCCCCCACCCACCGCACTCACCATCACCTACACCCACCACCACTCCCCCACTCCAACACTCCCCCACCCACCACCACTCCAACACTCCAACACTCCAACACTCCAACACCCACCACCACTCCAACACTCCCCCACCCACCGCACTCACCATCACCCCCCCACCACCCCCAACCCACCACCACTCCAACACTCCCCCACCCACCGCACTCACCATCACCTACACCCACCACCACTCCAACACTTCCCCACCCACCACCACTCCAACACTCCCCCACCCACCGCACCTCACTCCACCATCACCTACATCCCCCCACCACTCCCCACCACACCCACCACCCACCATCCCAACACCCAACACACCACACCCCCACACTCCCACACCCCAACACTCCCACACACCACTCCCAACACTCCAACACTCCAACACTCCAAACACTCAACTCCACACCCCAACACTCCAACACTCCAACACTCCAACACCTCCAACACCCTCCAACACTCCAACACTCCAACACTCCAACACTCCCACACTCCCAACACTCCAACACTCCCAACACTCCACAACTCCAACACTCCAACACTCCAACACTCCAACACTCCAACACTCCAACACTCCAACACTCCAACACCCCAACACTCCAACACTCCAACACTCCAACACTCCAACACCCCAACACTCCAACACTCCAACACTCCAACACTCCAACACTCCAACACTCCAACACTCCAACACTCCAACACTCCAACACTCCAACACTCCAACACTCCAACACTCCAACACTCCAACACCCACCACCACTCCAACACTCCAACACTCCAACACTCCAACACTCCAACACTCCAACACTCCAACACTCCAACACTCCAACACTCCAACACGCCAACACTCCACCACTCCAACACTCCAACACTCCAACACTCCAACATTCCAACACTCCAACACTCCAACACTCCACCACTCCACCACTCCACCACTCCAACACTCCAACATTCCAACACTCCAACGCTCCAACACTCCCAAAACTCCAACACTAACTTCAACACGTCCAACACTTCCAACACCCCAACACTCCAACACTCCAACCCTCCAAACACTCCAACACTCCAACCCTCCAACAATCCAACACTCCCCACACTCTCCAACACTCTAACACCCCCCAACACCTCCAACAGGCTCCAACACTCCAACACTCCAACACTCCAAACACTCCAACACTCCAACTCTCCAACACTCCAACAACTACCCAACACTCCAAAACTCCAACACTCCACACCCACCACCACTCCAACACTCCAACACTCCAACACTCCAACACTCCAACACTCCAACACTCCAACACTCCAACACTCCAACACTCCAACACGCCAACACTCCACCACTCCAACACTCCAACACTCCAACACTCCAACATTCCAACACTCCAACACTCCAACACTCCACCACTCCACCACTCCACCACTCCAACACTCCAACATTCCAACACTCCAACGCTCCAACACTTGACTACTCCGCCACCACGACCCCCACCTCATCTCCACCCTCACCCCACCCTCACCCCATCCCCACCCCACCCTCTCCTCATCCCCACCCCACCCTCACCCATCCCCACCCCACCCTCACCCATCCCCACCCCACCCTCTCCCCACCCCACCCCCACCCCATCCCCATCCCATCCCCATCCCCACCCCTACCCTATCCCCACCTCACCCCATCCCCTCCTCGCGCCACACCCACTCCACCCCATCTCACCCCCCCCCCCATCCCACCCCACACCGACCCCATCCCATCCAAACCCACTCCACCCCATCTCCAATCCCCACCCAACCCCACCCTCACCACATCCCCCCTCACCCCCTCCCGACCACACCTGGCGGCGCCGAAGGATACTACCAATCCTGGCGGGCGGTAGGTGGTTAGAGGCGGGCGGTGGGCGGGTGTGGGCGGGTGTGGGCGGGGGTGGACAGGTGGCCCCCTGGTGAGGACTGCGTGTGAGAGCATTGTCAGGGGGCGGGGTCACTAACACCCCTTCCATACATCCGAGTCGACTGTAAACAGATACGGACACCCGGCCGGGCACCTCGGACGCTGCCGTCAAGATTTATGTGCGACTCCGATGGCGGGACGCGCCCACCAAATCCCACGAGACTAATTTATTTTTACAGCCCACCCCCCTATTTTTATCAACCTTAAAATCGGATTAAATGACCTCACTATAAATCCATAATCCCCAAATTAAATTACTTTTTTCTTAAAGCTATAATTTTTTTTCTAAATTAAATTTGATCCCAGAATTATGTGTCGGCGTTGCTTTGGATTGTGGTGGGTTGCATAGATTTATCAAATATAATGTATGTGTGGGTGGATTAACATTATGTGTCGGGGTTGGGTTAGGTTGGGTTGTTGTGGGTTGCATAAATTTATTTTTTTAAATAATGTATGTGGGTGTGTTAAATTGAAGGTGCGCGGTGCAGTGCTACTGCTAGAGCCATGTTTGGAGTGGTTTACAGCGAAAATTACTCATGTTGGTTTCATGACAGGGTACTTTGCGGGAATCCTATTAGAGTCGTGTCGGGCACAAGTAGGGGTGGGAGGAAGGGGGCGGTGGCAAGTGGAGAGGGTGAAAGGGCTCCTGATCTGCCCCCCACCCCTCACACACACACACTCCTCACCCCCACGCGACTACACCTGAATGACACAGGTGAGGAGGAGGAGGAGGTTTTGGGACACTCACCCCATGTAGGTATCTACACCTGCTGGAGGAGGATATGGACGCATAGCAACGCCATAGTAACCACCTATAGGAGCTAATTGACCCTTTTCCCTCCAGTGTCCCTGCAGGAGGAGTCTACTGGAAACATCACCTTAAAGGATATATATATATATATATATATATATATATATCCAGCGGTACAGTGAGAAAAATCCAGCGGTACAGTGAGTGCATGTAAGGGGGGGGGAGCAGTGCATGCGCAGACGTGGCGCCCCCCAACGGACATGAGTGAGAGCAGGATGGTAGTTGTAGGTTAAGAAGGCCCAACCAGCAGATGACTGGGAGGGGGAGTAGTAGATAGGCTAGGGAGAGGATGGAAGCTTCCGGCCTTATTATACTCGTATAATGGCTTATACAGCATATATATATCTAATACTGTAATAGTTGACCTACAAAATGAACAAGAGGAAGACATGATAGTGGTTTAGAGTGTATTTTCTCTGGCTAGAGGAACAATATGCCCCCTGCCTAAAATGAAAAAATGTTGGCAGTAATGGCCCTGTCACACTACGACGTGACTACGTCAGCGTAGGCAGAACGTGAAAATAATTATATTACGTCGACGTAATATGCAAATTGTGGACGTGAATGCCGCGTAGTTGACGTGAGCATAACGTGAAAGTAACGTCGGTGTACGTCGTGACGTTAGCTGTAACGTGACAACGTTAGGGGGGAGGGGTAATTGGCGACGTGTCCGGGCGTTAGTGTAACGTGAGCGCAACGTCGCTGTAACGTGACCGTAACGTGACCGTAACGTGACCGTAACGTGCAAAGCGCTGCACACACGTTGCTCCCACCCGGGCCGTCGGTCTGATGTGACATAACGTGACTCTAACGTCATTTACGCTGCTATAACGATCGCGGAACGTCTACCTAACGTCATTGTCACGTCATCCCGACGTAACAGATTCACGTTGAGATACGTCGAAACTTTTGAACATGTTCAAAACCTCAACGCGCAAAGACGTAACACGACGTAACATGACATAGCTCGACGTCACTCTAACGTCATTATGACGTCATCATAACGTAACCCAACGTACATCAACGTAATGACGAAAAATGACCACGTTTGGCTCACGTTGGCTCGTTACGTCGTAGTGTGACAGGGGTATAAGTGAGTAGGATAATGAGCAGGCGAGTGGTGGCGCCACCGTCGGAGCTGAGGTGAGCATGCCTGAGCAGTAGATGAGTAGTCCAAGGCTCAACCACCTGATTACTGGTGGGGGGGGGGGGGGGCTTTAGGAACGAGTATAGAATTCCAGGTTATTATACTCGCATAATTTGTATACAGCATAGGTTCGATGTATAACGCATTATACAAGTATAAATGCTAGAGGAACATATATACTTTGCTACTTCCTCCAAGGTCGCATTGGTGGAGTGACCCCCCTCCCTAAGCTGTCGGGGAGTTGCATACGTGAGTATATATATATATAGGTGCAGGTGGATCGAGAGCCCACCTGGCCCGGCTTGGAGAGATCCAGACACCGGGATTCAGCCCGGCTGACACTTCAGTAGCCATGTTCTACGTGGACAGGCGAGAAGCAAGGAGTGTGTGCATATTAACGAGGAGTGTATATATCAAGCAACAAGTATATATCACACGGGGAGTTATATATCACGCAAGGAGTGTATATACCACGCAGCGAGTGTGTATATTACAGAAGGAGTGTATTTATCACACAAGGAGTTATATATCATGCAGCGAGTGTATATATCACACAAGGAGTTTATATATCTCGCAACAAGCGCATGTGTCACACAAGGAGTGTATATATCACACAACTAGCATATGTACCACGTAACGAGTGTATATATCAAACGAGAATATATCACTCAACGAGTGTATATATCTCACAGGGAGTGTATCCATCATGCAACAAGTGTATATATCACAAAAGGAGTGTTTATATCACGCAGCGAGTGCATATGTCATGTAATGAGTGTATATATCATGCAAGGAGTGTATACACCACAGAAGAAGCTTATATATTACATATTGAGTGCATATAGCATGCAACGAGTGTATATATCATGCAATGAATGTATATATCACAAAACATGTGCATATATATGACGCATCAATTGATATATCACGGAATACGCGCATATATATATATATCACAATTAGTATATATCACACAAGAAGTGTATACATTATGCAATGGGTATATATAGCTCACAATGAGTGTATATATCATGCAATGAGTGTATTGCATATCACGTTATGAGTGTATACATTACACAACGGCTGTATTAATTATATATCACACAGGGAGTGTATGTCAGGCAGGGAGTGCATATATCAGGTGGGGTGTGTATATATCACGTAGGGAGTGTATATATCACTTAAATAGTGCATATATCAAGCGGGGAGTGTATATATCACGCAGTTGGTGAACTGACGGCTAAGCAACTGATACCTACCAAAACTGACACCTACCTAAACTGATGCCTACACCTAAACTGACACCTACCTAAGTTACTACCCAGGAGCGAGTGATTGGAGTTTGACCGCCTATCAACGTCTGAGGCCAGGGCAGGGTTGTCTCAGCGTGAACATCCTAAAAGGTCTGGAGATCCGGCCCACATTCTGACTGGCTACCAGCTACCTGGTGACCTGTATGGCAGACACAAGGGGGGGGGGGGTTGTCGTGGAGGAACTCTTGTCAAATACTGGAGTGGCTTTGCTAATCTTATTACTTGTATAGCTCTCCAGCTCTCCCTCTCTCCTTCTCTCCCCATCTCTCTCATGATCTGTCTCCTTCTCCCCATAGCTTTGATGCTTCAGATTTGTTTGTTGGGGGTCATGCATTCTAGCAACATCTACGGCCATATCATCAAGACGAGCGATGCTTTAGAAGCGTAGACACATTCATTCAGCGACCCCTCGAAAAGGATCTCTGTGAGTGGTGACCCAATTACATACGCTTATCTCAGCACTGGGTCACACCAAGCGTGGGTAGCCACTGGATCTCCAAGACAGATTATCGCCCAAAGCGTTTGCCAGTCTCTGTGCCCACATCGCGCCACGATTGTGTGCACACTGTGATTGGTTGGTTGTTGGAGTTTTACGTCCTGGCAAGATCTAAGGTCATATCAGGACAGGTACCGAATTGTGAGAGTGCACACTCATGGTGACTTTATGGTGTTGCCCCACTGGGAAATCAGTCCACCAGCACCATGACCGAATATCACACGCAGTCACATTATCTAGACACTGAGCTAACCAGTCCTTGCCCTATCCTAATAATGCCGAGCGCCAAACTAGGAAGTGACAAGTATCAATTTTGTAAGTCACTGGTTTGAGTCAACCGGGAGTCGAACTCCCGACCTTCCGCACGGGACGCCTGCGCTCTATCAATTCGGCCACTGCGTGGGTAGTGTGAATAAACTCTGGCCACCCTGCTGTTATTCTACACCGCCTGGAGTGAGTGGCCGGCAAAGTGGACCTTACTTCCACCTGAACAGCTCAACCCCCCCCCCCCCCCAGGAGGAGCAACAGCGCCACCTGGAAGAAGCGCCATGAAGCTGTCAATCATCTACCCAGGCCATGGAGGAGGTGGGTGTGGAGGGGTTGATGGGGGCGCGGGTGCAGGTAGGGGTGGGGGTGGCGATCGTCGCGCCCTCTGTAGTCAGTACCAGGTACTACACCAGCCACCCACCTACTATTATGGCGAGTCGCACCTGCAGCACCCACAGCACCACTCACAGCACCACCCACAGCACCACCCACAGCACCACCCACAGCACCACCCACAGCACCACCCACAGCACCACCCACAGCACCACCCACAGCACCACCAGCACCACCGGTACATGCAGGCCTGTGTGACTGTGAGTATTATAGTACCGCTAGCATTAAATCATTAAACTTAAAGCTGCATACTCCGATGAAAGCATAAAATGTTCCCATGTGGAACGCTGGGAGTTCGAATCACAGCCGAGTCAAACCAATGACTTACAAAATTGATACGTGTTGCTACCTAGCCTGGCGCTCGGCATTAATAGGATAGGTCTACAGTATAACCCCGTTAAACCAAGCTCGGTTAAACCAAATGATCGGTTAATCCAAAGAAATTTCTAGGGTCCCTTCAAAATACTACCATTTATCATTAAAAAAAAGTCGGGGGGGGGGGTCTCAGATGACCTTATAACCACATGACAGTTTGGTTTAACCGTACCGGAAGTGGCCTGAGGTCCGACAATTTTGTTTGGATTAACCGCTAATTTGGATTAAAGTTGCATAGTCCGATGGTCTTGCACTTCTATCATTTTTCTGAGATAAATATATTAAACTAATTGTTATAATCTACCTTACTTTAGTTTCAATACTGTTTATTTAAAACAGTTAAGTTATGAGATATTTGAAGTGCAAACATGTCAAATTAGTTTTGGCAAGCATGCTAAAACTCTGACACCATAGGATTTAGCATTAACAGGTTCTATTAAATTTCCTCACCATATGTAGCAACAAATGCTGAACAAGTGCACCAGTATCTAAGTTAGATATGTAGAATCAATTTGAGATAATTGCTTTGGTTTTGAAAATTTGATGCTTCATCGGACTATGCAGCTTTAACCAACTTTGGTGTGACCAACCTTTTTATATGATAAATGGTAGTATTTTGTCGGGCCACCAAAAAAAGTTTGGATTAACCGATCGTTTGGTTTAACCGAGCTTGGTTTAATGGGGTTATATTGTAGTATGCATAGTGCATGTATGTTGTGCCTGTCTTCACCTGACTACTCTGCATCAAGACCAATGTTTTTTCTGACATTACAGATGCCTTGTGATCTGAGGGAGATTTGTTTTTGTTTTGTTTAAATCAGTTTAAATCAGTTAGTACTTTGAAGCATTGTCCTCACATGGCAATCACAGGGGTCCCTGAAGACAGATGCTACGGTTGATTAATATCGTGTATATATTGTGCATAGTTTGTTTTATCTGTGGATATGTTATGCGATGTATAAATACTTATGTAAATATTATTATAAATGTAATATTATAAACTCGCTGAATAACACCCACCGTGTGGCTAGGGCTTTGGAGCGGTGCGGTTGGAGGGACAGGGTTCTGCACTAAGCAACCTACACCTCACCCTGATCCAGCCGCGACCCAGTTTGCATGGTTCCCAGTCCATCAACCGTGTCCTACTCCACGTAAGGAATAAAAGATTTAACACTGAGATAACTTCAAACCCCAGGGCACTCCCTGGTTTATTCCGCTATGGCCAGAATGGAAGTGACCTGTCACTGCCCAGCTGGGTAATATGTAACCTCCCTAAGTGGGTGGCCGCTAGCTATAGCTGGAACAGTCCATGCTGGGGACTGTTTGTGCTAGTGTGCTGCCATCTTTTGCTACTTCTTAGCAAACAGGGGTCAGCATAGTCACTGCCGCCACCGTGTTACACAGACTACTACACTATTATTAATCCATCGCTAGACAAACATGAATAATCATCAAGAGATGTGGAAGATTTTTGTTATGCTGGCTGGGCCAAAACTACTCAATCGATGAAGTGCAAGAAAAAGCTAAAGACATTTTGGACACATTGTGACCTACCTACTCATGTTGTGGAATACTGACCCTAGCTGCACATGTCTTGGTCGGTGGTGGCGCCACCTTACTGCCTGATCGAGAACTTCCAGAATTCCCAAGACACTCTTCTTTACTGACAATTGGCAACATCCGGTGAAGGTGAGGAGGGTCGCAGGTGGCCCCACCGGTTAAGTGTGGAGTCTTACGGAGTATAACAATATCAGTGATATCAATAATATCTGCACTATCAATAATATCAATAATCAACATTCCCTTAAGTAACTTTATACTCACATAATCCACTATGCATCACACACACATATATATATATATATATACATATATATATATATGTATATATATATATATATGTAGCATAAGAATTATATGAGTATAATAACCTGGAATAACCCTCCTTTCCCCCATCACTCACTCAATTCATGGACTGATGGAGTCTGTCCTAGTCATCTACTTCTCCAACCTCCCCAACCTCAGCTCCGATGGTGGCGCCACCCCTCCTTCACACAGTAACCACCGCTCACTGCACCACATACAACTGTATCAATCCATCCCCAAACCATCATGAATAATCATCAATAGACATTGTAGATAATTTATTCTGGCTGGGCCAAACCAAACAAATTTCAATGAATGACATTCTCCAAGATAAAATCAAATCACCAATTAACTAATCCCAGAGAGCCATCTAGCCACTAAGTATTCCATCAGTAATGGGAACTTTTATATATTAATAAACAGTTTGATCTCCAGTCGCCACATATTCAAAGCTTTTCAATCAAGAGTCCTTGTTGAACAAGATGCAAGGGCAAAATGAGTTGAGCGTCTACTTTCTGTGTAGCAGGTTGTGGCATTCGAACGAATGGGGCAGAGAAGAGGTCATGGCGCTTAAACCCCAGGGGCTGTATGCATGACGCGGTGTTAGTGAGCCAAAACTGCTTTTGGCGGGGATTTCTAGGTTAGCGGCCAAAACTCAATATGCAAGGAGCGGTGTTAGCGCAAACAGACCGAGTGTAAGCTAGGGGAGGCTAACACCGCTCCATAGAAAGTTTAAGGGATGTGTTACTGTTAGCTACATCAGCCAGCCGTGCGGTGTGTACATTCCAGCCCTGCTGTGTGTGTGTGTGTCTGTGTGTATGTTTATGTGTGTGTATGTTTGTGTATGTATGTGTGTCTGTCTGTGTATGTGTGTCTGGGTGTGTATGTATGTGTGGCTGTCTGTGTGTATGTGTGTGTATGTTTATATGTGTGTGTCTGTCTGTGTGTGTTTGTGTGTGTTTGTGTGTGTATGACTATGTATGTGTGTCTGTGTGTGTATGTTTGTGTGTGTCTGTTGTCTGTGTGTGTATCTGTCTGTCTGTGTGTGTCTGTCTGTGTGTTTCTGTGTCTGTGTGTGTCTGTGTATGTGTTTTTCCTGACCTGACTTTTCAGAGACAGAGACAGACATGCACACAGACAGACACACACAGACAGGCATACACACATACACAACAATTTTATTATATTTGCCGATATGCGAAGTCCAAAACTTCAATTTTATTGATAGTTAATAGAAATACAGAACAACACACATCCAAAGACAGACACACATACACAGACATACACACACATACACATACATACACACACAAAGACAGACACACTCACACACAGACATACATACATACATACAGAGACAGACACACACACAAACAGACATACACAAACATACAAACACATACAGACATACACAGACACATATATACACACACATACAGATGCACACAGACATACACACATACACAAAAAAACAACCACCAACACACACATACACACATACACACGCACATACACAGAAACACAGACATACAGAAACTCACAGACATACACACAGACATACACACCCAGACACATACAGACACACATAGACAGTCACACACAGACACACAAACACAGGCACACACACAGACACACAAACACAGCCACGGCACACAATAACAAGGCTTGCTTGTGCCCAGTGTGTGGAGATGGCAAGCCGGCCGGTACACGCTGGTACCAGTTAAGGGGGATACCCCAAATCTATAAATAACTGCCTGTTTAGCTACCATGAAGGTTTTAGGCGCCTCTACATACGTCATTGGTTTGACTCGACCAGGGTTTTTTGGGTTGTTTTTTTTTGTCCATTAGTTGTTTAAGCAGGGGAAATTTCAGTCATAGATGACTGGTCTTCCTCATTCCACTGCTGGTCGATAGAAAGCCCGAGCCTACACTTTTACCGACCCAAGGGATTTTTAACCTCCCACACCACATAGACATGGTATGAGAGCAACCGGCCTTTGATGACGCTGTAAGTTATACACAGCGGTGGAAATCCAAATTGGCAGAGCTGGGGGCACGGGGAATCGAACCGCCGACCCTCAGATTAGGAGTCTGACCTAGAAAAAAGTCAGACACTCTAACCACTCCGCCACAGAGAACATCGAATGCATGAATCTACCAAAACAGGAGCCGGACGCTCAACTCACTCGGCCATCCCGTCTGATTCACCAGTGCCTAGATACTGAAGAAAGATTGTATTCAAATGAATAAAAATTGTTTGAAAGAAAACCCGCACCCAATAATGATACAAAATTCCACCTCCTTAATCAATATTTGTTTAATAAATATAATGAATTACAATGTCGTATGATTATTTTTTAGTCACGATATATCATATATCTAATGGTAGCATGACGTCAAAACTAAGAACTGGGATGTGTATGGTGTGTGTGGGCGGTGGTGGTGGTGGGGCAGATAGGTAGTGTGGGTAAGGGCTTAAGAGAGGTTCCGTGTTGCAACCTGATTTATGACAAGCTAACCTTTCAACTCAGATGGAAGCCACACATTCTGGGATTTATTCAGTTTGGTAGTCGAATGGTTTTTAGTTCCTGCCATTAATTTTTAGATAAAAAGAAAATCTTTAAGCTTTACCAGATGGAAAATACATAGTAGTCTAGTACATAAATATTGAGATGTAATTTACAGTATTAAGGGTAATGTTGATGTGCTTTTTACTTTTATTTTTCTGTTTAACTTTAATCATATCAACAAGGCAAAAGGGCAACTTTCTAATGACACTGTGATTTTCAGTGTGACTTACACATGACTTACACATGACTTACATCTGACACACTTGCACTTGACTTGTGTCACACAGTTTGCACACCCAGATGTGTCAATGCAACATTACTCATTTCAACAAGGCAAACACATGATTTTCTGACGACGCTGTGGTTTTCAGTGTGACTTAAATGTGACTTAGACAGGACTTGTGCTATGCGGTTTACAAACCCGGGAAACAGTGGTCCACAACTGGTTCATCAAAGGCTGTGGTATGTGATGTCCTGTCTGCGGGAAAGGGTATATAAAAGACCCCTTGATGCTTATCGGGAAGAGTAGCCTATGTGGCGTCAGCGTGTTTCCTCCAAAGAAATATGTCAGAATCACTGTATGTTTGACTTTCAATAGCTGATGATGAAAATCAATGTGCTCTAGAGGCATCGTTAAATATAACAATCTTTACTTTTTACAGAACCGGAAGGGCCTAAGTAAACTTTAATCATATCAATAAGGTAAAAAGACAACTTTCTGATGATGCTGTGGTTTTCAGTGTGACTTACACATGACTTACACATGACTTGCACATGACTGACATCACACAGTTTACACACCAGGAAGTGTCTCACGCTGCGGTGTGTCAGAACACTCTCTGTAATCATAACTTCCCTGTCATCCGCGAGAGGGCGCCACCGGCCGCCAGCGTGCGTCCATAACCAGGTGATTATTTACTGAGACAGCAGGCCGAAGGCCTCGCGCCATTAGATGAGGTAAACATCTCTGGAACTTATCAGATTTATGTTGTCTTTGATGATTGCTGGACGGTGCTGTCTATATACACATACACACACGCACATACACACATACTCCAGACTGCTATCTGCTCATGTCCATGTCTGTCCCGGCGACCACCCCGCACATCTCCATATGCAAATCTCATAACAACATAATAATAATTCACTTCTGTATCTTTATACTTGCATAATGCACTTTACATAACATATATGTGATGGATAACGTTTTATGCGAGTATAAAGACACAGAAGGGAATTATTATTACATTGCTATTCTCCGTAAGACCCAACACTGTACCAGTGGTGCCACCTTCGGCCCACCTCGCCTCCACCAGTTATTGACTGGTCAGTGGAAGTCAAAAGTCTGTTTTATTTAACAACGCCTCTAGAGCACATAGATTTTTATCATTGGCTATTGGACGTCAAATAGATCATCATTCTGACATATATCTTTGGAGGAAACCCACTGCCGCCACATAGGCTACTCGTTCCGATAAGCAGTAAGGGGTCTTTTATATGCACTTTCCCACAGACAGGACAGCACATACCACAGCATTTGATGAACCAGTTGTGGACCACTGGTTGGAACGGAAAATACCCCAAACTGAAGAGTGTCCACTGAACAGGATCGATAGGATGACCGACAACTTCACAGGTGAACATGCTACCACCTGAACTATGTCCCGCTCATCAGTGGAAGTGGAGAATTATACATATATATGTAAAATATTCCGATATTCAGCATAGGGGGGAATGCAAATGTTCTATTACTGATCAGTGTATGTGACCAGGTGCATGTAGGTATATATATATATATGTAAGGGTTGGTGGTGCCTGAGTGGGATGTACATAGACATAGTGGTGCTGGCAGGTCTGGGTGTGGGTGCACTCAGGGCCTACCCCCTCTGCTGGGATAGGGATCACCACACTCAAGGGTCAGGGTTGGTGGTGGCCATGAGGCCATACAGCTTGTGGTGGTGGGCAGACCACTGGTATTCATGGGGACCAGGAATGTTGGATCCCTATTGGTAGGGCCAAGAATGCTTGTTTCCCATTGGGGGAAAGGGGTGGGGTGATACTCTACAATGAAGCCATGTAACCATATAAATAATAAACCAGAGGGCTTGACTCTCTCTTCTTCTTTACACTTTATACTCTTCCTTTCTCTTTGTCTGTATTGATTTCACTATAGCCTGCCTACACAGCCACAGATTCGAGCCTTAGCTTTTACATATATATATATAGATATGAATATATACATACGTGATGCATAAGCAATTATGCAAGTATAAAACCCCAGAATGGATTTATTAAATTATTGTTCGCTATTGTTGCTATTTGGTGCCATACTCTGTGTCTGACATGGTACCTTTCTCCACATGACCGGTGCCGCCGCCACCGGAACGAACCCTAACACCAAAATGGCTGGAAGACCAGTGCTTCGGAACTGACAAAAGACTTATCCAGCAGAATAAACATATTTACCAACAAAAAAAAACAAAAAAAACCCGGGACGCTCTACTGTGCCATTCGTCATGTCATATGCAAACAAATATTCTGTAAATAAAGAGATGACTTAAAGACAAGATTACATGACCAATAGTACCATTCATAATTTATTATTATGACAGTGAGAACCAAGCCGGACGGCTTCATGAGTTGAGCACCCGCGTCCCTAGATAAGAGATTCACCCGGTACTTGTAGTACACGGGTGAAGACCAGCCTTATATAAATACGGGGGAAAATAGCATTAATATGGAAGTGAGGCTACAGTATGTGGCTCCAGTATCAAATGGCTACCCATATTATGCATATAGGCACAGAGTTGGTGAAATGGGAGAGAATGCAAAAAAGACAAGATGGCGGCCGCAGAACGCCGTCGATTTCACTTTTAAATCTTATTAAACTATATATTATATTATATTTTTCAACTCAAAGGTAGCGGGTAAATAATAAAACATATGTAAAGAATAATTGTTGCTTGTTAGTTTGTTAAATTAGGCTCTCAATTCTTTGACCCGTTTTTTCGCCAGCTTTTACATAGGGCTGGTATGCACCCCTCCTGTGGCTACTGCAGCAGTACGGGGTGAATCTTGTATCTGCCGCGTCCTATGTAGCAGGTCATGGATTTGAACCCCAACCAAATCAAAGCAACGACTTCAAAGTTTACACTTGTCGCTACCGAGCCTGGTGCTCAGGGTTACTAGGATAGGACAAAGAGCAGTGGAATGAGGAAGACCAATTGTCTGCTACTGACGAATCTAACTGACAACAACTATAATGGAAAAGGTATTCGGTTTATATTCGCATAATGCATTATACCGCACATATATCGCTGGTATAAACAAAAAGTTGCAGTGGGAATAGGTTGAGTGTGGGGTGGAGGGAGGAGGAGTTTGGTTTATCAAGGCAGACCAATAGCCATCCAGGTCGCTCTACCAGCACAGCGACTGAGCTAGATCATAGTGCAAGTTAGGTCGGCGATGTATAATAATTATTATTTCATTCACAATAATATTTGCATAACCTTTTATACAATACAAAAAGAAGTTATAGAACATCAAGGCAGAATATATGAATGCGATGAAGAAGGAAGGAGCAGGGAAGGGTGGAAGAAAAGCAACTTTATTTTAAGTGCGAGACAATGCGAGGATAATGACAGGATAATGCAAGGATAATGACGATAAGATAACAATAAGGAAACTCAGAAGGAGTCTAGGAAGCTAGAAAAGTCAGTGAGGGGGAGGCAGCCCCGAGGAGCAAAGGGCTGGAGGCAGGAGAACGTGTGGCGGGGGTCGGAGAGAGAGTGGCTGGAGGCAGCCGGAAGGCAGGGTTATAAGGCCGGGGAGCGCGGGGGAGGTTACATAATGGAATAACCGCCGCGAGGAGGGGGGGGGCACTTTTTCCCCGCCGCGAATCCAACGCAATGCAAGCATTACGACCAAATCAGTAATATTATATAGGCATTATGCTGTTGCTGCTGTTGGAGTTCTCCGTCGTAGCAACTTCTAATGTCATATCAGGATGGGTACCGACTTTTGACAGTGTGCACTAATGACGACTTTATAGTGCTTCCCCAGTGGGAGACCAGGCTGCCAGCACCATTACCCGATATCCCACTCAGTCCCAATATCAGGACACTGAGCTAACCAGTCCTTGCCCTATCCTATTAATGCCTAGTGCCAGGCTAGGTGGTGACAAGTATCAAATTCATAAATCATTGGTTTGACTCAGCTGGGATTGGAACTCCCGACCTTCAGGACAGGAAGCATGTGCTCTACCGATTCGGCCACCGCGACCGGTGGGGGTATCAGGTCATGATGCCCAGTTCCCCAACTAGTGGATAACATTAACAATAAAATAAATAAATAAATGATACCTGAATATTTGTAGGTGGTAACAGCTAATCTATCGTAGGCATTATGTATTCCCTATAGTGTTTAAGGCGACCATACTGAATAGAAGGAAAGAGTGATTAACCGAATTAAATGGAGACTGACACTTGGGGTTACAGTACTTGCAACACTGTTACTGCGCGGACAGCCCGAGGTTACCCCATCACAGTCACACACACACACACCCACACACACCGCCACGCCCACATCTTTGACACGAGACACCCGTGAAATCACCCAAACACACGCACACACATGCGCACAGATAGACGTATACACACCCACACCCACACACACACACACCCACACCCACACGCACCCACACCCACACCCACCCACACCCACACCCACACACACACCCACACACCCACACCCACACCCACACACCCACACCCACACCCACACACCCACACCCACACCCACACACCCCTACACACCCACACACACCCACACACCCACCTACACCCACACCCACACACCCACCTACACCCACACCCACACCCACACCCACCCACACCTACACACCCCACAAACCCCCCCACCCACACCCACCACCCAAAACGCCCATCCACACCCACACCCACCCCACACACCACACCCACACCCACACCCACACTGCACACACACAACACAACGCCCACACCCAACACACACCCACACCCACAACCCCATCCACACCCACAACACCCACACATACCCACACCCACACACACCCACAACCAACAAACCCACACACATGCCACACCCACACAACCCACACCCGCACAACCCCACACAAACACAACCCAACCACCCCCACACCCACACACAACACACCCACACACCCACACCACACCCACACCCACACATACCGCAACCCACCCCACACCCACACACACCACAACCACACCCACACGCACCACCAACCCACACACCACCCACACACACCCACACCCACCCCACACCACACCACACAAAATCCCACACCCACACACCCACACACACACACACACCCCACCCCCCCCCACCCACAGACACACCCACACACACCCACACACCCACACAACCCCACCCACCGACACCCACACACACACACCTACACATCCACACCCACACACACCCACACCCACACTACACACACATAGCCATGATAAACCACAGACATACCCACAACACCCACCACCCCCATCCCACCCACTACACCCACCCACACACACCATTCCATCCACATATAACACCCTCCACACACACCCTCTGTAGATACACACCAACACCCACACCCACACACCACAAGCATACCCACAAAAAACCCAACCTCCACCACCCCATATATGCACACCCACTCCACACTAAATACCCACACACATATCCACCCTCCACACCCACTTACACACATACTCACGCACATACCCACACACATACCTTCTATAGATACACACTGTAGATGCACACCCACCCACATCCCCACTAAAACCCCCACCCCCACCTCCACCAACCCCCATGTACACCAACACCACACCACATCCCCACACACTTACTCACCCTCCACACTCACACATATATCTACACACTCACTGTAAACCCACACCCACACACCACCCACAAGCACACACCCACCTCCAACATACGCACCCACACACATACCCACTAACAGTAACACCCCCACCTCCACCATCTCACACACGCAGACCCACACCACACCACATCCCCACACACTTACTCACCCTCCACACCCACTTATGACATATGTTACAACCCCCACATATATCTACACACCCTCTGTACACCCACACCCACACACCACCCACAAGCACACACCCACCTCCAACATACGCACCCACACACATACCCACTAACAGTAACACCCCCACCTCCACCATCTCACACACGCAGCCCCACACCACACCACATCCCCACACACTTACTCAACCTCCACACTCACACATATATCTACACACCCACTGTACACCCACACCCACACACCACCCACAAGCACACACCCACCTCCAACATACGCACCCACACACATACCCACTAACAGTAACACCCCCACCTCCACCATCTCACACACGCACACCCACACCACACCACATCCCCACACACTTACTCACCCTCCACACTCACACATATATCTACACACTCACTGTAAACCCACACCCACACACCACCCACAAGCACACACCCACCTCCAACATACGCACCCACACACATACCCACTAACAGTAACACCCCCACCTCCACCATCTCACACACGCAGCCCCACACCACACCACATCCCCACACACTTACTCACCCTCCACACCCACTTATGACATATGTTACAACCCACACATATATCTACACACCCTCTGTACACCCACACCCACACACCACCCACAAGCACACACCCACCTCCAACATACGCACCCACAAACATACCCATTAACACCCCCACCCCACCATCCCAAAGACGCACACCCACACCACATCCCCACACACGTACTCACCCTCCACACCCACCCACTCATATCCCCACAGACCCTCTGTACACTCACACCCACACACCACCCACAAGCACACCCCCACCTCCAACATACGCACCCACACATATACCCATGCCACACCACATCCCCAAGCCCTCTACACACACCTACACGCCACCCACATACCGACAAACATCTCCCCACACACTGCACACCTATCCACATCTCCACCACCACCCCATCCCACTCACACCCACACACATGCCCACACCACACCACACGCCAACCACATAACCACAAACCCCAACACACACCCCACACACATATCCACATCCCCACCACCACCCCATCCCACTCACACTCACACACATGCCCACACCACACCACAGCCAACCACATAACCACAAACCCCAACACACACCCCACACACATATCCACATCCCCACCACCACCCCATCCCACTCACACCCACACACATGCCCACACCACACCACACGCCAACCACATAACCACAAACCCCAACACACACCCCACACACATATCCACATCCCCACCACCACCCCATCCCACTCACACCCACACACATGCCCACACCACACCACAGGCCAACCACATAACCACAAACCCCAACACACACCCCACACACATATCCACATCCCCACCACCACCCCATCCCACTCAACCCAAACCCACACACACACAAAACACACGCCAACCACATAACCACAAACCCCAACACACACACCCACACACCTATCCACATCTCCACCACCACCCCATCCCACTCACACCCACACACATGCCCACACCACACCACACGCCAACCACATAACCACAAACCCCAACACACACCCCACACACATATCCACATCCCCACCACCACCCCATCCCACTCACACCCACACACATGCCCACACCACACCACACGCCAACCACATAACCACAAACCCCAACACACACCCCACACACATATCCACATCCCCACAAACACCCCATCTCCTCCACCCCCGACACATACCCTCTGTACACCCACACTCGTACCCACACCACACACACCCTATGTATACCCACACACACCCTCTGTAAACACACCCCGTATGTACACACATCCTATATACACCCACACAAAACCTCTGTACACACACTCTATGTACACCCACGCACAACCTCTGTACACACCCTATGTATACCCATGCACACCCTCTGTAGACACACCCTCTGGACACACACCCTATGTACACACACCCTATGTAGACACACACATACCCTCTGTACACACACACCCTCTGTAGACACACCCAATGTACACACACCCTCTGAACCCACTGCCTTGGTAGACCCACACACCCCTATGTACACACATCCTATCTACACACACACAACACCTCTGTACACAAACCCTATGTACACACCCCCTATATACACCCACACACACCCGCTGTACACACACCCTATGTAGACCCACACACACCCTCTGTACACACCCTCTGTACACACACCCTCTGTACACACACACCTCCTACACATTCCTCGTCCGTCCCACCGCCCGACGGGCCGCTCTTCTTCAAAGGACCGGCGCGCGTCACTTCGCGTTGTGAGACCTGAAACCCAGGTGAGGGGGGGGGGGGGGGGGTTGAGTGCGCGCGCACCGGCTGGCCCCTAATTGCAGCCTCTCCATGACACACCTAATCCGCGAGCATTATTCATGGCATCACCCCGTGCTGTAGATCCAACACCATAACCAGACTCCCCTCCTCTCTCTATCCCCCTTCTCCCCCTCCCCCTCCCCCTCCCCCTCCCCCTCTCCCTCTCCCTCCCCCTGCCCCTTCCCCTCCCCTCCACCTCTCCTCCCCTCCCCCTCCCCTCCCCTCCCCTTCCCCCCCCATCCCCCTCCTCCTTCCCTCTCCCCCTTCCCCTCCACCTCCCTCCCCCTCCCCCCCCCCGCTCCCGCCCCTCACACAAACCGACCCACCGCCACCCAATCGAGCCCAACGCTATGCTAATTAACACGCCCAGGCCACGCCCACTCATTTGCATAACCACGCCCCTCCCGGCGCGGGCGAGTGAAATGGACACGATTCATTTACTGCTGGGGCGGGCTTGCAAAAGATCACTCGAGTTGAGGATAAGTAGAGGGAGTGAGGAGGTGGGGGTGGAGGGGGCTGGGGGGAGGGGTGTATCCATGGAAACAATGCCTGCCCTCTACGGGCATATTGCGATCAGTGCTTTTTGATCTAAGGGTCGATAGATTTATTGGCGATTTGCGACAGGAATAGCGGCAGGGCGGAATGCTTTTGTTTAGTTTCGCTCTAGATTAGTTGGAATTAACTGCATTTTCTGCTTTCCCATACATATGCTCTATTTTAGTTTTCTATTCGGATCCTCGATGTTAATTTAAAAGGTGTACGTTTATGGTTGCTCTTCGGTCAATCAGATAGACGAGAATTGGATCGATGAATAATATGTGAAGAGTTCGGGCACAAAACTCTCTAGTCTAAAGTCGAAACGCCAATCCAAACATTTAATTGAAATAACAGATTTTCACCTGAAGGTAATTTTAGTCTCACTAATTCCACTTTTCTTGTGATGAAATGATGAAACAAGATAGGAATGTAAAAATTGAACGTTTTGAAGGTTTGATTCCAATTTTTATCTCAATTCTTGGATTGGTGTTTACAGGGTTTTGTGCCTGAACTCTTCATAGATGTATATGCTGGATAAGCTGATACATAATGATAGATAAATATGTTATTTATATTCGCATAATTAATTACACAACAACTACAGTAAAACCTCTCTATCCCTCTCTTGTCTTCTCTCCTTCGCCCTCCCTCTCTCTCCCGTTCTTGTCCTCTCACTCACGCCCCCCCCTCTCTTCCCTCTCTTTCCCTCTCTTTCCCCCTCTTTCCCCCTCTTTCCCTCTCTGTCTCTCTCTCCCTCTCCCTCCCTCTCCCTCTCTCCATCTTTCTCCTTCTTTTCCCCTCCTTCTGTCCCTCTCTCCATCTCCTCCCCTCTCTTTCCCTCTCTCCCCTCTCTCTTCCCCCTCTCTCCCTTTCTCTGCCAATCCATCTCTCCCTCCCCCGTCTCCTCCTCTCTCCCTCTCTCTGCCTTTCACTCTCCTTTCCCACACATTTGTATGCACGCTGATGGACTCTGCTCCGGTAGTCACCTTCGCACCCCCTTGTGTCACGACACGGAACTAACTGAGAGATGAAAGCCGTCCGCCTACCTTGCCCCTTTGAACTGTTAAGTAGTTATCTCACCAGGATCAGTCTACTGGAAACCAACACACAAACACTCAAACACGCCGTGCTGTCCACTCAAGCACCAAACCATCAAACATACAAACACAAAGCCATCCAACACACAAACACACAAACACACAAACACTCAAACACGCCGTGCTGTCCACTCAAGCACCAAACCATCAAACATACAAACACAAAGCCATCCAATACACAAACACTCAAACACACCGCGCTGTCCAGTCAACCTCCAAACCATCAAACATACTAACACAAAGCCATCCAACACACAAACACTCAAACACGCCGTGCTGTCCACTCAACCACCAAACCATCAAACATACAAACACAAAGCCATCCAACACACAAACACTCAAACACGCCATGCTGTCCACTCAACCACCAAACCATCAAACATACAAACACAAAGCCATCCAACACACAAACACTCAAGCATGCCATGCTGTCCACTCAACCACCAAACCATCAAACATACAAATACAAAACCATCCAACACACAAACACGCCGTGCTGTCCACTCAACCACCAAACCATCAAACATACAAACACAAAGCCATCCAACACACAAACACTCAAACACGCCGTGCTGTCCACTCAACCACCAAACCATCAAACATACAAACACAAAGCCATCCAACACTCAAACACGCGGTGCTGTCCACTCAACCACCAAACCATCAAACATACAAACACAAAGCCATCCAACACACAAACACTCAAACATGCCATGCTGTCCAATCAACCACCAAATCATCAAACATACAAACACAAAGCCATCCAACACACAAACACTCAAACACGCTGTGCTGTCCACTCAACCACCAAACCATCAAGCATATGAACCCAAAGCCATCCAACACACAAACACTCAAACACGCTGCGCTGTCCACTCAACCACCAAACCATCAACCATACAAACACAAAGCCATCCAACATACAAACACTCAAACACGCTGTGCTGTCCACTCAACCACCAAACCATCAAGCATATAAATGCAAAGTCATCCAACACACAAACACTCAAACAGGCCGTGCTGTCCACTCAACCACCAAACCATTAAACATACAAACACAAAACCATCCAACACACAAACACTCAAACACGCCGTGCTGTCCACTCAACCACCAAACCATCAAACATACAAACACAAAGCCATCCAACACACAAACACTCAAACACGCCATGCTGTCCACTCAACCACCAAACCATCAAACATACAAACACAAAGCCATCCAACACACAAACACTCAAACACGCCATGCTGTCCACTCAACCACCAAACCATCAAACATACAGACACGAAGCCATCCAACACACAAACACTCAAACACGCCATGCTGTCCACTCAACCACCAAACCATCAAACATACAAACACAAAGCCATCCAATACACAAACACTCAAACACGCTATGCTGTCCACTCAACCACCAAACCATCAAACATACAAACACAAAGCCATCCTACACGCAAACACTCAAACACACAAACACAAGGCCATCCAACACACAAATATACCAACACTCAAATACAAAACCATGCCACACTTTCCACTCACCCACCTAAAGCACAAACACACAACCACAAAGCCATCCAACACACAAACCCATCGTGATATCCACACAATGACCAAACGCAAAAAAAAACATGCAAATATAAAGCCATGCAACACACAAACATGAACACACAAAGCCATCCAACACACAAACACGCAAACACAAGACCATCCCATCACACAAACACACACACATGCAAACATCCCAATACATAAACACGCCGTGCCATCACCTCAACCGCCAAACACACAAACATGCAAACACAAAGCCATCCAACATACAAACACTCAAACACGCCACGCTGTCCACTCAACCACCAAGCCATCAAACATACAAACACAAAGCCATCCTACACCCAAACACTCAAGCACACAAACACAAATCCATCCAACATACAAACATGCAAGTACACAAAAAGCCCAACACACAAGCACATGTAAACATCCCAATGCACAAACACACAAACTTGCAAATTTAAAGCCATCCAACACACAAATAAAAGACCATCCCAAAACACAAACATGCAAACACACAAACACTCGAACATGCAAGCATCCCAACACAGAACATAGGCAATGAAAAGATCAAGAGGAAAACAGAGGGAACATGAAGAACAAGAAGGACAAGAAGAACAAGGAGAAAACATGGGAACAGCAAAAACAAGAATAGCAAGAACAACAAGAACAACAACAAGTACAACAACAGCAAGAACAACAACAACAGTATGAACAACAACAACAAAAATAATAGCAGTAGCAGAAGAAAGAGACGAAGAATCGGAAAAAGAAGAAATCGGAGAATGAGAAGGAGAAGAAGAAACTGGGAACAAAAAAAAGAAGTGGTTTAAAAAAAGTAGAAGTAGGCGGGAATAAATAGAAAGGGGAAAAGAACAGAAATATCAAGAACAAGAACAATAGCAGTAGCAGAAAAAAGAGAAGAAAACCTGGAACACGAAGAAGAAGGAGATGATGAACAGCAGGAGAAGAAGAAAAGCAAAGAACTACTAGAAATAGAAGAACGAAGGTGGAGGAGGAGGCAGGGAATGAGAATATGACAAACAAGCACAAGTAATAGTGTAATAGAAGAAAAGACATAAGTAGGCGGGAAGAAAATAGAAAAGGAGGAAGAATGGAAAAATCAAGAACCAGAAAAGAACATGAGCAATGATAAGATCATGAGGAAAAACAAGAGGAAAAAGAAAAAGAACAAGAACAACTAGAACGACAGTAATAACAAGAACAACTAGAATGACAATAATAACAAGAATAACAAGAACAACGAGAGCAGGAACAAGAACAACAAGAACAACAACAAGAACAACTACATGAACACCAAGAACAACAACAAGAAAACGAACAACAATAACAACAACACTAACAACAACAACAAGAATAACAACAACAATAATAACAACAAGACTAACAAGACTAACAACATCACTAATAATAATAATAACAACAAGAACAAGAACAACGACAATAACAACAACACAACAATTACAACACCAAGAACAACAACAAGAACAACAACAAGAACAAGAACAACGACAAGAACAACAACGGCAAGAACAACAAGAACAAGAACAACAAGAACACAAACAATAAGAACAAGAACAAGACCAACAAGAACAAGAACAACAAGAACAAGAACAAGAATACAACAAGAACAAGAATACAACAAGAACAAGAACAATAATAAGAACAACAACACCAAGACCAACAACAACAACAAGAACAAGAACAAGAAGAACAACAACAACACCAACAACTACAACAACAATAAGAACAAGAACAACAAGAACTACAAGAAAAAGAACAACAAGAACAAGAACAAGAAAATAAGAACCGATACCTTACAACACGAGGCACCTGTAATTGCTCGGTGCCTATGGTCGCACACTCACACACACACGCCCCCCACCCACCCACACCCACCCTCCAGCCCCACTCACATGACATGCGCCTGGCCGACCCCCCTTGCGCCACCGCTGTTTTACCATTTCACATGTTTTTGCCCTTAATTTCAGCATCATCAAAAGCGCGTTAGGCCGGGAGGTGCCAAGTGGCAGGGAGCCCGGGGACAACGCGCCGCCCACCGCCGTGTCCGGCCCCTCATAATGCCGGCACTTGACTGCCGGGGGAAGCCCGGGACGAGACCGAGAGGCCGGGCGCGCCTTTTTTGAAAACAACTCAAGTGGTCGCGAGAAAAGCGCACTTTTAGCTTGGAGAGCCACATCAAGGGTGTGTGGGTGGGGGAGGGGAGGGGAGGGGGGGGGGGGGGGGGGGGGGGGGGGGTGGGAGGGGGGGGGGGTGAATGGGGGGGGGGGGGGGGGGGGGGGGCAAAGCAACTGAGTGTGGTGTGTGTTGTGTGTGTGTGGGTGGGGGGCGGGAGGGGGGATATATGGGGTGTGGTGGGTGGAGTGGTATGGATTGGTGGTGGTGGGGGGAGGGGGGAGGGTTATGTAGGGAGGGGGGAGAGTGGTGGGTGGTTGTGTGGTGGTGGGGGTTCAGGAATGGAGTTTGGTGTAGATATATTTGGGTCTGGTAGGGGTGGTGGGTGGTGGGAGGTGAGTGGTGGATGAGTGGTGGGTGGAGGTGGGTGGTGGTGGGAGGGGTGAGATGTGTGGTGGTGGTGATGGGTGGTGATGAGTGGTCCTGTGGTGGGTGGTGATGAGTGGTGGGGGGTGGAGGTGGTGGCGGGTGGTGGTGGATGGAGGGTGGTGGTGGATGGTGGGTTGAGGTGGTGGGAGTTGTGGATGTGGGTTGTGGTTGGGTTGTGAGTGGTGGTTGGTGGTTGGTGGTGGTTAATGAGTGGTGGTGGTGGGTGGGGGTTAGTGGTGGTTGTGGTGGTGGTGGGTAGGTGGTGGTGGTTGGTGGGGGCGAGGTGGTGGTGTTGGTGGGTGGTGGGTGGTGATGATTGGTGTGTGATGTGTGGTGGGTGGTGATGAGTGGTGGATGGCAGTGGTGGTGGTGGGTGGTGTTGGATGGTGGGTGATGGTGGGTGGTGGGTGGTGATGATTGGTGGGTGGTGGTGGGTGGTGGGTGGTGATGAGTGGTGGGTGGGGGGGGGGGGGGGGGGGGGGGGGCCAAGGTAGTGACCGCCACCCGCGACCCTGACAATGAATTATGATGATGCTTTATAGGGAGAACCAAGGCTGTCAGTTGCTTTATACAGCCACACCTCCCCCTCCTTCTCTTCTCTTCCCCTCCCCTCACTCCTCCCCCCCCCCCCCCCCCCCCCCCCTGCTCTGCTCAAAGCCCCAATAGTGCACAATGATAATTGATTTAAAACATCCTCGTTCGAGCGCGAATCCACAAAGGCGCGAACCGAAAATTTCCGACGGAAGATTTATGTTGGAGGTGTGTGTGTGTGTGTGTGTGTGTGTGTGAGAAGGATTGGTGGTGGTGAGGGGGGGGCCCCGGGGCCGGAGTCAGCGTCCCCTCTGTCCACGTCACTGACGGTTCAGTGACGTCGACGCAGTGACGTATTGTGTCCCGCTAACAAGGTGGGCGATAATAGGCGAGTTTTCGGCGGCCGACTCCCTACCGCTACTGGTTCGGCCCGTCCCCGCCAGGTGCCGCCAGGTGCACCATTGAATGTGTTGAACTTGAAGTAGGCTTTTCCTGAAGCTTTTTACTCTATTCTATCTATATGGAGGGCTGATAATGTGATATTAGGGAGATAGTTGGGAGGTGATGTTAATCAGGAGATTTACACCTTTGTGATTGGTGTTGAGACTAACTAACTTAGTAACTAGCAAAAGAATCTACAATACAATCAATACCTAACATAGCGATATAAGTTATATAATATATGTTGCCTCTGTGTCTTTTTACTATTAAGTATCTTAGCAATATTACATATATTTAATTTACCACACAAAAGATATAAAAAGTACAGTTGTATGATTTTGTGCTAAAGTGAAAACATGGATTCTGTTATTTGGAATGTTCTTTTGCTATTATTTGGAAGGTTTTTTTTCCCTTTTGGATTCCATGTCACATTTTAGTGGCCAGTTCCAGAGAATGACCTATATATACATCATTTTAATCCGGCCGTAAGTGACCGCAGAGATACTGGCCTAATGAATTGTCGATGGTGCCACAGCTATGTAAGGAACTACATCCATACCTTCTCCAGTCCGTGCCCGCAAATATATGAAGCCGGGAAACAAATGTGGCCATTCTTGGTTCCACACCTGCAAAAGTGCAAGTTCTCCGAATGTGAGGGTAGTGTCCTATTTTATTAATATTCCTATAACAGGCGATAGAGCACACACACACTTATATATATATATATATATATATATACAAGAATAAATCCTCTACTGCGACTGACACTGGTCTACATCCGGTGGAGGTGAGGAGCCAGAAGGTGGAGCCACCGGTACAGTGTTCGTCTTACGGAGTATAGCAATAATGATAATAATTCCCTTATGTCCAGTGTCCATACTGATATGACCTTAGATGTTGCCCAATCGCATAACCCCAACAAACATGGCCCGCAAGCCTTTATCACCATTGGCCAGTTCTGGCAATTACCCCTCTAAGGCACCAGAAGCCTACTTAACCCCACCACGCCCTTCTGCACGCCCTTCTGCACGCCTCCCACCACGCCCCCACCACGCCCTCCACCACGCCCTTCTCCACGCCCCCACCTCGCCCCCACCACGACCTCACCACGCCAACCCCCACCACGCCCTCCATCCCGCTCCCAGACTGCACCACCATCACACCTCACCTCGCCCCAACACACCCCCACCACGCCCTCCACCACACTCCCACCACTACAACCCCGCCCCCCACCACGCCCATCACCACACCCCCACCACACTCCACCACACCCCCACCACACACACACACACACACACACACCTCCCACCCCGCCCCCCCACCACGCCCCCCACCACAACCACACCCACCACACCACCACTCGCACCACCACACCCAACCACACCACAACCACCCCACCACCCCGCCCCACACACCATACCCCCCCACCCCACCACACCACACCAACCCACCCACCCACCATACCCTCCCCACACCGCACCAAACCACGCCCACCAACCACGCCACACACCATCCCCACCACGCCCACCACAACCACCATGCCACCCACCATTCCCCCACCTCGCCCAACACGCCCACCACCACGCCACCCACCATTCCCCACCTCGCCCCACGCACCACACCCACCAATGAGCCACCCACCATCCCCACCTCGCCCCCACGCCCACCACACCCACCACGCCCACCCACCATTCCCCACCTCGCCCCAACCACGCCACCACCCACGCACCCACCATTCCCCACCCTCCCCCACCAGCCCACCACCACGCCCCCCACCATTCCCCACCTCGCCCCACCACAACCCACCATGCCACCCACCATTCCCCACCTCGCCCCACCATGCCCAGCACGCCACCCTCATTCCCCACCTCGCCCCACCACACCCACCACCCACCCACCATTCCCCACCTCGCCCACCACACCCACCACACCACCCAACATTCCCCACCTCGCCCCACCACACCCACCACGCCCATCATCCCCACCTCGCCCCACCACGCCCACCACACCCACCCACCATTCCCCACCTCGCCCCACCACACCCACCACGCCACCCACCATTCCCCACCTCGCCCCACCATGCCCAGCACGCCACCCACCATTCCCCACCTCGCCCCACCAGGCACCACCTCGCCCCTCTCCGAGCTGCTGCTCTAATTATGCCCATTACATCCATGGTTAATGACCTAGGGGTCACGAGATGTCAGGGTCACCAGCCAAGGTCAGCGTTCAATCACGTGACCGCGTGACGTCACGCCAAACGCCCGCAGCGGGAACGAGGTAGATAACAGCGGGTAACAATGGCGGAGGGGGCGGAGGGGGGTGGAGGGGAGGGGGGGGGGTGCGGGGGCGGGGGGAATTAAGGAAGTTTTCATGTGAGTTCATAAATCAGGAAACAACAAAGGGATCAGCCGTACTACCGTTATATGGTGGATTGTGAGAGTGGACGCAATCAGCGACATCTAGCGGCATGGGTGGGTGTAGGTGGGTGTGGGTGGGTGGGTGTGGGTGGGGATGGGATGAGAGGATGAGTATGCAAATGAATAAGAATTAGCTGGAGTGAGGTTTGGGCTTTGAATTAAAGTTGCGTAGTCTGATAGTTTTGAGTTTCTGTCATTTTCTGAGATAAATATATTATTAGGTTGATCATTATAATCTACCATGTGTTAGGTTGAAGAAACTTATATTTTAAATGGCTAACTTTCAAGATATTTGAAGTGTAAACATGTCATATTAGTTTTGATAAACATGCCAAAGATTTGACACCATAGATTTCTGCAGTAACAAATTCTATTAAATTGCCTCTACCATTCGCTTCTATGTGGCGACAAATGTTTAATAATTGCACTTGTATCTAACTTAGTTAGGCATATAGAATCAAATTTAGCTAATTGCTTTAGTTTTGTTTCATAGCATTTTAATTCATGGCACTTTATTTCAGTAGCGTTTTATTCCATCAGCGTCCCACCTGAAAATCTCAAGCTAGGACCCTACCTCTTGTTAAGTCTTGTTAAAGTTGCATAATCCGATGATTTTGAGTTTCTGTCGTTTTCTGTGATAAATATATTAGGTTGATTGTTATAATCTACGTTACTTGAGTTTGAAGTGACTTTAACTTTAAATGGCTAGCTTTTTACTTTTAGATATTTGAAGTGCAAATGTACAAAATTAATTTTGGCAAGCACGCCAATACTCTGACACCATAGGCTTCTGCAATAATAGCTTCTATTAAATTGGTTCGGTATTCCATTCTAGGTGGTGACAAATGCTTGATAAGTGCACCAGTATCTAAGTTAGATATGTAGAATCAAATCTATATCACGGTTTTGGTTTTTGAAAATTTGATGTTTTCATCGGACTATGCAGCTTTAAGTCTATTTTCTAAACCAAAATACTTACTACAATATCATGATCTTACATGTCCAACTCAGAACACTTACTGCGATATCATGATCTTACACATCCAACTTAGAACACTTACTGCGATATCAAGATCTTATGCCTAGTACACACCTACCGTTTGTGCACACCCACCTACCGTATACGATCTAAAACTGCCCGTTTCGCTCCCAAAAATCGCTAGGTGTGCGCTCCCCGTGCACACCTAGCGATTGCAATTCGCGCATAAAACTTCAGTTTTAGGGCTAAACCGGGCCGATTACGATTGCGATTCGCGATTCGAAAAATGAATCGGCCTGTTTTCAGTTTTAAGTGGGTCGGGTCGAGTTGTGAGTCTTAGTGCGCGAATCCTATATGGTAGGTGTGTACCAGGCATTACACATCCAACTTAGAACACTTACTGCAATATCATGATCTTACACATCCAACTGAGAACACTTACTGCGATATCCTGATCTTACATATCCAACTTAGAACACTTACTGCGATATCATGATCTTACATGTCCAACTTAGACACTTACTGCGATATCATGATCTTACACATCCAACTTAGATACCGGTCCATTCATTCAACATTTATTGCTGTATAGAAGGGAATACTATATCAATTTAATACAACATGTTACTGCTGAAGCCTATCATGTCCAGCACTTTGTTATGTGCACAGCAACATTTACAATGACAAACTTACACTTAAAACATCTCCAAGATTATCGATTTATAATAAAAGTGACTTCAAACTAAGTATGGTAGATCACAATAGTTAACCCAATATATTAATCTCAAAATTATGTTAGAAACTCCAAACAATTGGAATATGCAACTTTAAACTTTAAAGTTGCATAGTCCGATTGTTTGAAGTTTCTGTCATTTTTCTGAGATAAATATACAGTAAAACCTCCCTAAATCGACCGACCTTGGGACCGATTCTAAGTGGTCCATTTAGCGAGGTGGTCGGCTTAGGGAGTTAGAATATGGTTACAATGGTATTGTTGGGACCCAAATAAAGCGATCGATATAGGGGAGTAGTCGACCTGTGGAGGTGTTCGGTTAGAGAGGTGTTACTGTATTAGGTTAACTATCGTGATTTACCATATTTTAAGCGGCTGTCACACCTCACCAGATTGAGCAACGGACAGAATTGTCTAGTCCGGTGATGAGAAGTATCAAGATGTATTAAAATGTGTCAAAATATTGCACTATCGGGTCAATGGCCACTGGATGAATGGACATGAAACGGGCATGAAACAGACATGAAACGGACATGAAACGGACATGAACGGATTGCGAACGGACAAAACAAACTCAAACCGGACAAGAACCATAGACGTCAATCCGGCAGCACTCGTTCCTAGTTTTGTGCATGTTCAAAACTTGTACAGAACAATTTGTCTGGTTTTATTTTTGTCTCATTTGACTGTCCCTCCGATTCGATGACAGGACACCTGTTATGTCAGAACAACATTGGTCTGGACACAGAGTTATCTTTTGAAGACAGGTACTGCTATTGTACCATGCTTAAGGTGTGGTCTGTATAATTTACTGTGGATGTTATCTCTCAGCTGTGTACAGTTTTCATTGTGCAGGGACAATTTCTGACATCATATAACACAGAGAAGGAGTGTGGAGTGTCAGGTTTTACTGTTTACACTTAAGAAAAAATATACTATGCATTGAAAATGAACCGATTTTTATAAATTAATTTTGTA